>JBBPBT010000888.1:485788-602223 GCA_037974875.1 Cicer bijugum | reverse complement strand
TTAGTTTTGGTCTTGGTAAAGTGAGTTTAACATCTTAGTAAAATCTTAGTGAATATGACGAATGTCGTCAAAACTAATAGAATTATAAAAGATATTTAGCGACAAGAGTTAAAGACTTAAAATGATTAACAATGTACTAATTAAAGAATTTTAAAATATTTTTTACAAGCTATTTTATATTTGTAGGGACTAAATGAATGTTTACTCTAAAATAATTATTTTTAATTTTCTAAAAAATTTATATTCTTTCAATCTAAACAATAATATTGACTCATTTATTTAATTATTATTTTTTTGATTGGTATTGAAATATAGTAATGTTAGACATGTGCTTGTAAGTAAGTGAATAATAGAATTAAAATAATTTAAAGAACAAGACCAACCACATTACATCAACGTATTTTGTATCAAAATAATTATTATTATAAAAACAATTGAAAACAAGGGTATCGAATATTAATCATTATAGATAATTTTGGAATGAATTTATAGTTTTGTGCGTTGGTCCCTTATATATATTGTCTTTATTTTTCGAGAGAATACATATTTCTGAGTTTGACGGTGATGAGATTAATGAATCAGATTTCTGCTTTGATTAACATTTTATATTTGAGTGTATACTCCTTCAATGTGGTTATTAAAATACAGCTGTGAATTGTTGTCTTCAATGTGGTCTTCAAAGTGTTATATTGTACAGATTTCCATATATTTACTAAAATACAGCTGTGAATTGTTGTCTTTAAGGTGAAACCTGTAAAATATTGTTGGTTTAAAATTTGTTGGGCAATAAATGAGTCCAACTCAAATTGATTATATCAAAATTTTCAAATTAAATTCGCAAGCAAATAATATTAAAGAGTTACAAGTCTCAAACTTTTATAAACCATACCGGATACTTACCCACATCAACACACAAAAACAAACATCATGTTCTGTATCTACCTCCTATGGCGCTCCTTCACCAACCATCACCACCACATCAAACAAATTCGTCACTCTCACAAAATTAATCAACACTCTTCAAGAAGAACAACAACGTGTACTACAATGAGGTGTGTTGTCATTCAAGAGATCAATTCAATCAATATTAAGTCTCTTTAAGCTATCCTCCCATGTAGTTGTCTCGATTCCATATTTTGTAGCCAATTCAACATTCTCTCTTACCCATATTGACATGATTTCTCTCATCCATCATGCCATTCAATCTGGTGTTACTTTTCTTGATACCTCTGATATCTATGGTCCTCACACCAATGAACTACTTCTTGGAAAGGTTCACACTTGCTATTACCCTTTTAGTTTTTCTTTTAATTGCCCCTCTTGAAAATTTCTGGTTATTTCAATTTGGTTTGGTTGCATCATGTTTTTTTGAACTGAAATTCAGTTTTGATTGAATTGATTATGTTGAATTGATTTCGACTAAAAGTGAGTTGAAGATGAAGTGATTTATGTTTGGATAGTTTCATGTGGACATGAATTAAATGATATATTCAATGCTAAAAATCAATTCTTGAATAAAAAGTTACAAATTTTAGCTTCAAGTCAGAATCGTTTCTATTCGAGAACAACCAAGTATGTAAAAGTTGATTATAGACCTGTGGAACCAATTTTGGTTGATGCAAAAGTAAAAGTAAACATAGGTTGATTTATATTTGGATCCATTTACAAAAAACAATAATTTTATCAATTTATGTTTGTATTATAATTGTTTTTCTGTGGTCATCTCATAAGGTAGTTGGATTATGAGTTTCACCACTGGGCTTTTAAGAACCAAAAAAAATTGTTTTTGTGTGTCTGTATGTCATTTTTAATATTTTGAGAATCTTTTCTATGTTAACACAGAAAGTATAAATTTTAGTATTTAGGTAGAATGACTTTGAGATTAAAATAAATTTTGAAAGTTAGAATGAAAATATAATAAACTTGTGGTCAAATTATGTTTGACTAACCCAAACATAATTCTAAGAGGTTCATACGTGCATAGTTTTTCTTTTGATTACTTACCTGTGTTGATTTAATGTGAAAAATTCAGGGTATGCACTTTTGTAATATTGCAATTTGGTTTTTTGTTGAATCTTGGGCTATGAACATACATGAAGTTAATATCTATTGTATATAATCTGATTTTGAAAAAGTGTGAAAATTATGGAACAGGCTTTGAAGAGAGGGGTAAGAGGGAATGTTGAATTGGTACAAAATTTGGAATCAAATTTTCTGAAGGGAAAGTTGAGGCCTCTCGTGATCCATCATATGTGAGAGCTGCGAGGATAGTTTGAAGAGACTTATTGATTGCATTGATCTCTATTATCAGCACAATATTGATAGTCGTCTAGCAATTGAAATCACAGTTTGATCCTTTTAATTTCTCTCTAATTTGATTTAATTAAAATTCACTAGCATTTAATTAGATTTTTCTCTTACTCTTAGGACTGTTAGAATTGGCTTATTTGAGTTTATCTACTACCATAAACACTTGTGAATTCTATTTGAGAGAGCTAATGGAAACCACTTATAACATATACATTAGTTGTTTTCAGTTAATTTCAATAAGCTTACTAGAATAACTTATACTAATCTTAAAGGACAATTTGTGACTTCAACATTTTTCGGTATTGTCTGTAAGATTGGGGAGCTAAAAAAACTTGTGGAAGAGGGAAAGATAAAATAAATTGGTTTGTCAGAGGCCTCAGTTTCAATAACCAGAAGAGCACATGCTATTCATCCAATAACTGTTGTGCAGTTGGAGTGGTCACTTCAGTCAAGAGATGTGGAAGAAGAATTAATTCCAACTTGCAGGTATAATTTAGCCAACCCAAACTTCCTACGGTTAGTATTCACCTAGTTGAAACGTCTATGGTCATTCGATCAAAATCATATGATATATATTATCTAGATTCAAGTTTAGTATTTTATACAATAAAAAAAAATAAAAATTGTATTCTTTAAATCATCTAATACCCATGGCTATTGACAAATTTTGACAAACTTTGTCTTTGTCTTAATTTTATTGTCTAGCATTTTTCTTTACTGTACATTGATAAAATTGCAATGATTTGAAGTCTACCCTTTTAAGTTATTAAAATTTTGTTTCTTAGGGAACTTGGAATTGGAATTGTTGCATATATTCCTCTTGGGAGAGGATTCTTTTCACAAGGAACAAAGTCGCTTGAGAACTTAACACCGACGACTACTGGAAGGTTTGTGGAAAGCACCCTTTTACCCAAATTTATGTCAAGTACTTTTTCATTTTGTTAATTAACCTACCTAGTAGCATTGCTTCAAAACCATGGATTAATTTAGTTATTCTTAAAATAATGATGATCATATTAATATCTTTTAAATTATGAATGCTTTTTTTTTTCTATAGTGATATTCATTACACAATAATAGTGTTTACTGACTGAATCACAATACATATACTTATTTAAATTTTGTGAAATGTGTGTGGTTATTGTATTGAGTTGACTATAGTTCAAAATAGATAGTTGTTGTAAATTGAGTCCACTTTTTTTCTTCCATAGAGCAATTTAGGAATAGGCACATCAGTAATGGATGGCACTGTAAATTGCTGTTAGTATTTACAATTCAAAACTCTAAGATATAAATAGTTCGGAAATATGTATGAGTTGTCAAACACAGGTCATACTAGTTTCGGACACAGGGATATGCCTAATTCTAGAGGTGTGTGTTTGTGCTTTGTATCCTTTCACTTCCCCTAGTTAATCTCTCAGTCCTACATTGATATATGAAAACTACAAAAAGATATTAGAATCCGGATTTCGTGCAGTCACAAGTGGTGACTATAGAAGCTCGGTTCTAGTTTTAACACCAGAATTTTATAATTAACAAAAATAAAAAATTTATGAGATTTGAACTTTCAGATCAAGATCAGACTGCTCCTAGGTGCTGACTGCATATGACTGCACCAAATGTGAATGTACCTAATCCAATTTCAAAGATGTTTGATGACCAACGAATGTTTTAAAGAAAAATTATAGATAGATGATTCGTGAATAAAAATATTGGATGGTTTGAATAGAAGGAAAATGTGATGTAATTTTCTTCATTTGTATCCTTTACTTCATGCTGTTAAAACAAAATTGTAAAACTGAAGAAAACTGAATAGAAAAGATGAATTAATGAAAATCAAGAAGGGTTTCTCTCAAGAATGTATTATTAATTCTGTCACAATTGAATAGCATAGCAGTTATAGATTTGTTAACTGAATTGCCCTGCAATTCAGCCCCAACCAATTAACTCTCTAACTGCCTCCCTATTGAAGGCTAAGCTTCTGTTATTTATACTAACCATCCTAACTAATTAGTTAGGATTTACAGCTGGCACAACTCAGCAATTAACTGAATCTATCAACCTAGAATTTAAGTTTGGTTCCTTCTTTCATACACCTTTCTAATAGGAAGCGTTGTCCTCAAGAGGAAAAGATGGAAAAACCTCATTTTCCATCATGTGATAACTCTTGGTAGCGAGCTTCCAAGATGTTGAAAGTTTTTCCGTCTTTTTCCCTTGAGGACAAGGTAGTTCTTTTAGCAAATTCTGTCGCAAATCAGCCAGTAAATCATCTCGTTGCTGGGCCAACTGATTGACATCATCCAACTTTGATGGAATGGTGCAGCTCTTAATCAACAACGGAGGGTCCCTTCCATATAAAGCTTTAAAAGGTGTCATTCCAGCAGAGATATTGTAGTTACTTTTAAACCAGAACTCAACCCAATGTAAACTATTCAACCAAATCTTGGGCTTAGGCCCGACAAAGCACCTAAGATAGGTCTCTAAGCACCGATTTGCAACTTCTATTTGACCATCCGTTTGAGGGTGATAAGAAGTGCTATGCTTAAGACTAGTTCCAACCAATTTGAACATCTCCCTCCAAAAACTGCTGAGAAAAACCGCATCTCTATCCAATACAATTGTAGAAGGAAATCCATGAAGCTTCACCACTTCCAACACAAACAAAGCTGCTACCTCTTTAGCATTGTATGGATGCCTAAGAGGAAAGAAGTGAGGAAAGAAGTGAGCATACTTTGTAAGTCTATCAATGACTACAAAGATTGTATCATTGCCTCTAACTCGTGGAAGTCCACCAACAAAATCCATAGAAATATCTTGCCACACTTGGCAAGGAATAGGCAACAGTTGCAGTAGTCCAGCAGGAGATAAAGTAGAGTACTTGTTCCTTTGACATACATCACACTCTTCAATAAACTTTTTGATATATCACCTCATGCCTTCCCAAAACAAGAAGTTAGAGACCCTTTTAAACGTTCTGAACAATCCTGAATGCCCTCCACAAGGAGAATCATGGCATTCAGCCAAGATAAGTTGTATTTTGTTAGAACCCTTAGGCAGCACCCATTTACCTTTATACAAAAGCCTTCCCTTCTTGAACTCATTACCAGAATGAGAAGTAGGAGAGACAATTAAATCCTGCACCAACTGCTGCAATTTAGGATCTTGTTGCAATTCCTCATCCCAAGAACCATCATCTTCCACATGTAGAACTTAGAGGGCAGCATACATATCTCTCCTAGACAAGCTATCTGATGCACTATTCTCCTTTCCTGGCTTGTATTGGATGTCAAAATATAAACCAATGAGCTTGACAACCCATTTAAATTGCTCAGCACTGAACAATCGTTGATCAGTCAAGAACTTAAGGCTCATTTGGTCAGTCTTCACAATGAAATGGTTGCCCAAAAGGTAGTGTCTCCATTTGTTCACAGCCTGAACCAAAGCCATAAGCTCCCTCTCATAAACAGACGTTTGTTGAGCTCTCAAGGATAAGCCTTGACTCCAAAATGCAAGGGGTTTACCCTCCTGCATCAAAACAACCCCAACCCCTTACTAGAAGCATCAGTTTCGACTACAAAGACCTTAGTGAAATTAGGTACAGCCAACAAGGGAAGATCAACCATGGCTGTTTTCAAAGCCTGAAACGCAGATGTAGCTTCCTCAGTCCAACAAAACTTGTCTTTCTTCAAAAGCTCAATTAAGGGTTTGGCTAATTTACCATAACCTTGGACAAAACGTCTATAATACCCTATTAATCCAAGGAAACCCCTAAGACCCTTCACATCCGTAGGAATAGGCCAAGACGTCATGGCTGCGGTCTTGGACGGACAAGCTGCCACCCCTTCTCCAGAAATCACATGTCCCAAATACTCAAGGCTAGACTGTCCAAAGCTACATTTTTTCTTATTTGCCTTCAACCCATTCTGAATCAGCACTGCCAAGACTTGGTGGACATGAACAAGATGAGCTGGCATATCCTTGCTATACACCAAAATGTCATCAAAAAAGACCAGGACAAACCTCCGGAGGAAAGTCTTCAAAACCTCATTCATGAGGGCTTGGAATGTGGAAGGAGCATTGGTGAGACCGAAAGGCATCACCAAGAACTCATAATGCCCCTCATGAGTTCGGAAAACCATCTTCTCTATATCATCTTCCTTCATCCGTGTTTGATGATAACCTGATTTTAAGTCAAACTTAGTGAATATTGTTGCTCCATCAAGTTCATCCAGCAACTCCTCAATGATAGGGATGTGGAATTTGTTAGGTATAGTAATTTTATTGAGAGCCCTATAATCCACACAAAAACGCCAACCCCCATCTTTCTTTTTAACCAAGACGATGGGACTAGAGTAAGGGCTAACGCTCGGTCTTACAATGCCAGCCTCAAGCATTTCTGAAAGCAACTGCTCTATCTTTGTTTTTTTTATAGTGGGGATACTTATACGGTCGGAGATTAGGTATCTCAGCCCCCTCCTTCAACTGAATTGCATGATCTAACCTCCTTTGGGGTGGAAGACCTTGAGGACTCTCAAAAACCTCAGAATACTTATGAAGAACCTCTGAAACCCAACACCAAGTCCACCCCTTGTAGGGAGAACAAATAAAAGTCTTGCCTAATTTCCATCCCTTGCAAATGCAAACTCAACTTGGGATACATTCCCTTACATTTCTCCCTATGACCATCTCCCAATTCCACAATGTAAGAAGGAGTATCTTCCACCAACAAGCTCAGTTTCTGAACTATTTCATTAGAAATGAAGCTATGCGAAACTCCACAATCTATGAGTACCAAAACAGAGTGGTTTTGAACTATCCCTTGTATCTTCCAAGAATTTGTGGAAGTTAGCCAAGCCATTGAACAAAGAGACAATTGCAGAGAATTGAAAGTTTCTACCTCATGAAAATCAACATCGATGTCCTCCTCGCCATCTTCGTCTAAAATAATCATACGAAACTGCTTATTTTTGCATTTATGGTCTCTATGATATGGCTCATCACATCTGAAACAAAGTCCCTTCTCCCTTTTGTCTCTCATCTCAGCCCCGGACAAACGTTTGAAATCACCACCCCCGATTTTATTCCCTTCCCCAGCCTGACCACTCACCAGATTAGTAGCAGAGGTCCCACCCTCAGTTTTCTTATCCAACCAAGGCTTAGTATCAACAGTCACAGTCTTATTGTAAGAACTAGCCTTAGAATTAGTGGCTGGCTTAGTGAAGGTGTTGGTTCCTTTCTTGGTCCAAACCAGATTCTTCTCCTCAATCATAATAGATTTTTGAATTAAATCCGACAAAGACTTTAATTCATAAAGTTTTACCTCCACTTGAATTTCCTCTTTCAAGCCATTCATGAAAATTCCTCGTGCGAATTCTTGATCAATGGTCTACAAATCTCCAACATATTTCTCAAACTCCTCCACAAATTCCACCACAGTCCCTGTTTGTTTGAGGGCCAGCAACAACTCAAAGGAATTTTGTACCATTGAAGGTTGAAACCTACGAACAACCGCCAGCTTGAACCCGTCCCATGTTGGTTCAAGATTGCACCTAGCCCACCAGTAACGGTTCTTCTTAGCAACCAGAGAAATGTACATGTAAAATCTGGAATTGGTTATAGACAAAACAGAAAAGCTAACAAAAATCAGAAACTTGTTAAATCAAAGCATATGCATGATATCTTCACTAAACCAAATCAGAATTCATCCTCTGCTATTTCATGTCACTTTTGTTGTAAAAAGGGACATTTTGCTTTTAATTGTAAACTAAAAAGGCTTGCTAAGAAGGGATGGAAACAGATTTGGAAAGTAAAGAAACCAATGTTTGAAACTAACCCCCCAGGACCCAATTTAAATTGGGTACCTAAAACCAAATTTTGATTTTGTGTTGCAGATATGCTTGACATCCAAAAGGCACTTATGGTACCTAGATAGTGGATGCTCCAAGCATATGACAGGAGACAAATCAAAGTTTTTGTCTCTAAACTTAAAAGATGGAGGGTATGTCAAATATCGTGACAATAACAAATGTAAGATATGTGGTATTGGAGACATAGGCAGTGAGTCAACTGCAATCATCAATAATGTCCTATATGTAGAAGGGTTGAAACATAATTTTCTTAGTATAAGTCAGCTCTGTAATAAAGACATGAAATTGGTAGGTGAAAGGATCAATAACATATACATGCTTGATTTTAATGCTTTGCCTACTAGTACTATTTGCTGTTTATTATCCAATTCTGATGAAAGCTGGTTATGGCATAAGAGGATAGCGCATATGCATATAGATCATCTTAACAAACTAGTAAGTAAGCAGTTAGTTCTAGGAATCCCAAACAGAAAGTTCACTAAGGATAAACTGTGTTATTCCTGTGAGAAAAGTAAGCTAGTTAAGTCATCCTTCCCCCCAATAGATTTGGTTCAAACGAATAAGGTTTTACAATTAATACATATGGACCTGTTTGGTCCATCTCAAGTTAAAAGCTTTGGAGGAAACATGTAAGGTTTCGTGTTAGTGGATGATTACTCTAGGTATACTTAGACATTTTTTCTGACTCACAAGAGTGAGGCCTTCTCTATTTTCAAAAGATTTGCAAATTTAGTTCAAAATGAGAAGGACCAGAAAATAATCTCCATCAAGAGTGATCATGGTGGAGAATTCCAGAATGAATCATTTAATAACTATTGTGAACAAAATGGAATCCATCATATCTACTCAACCCCTAGAACTCCCCAACAAAATGGAGTTGTAGAAAGGAAGAATAGGTCACTAGAAGAATTAGCTAGAACTATGATTAATGATTCCAATCTTCCTAAGTATTTTTGGGTAGATGCTATTAACACAGCAACACATGTAATCAACAGGGTTCTAATCAGGCCTATACTTAGGAAAACTCCTTATGAGTTATATAAAGGTAGAAAGCCAAACATCTCTTACTTTAGAATTTTTGGATGCAAATGCTTTATATTGAATAATGGGAAAGAATACCTAGGAAAGTTTGACTCTAAGGTTGATGAGGGTATATTTCTAGGATATTCACAATCTAGTAAGGCCTATAGGATCTACAATAAAAGAACTTAAACTATAGAAGAATCTGTTCATGTAAAATTTAATGAAATGTTTACTAAAAACTTGAACAACATTCCTTCTATAGTTGATAATTCTCATGAGGAAATTGTAGAAGCTGATCCAATAGAACAAAATGAAACTGTACCTCAAACTAGCTTAGATTATATAGAACCTATAAGGGATGACTTACCTAAAGAGTGGGGATTTAATAAAATCATCCTTTAGACAACATTATAGGAGAAATCTCAAAAGGAGTTGCCACGAGGAACAAACTTAAACACTTCTGTAACTTTACAGTCTTTGTTTCTCAAATTAAACCTAAAAACATAAAGGAAGCTCTATTAGACAATGAGTGGATAATTGTTATGCAAGAAGAGCTTAATCAGTTTGAGAGAAACAAAGTATGGATCTTAGTTCCTAAACCAGAAAATAAACACATTATAGGAACTAGGTGGGTGTTTAGGAATAAAATGGTTGAAAATGGAGTCATAACTAGGAATAAAGCTAGACTAGTTGCTAAGGGTTATAATCAGGAAGAGGGTATTGATTATGATGAAACCTATGCCCCTGTAGCTAGATTAGAAGCTATTAGGATCCTGCTGGCTTATGCATGCATCATGGACTTTAAACTTTATCAAATGGATGTAAAAAGTGCCTTTTTAAATTGAGATATCCAAGAGGAAGTGTTTGTTAGTCAAACTCCAGGATTTGAGGATCCCGCATTTCCTAATCATGGCTATAAACTAACAAAGGCCCTTTATGGATTGAAACAAGCTCCAAGGGCTTGGTATGAAAAACACAGCAGTTTCCTCATTCAACAAAATTTTTTAAGAGGAAATGTTGATAAAACACTTTTTATTAAGAAAAATGGAAAAGACATTCTTCTGGTCCAAATCTATGTCGATGACATAATATTTGGATCCACAAACAATAAGCTGTGCAAAGATTTTGAAAACATGATGCAAGCTAGATTTGAAATGTCAATGATGGGAGAACTATCTTTCTTCTTGGGATTTCAAATCAATCAAAGCAAGAATGACATTTTCCTAAGTCAAACCAAGTACTGTAATGACCTTATAAAGAAATTTGGTTTTGATAAGTGTAAATCCATTGATAGACCTATGAGTCAAGCTTGCCCTTTATATAGAGATGAGAAGGGAAAACTAGTAGATGTAACAATGTTTAAGGGAATGATAGGATCTCTACTATATCTTACAACTAGTAGACCTGACATAATGTTTAGTGTATGCATGTTTGCTAGATACCAAGCAAATCCAATGGAATCCCATCTAAGTGCAGTCAAGAGAATCTTTAGATATCTAATAGGAACCAAAAATCTAGGTTTGTGGTATCCTAAGGGATCTACTTGCACTCTAGTTGGTTATTCTGATTCTGATTTTGCTGGATGCAAACTAGACAGAAAAAGTACATCAGGTACTTGTCATCTATTAGGAAACTCCCTGGTTTCTTGGCATAGCAAGAAACAAACTAGCATTGCATTATCAACAGCTGAAGCTGAGTATATTGCAGCTAGAAGTTGTTGTGCACAGATTCTCTGGATGAAACAACACCTCTACGATTTTGGTGTTAATCAAGGAATTGTGCCTATCATGTGTGATAATACTAGTGCAATAAGCATCACTAAAAAATCCTGTAATGCATTCTAGAACTAAACACATAGAGATAAGGCATCACTTTATATGGGACCAATATCAAAATGGGAACATAAAGCTTGAATATGTCAACACAGCTGATCAGTTAGCTGACATTTTTACCAAATCTTTACCCAATGATAGTTTTTCCTTTATCAAAATGAGACTAGATATAATAGATCATAATGAAATTTGATTACTGGGAAAAACAAATCGATTGCAACATCGATTATCCTATGACTAAATAGAAAATTAGCTTTATGAAATCCATTGGACAATCGATTTATGATGCACAATGTCTATTTTGTCAAAATAGAAAATACGATAATCGATTGGTTAATCGATTCTCTAATCACACGCAGCTGTAAATGCTTGAATATTCCTCAATTCAATCAATTGGTCAATCGATTGAACAATTGATAAACAATTTAAAGAATCAATTGCATAATCGATTAACTTGGTCCCAAACATCAAAAATGAGAAATTGTTTCCAGACTCAAACCCGAGCGTCGATTTGGAAATCGATTGAGTCAAAGTTTTAAAACCTGCACTTAAATGAATCGATTTTGAAATCGATGCTGAGATGAACAGTTTCCTGAACTGATATGGAAATCGACTGGAACATCGATTTAGTAATTAAAAGACAATCGATTTGGAAATCGATGCTGAGATGAACAGTTTCCTGAACTGATATGGAAATCGACTAGAACATCGATTTAGTAATTAAAAGACAATCGACTAGAACATCGATTTAGTTTCTTGAACTGATATGGAAATCGACTGGAACATCGATTTAGTTTCCTAAACTGATTTGGAAATCGACTAGAACATCGATTATGACTGAGATCTTTCAACTTCCTACAGTAACGGTAACCTAATCGATTGAGCAATCGACATAGCATGCGCAAAGGACTTAATAACGACGATTGAGTAATCGATTGTGAACAGGACTACTTAAACCCTACTAAAACCCTAAATCGATTTCCCATCAAACTTTTCCAAAATCTCTCAAATTTCTCAAACCTTTTTGCTCTTTCTCTGTAATCTCTACATCTCTTATCATTATCAAGCATTTCTAAACTTCATTACTTTTACAAATGGCTCGAGTAAAACAAACTGCTGAAAGAACACCATCCCCCTCTTCATCCTCAAGTGGAAGAACACCATCACCTCCACCTACTTCTAAAAGAGTATCCATTCCAACCCATAAGATAATCGCAAAAGACAAAGGAAAGGGCATTGCCATTGAACAGGAGAAATCAAAAAAGGGGAAGGCTCCTCCCACTGAAAAGTTAATGGCTGATGCTATAAAGGGTACATATCAGAAAAAGAAGAAACCTATCTCTTCTCCTTAACCCAAGAAACCTCAACCTGCTAAAGGTAAACAAGCTGAAGACTTTGATCTACCACCTGCTTTCCTCAATCGAAAAATCCATGAGGTTTCATGGTTTGGAAGGCTTTCTCTCCTGCTCCCTTGACATATATCCAAAGCTCGTTAAGGCATTCTATTCCACTTTCAAACTCACCAAAACTAGCTTCAAGGCTGAAGTAAAAGGAAAGAAATTTCCATGTCATGTGAGGAATTTTCTGAGCTTACAGGACTGCCATTCTATGGTGAGTCTGTTGATGGAAGAACCGATTCGGATGCTGCTGATGAAGCATGGGAAGCATCAATAGACAGACATGAGTCAATTCAAGAAATCACGCAGTAGTCCAGAGGCTGGACATCACTTTACTGTGGGGATTGTTCAAAGAGCTCAAGATGAGCTGGGCCTGGATTGTTCTCACAAATATGTCAGAAGCAGCTCATGGTAAGTAGCTGCTTCCCTACCGACAACTCATAACAAAGATTCTGAGACATTTTAAAGTTTCGGTTGTCAATGAAGAATCTCTAAAAACAATTCTCAGCTTTGGTGAATCAATTGTAAATCAGATGCAATGGAGAAAAATCAACGGCGTTTGGACAATGGCACAGCCAAATGCTGAACACCCTGAACCAGCTGAAGCTCAATCTGAAGTTTTGGCTAAGTTGCTAGAATTTATGGAGACTCAGGCGGCTCACAATGCTAAAATGGAAGCCTCCAATACAAGAATGGAAGCCGCTCTAAGTAAGCTCCAAGCAACTCTGAACACAGTTGTTCAAGATGTGGACAAAATACAAGAACATTTAGGCCTCAAGTTATCATTCGACGATATTGTAGACATAGGCCGTCAAGCTACTGAAGACCAAAACCCCACCAACTTAGATAGCACTGAACCTCATGGTGAGGAGACACTTGCTGAGACTAATAATGAGGAACAGCCCTAGATTAGTTGTGTAGGATTTTGTTGTTTTTGTTGCTTTGTAATGTTCTGTTATAAATGTGTAATATTTTTGATATTCTCTCTTGTTATACCTTTTTGCATTCAATGACAAAGGGGGAGAAAATTTTATGAATTTAACTTGTATTAATTTGCCTAATCTGATTTTGTTGCTAATTTGATCTGATACCACTACTAATCTGCTGCAAATCTGTTAACCTTTGTGACAATTCTGATACTGTAGTATGTGATAGTTAGCTCTGATTGATTTGGTTGATATAGCTCACTGTATACTGTAAATAAATCTGATTTGATACCGCTAACTTGCTAGATACTTCTGATATTATTATATAGCTCTGATACTGCGATGCTAAATTGATAAAATCTTGTGTCACAATATAGTTCGCTCTGAAACTGCACTACTAAAGTGATAAATTTTATGATGCTGCTCTGAAAACTGATTATTGTACTCTGATGCTATGATGATAATCTGTAGTATTTTTCTGTTAAGCTCTAGTACCCTGATACATGAATGAAGTTAGATAGATTATGCTGTTGCTACTTAAATAAATCATGAATTCTAAAAGTCAGGGGGAGTTTTTCAAATAACAGTAATTATAATGTTAAGTCTTGAAATGTAAAACTCAAGTTAAAATTGTATGTTTGTCATTTAATCAAAAAGGGGGAGATTGTTAGACATAAGTTCTCTTGATCATGATTTTGCCATAATTAACAAACATACAATGTACATGCATCATTTGATAAAATTAACAGTTTGAACTGAGTAACATTTCAGGAAAAACAAGTAAACACTATACACTGGGACAAAAGCTTGGAACACAAGGAATCAAGCAAAATTGGAGGATGAGCTTGAGAAAGATGCAAATCTGTCTAGTGTCATTAGTGGTTATAGTAGTTATTTAGTAGACTCAACAATATGGTTTCATACGTAAGGATTTGCCAAAATTAAAATGAAATCATAAAATAAGAAAGTAAATCAATCAACTAATAAGTCAATTGAGGAATCAATTGAGCAATCGATTGTCTGACTCAGAACCAAAGTTTTTACTAAGTAAATCAATTGGGAAATCGATTACTTAAAGGGTTTTAGTGAAACCTGAGTTTCGGGTTTAAACCAATCAATTGGACAATCGATTGGGACATCAATTGAGTAATCGATTTTATGAGTCACAAAACCAACCACTTACTGAATCAATCGATTGGCAAATCGATTGTGAAAATGTTTTTCTTCAGGTCTGAGCTCTATGATCAATCAAATCGATTGGATAATCCATTGACTTCAGTTTCTTAAACGGCAAGTTTTGTGGCAATCGATTAGGTAATCGATTGAAAGAATGAATTGGTTAATCACACATCAGAAATATCTTGCATAATTGATTGGTAAACCGATTTTGACTAAATAGCTGAGCTACTGTAACATGCCAAATCGATTGGCAAATCGATTGGAATAAAACAACTGAGTCACTATGATCAGCCAAATCGATTGGCAAATCGATTGGCGTAAAATGTATGAGCCATTGTGATCAACCAAATCGATTGGCAAATCGATTGGGAAATTTTTTTAAGTTACAGGGGGAATTCAACTCATTGCCAAATTGATTATGTCAAATGTGAGTCGACTGAGTAATCGATTGTTTTGATCTCGTTGTTGGAACAAAACACTTATAATCGATTACCCAATCGATTCTGATATGAACTTAGCTTCAGTTTCTGATTTGTGCATTAAAAGAATCGATTGGCAAATCGATTCATTCTTATACTTTCAAGATTCAAGAAAAAGAAGAAACGCGATAATCGATTGGGCAATCGATTAAGCTGGTTTTAAAATTTTATGAAAGCGATTGCGAAATCGATTTAACTGTTGTTTTTCTGAACATATATAAATAGATTCAATCACATTTTCAAAAACTAATACACACACTTGAAACAATTATTCATTACACGTTTTCATAACCAGGAAAAACACTTTGAGAGAAATAATTGTAACCACACACAAAATACTCATTTGGCAAATCATCTTTGTGTGAAATTCATATTGTGATTGAGTCATCATCATTAGACCTCTTTTATCTTTTGTGTAAAAACAATCTGTAAAGAAAGTTCTGAAAATCCAGTGAGTAAACTGGTGACTATCTTTGTTGGTGCGAGTGTTAATCAAGAAGAAGTGTCATCGTTATCTCGTGTGACTTTGGCGAATAACTCCGGGGATAAGGTGGCATTGTAATAGAAGCGAGTGAGTTGGATAGATAGGCCTTGTTTGAGCCGAACAATCTGTAAAACGTACTCAAGTTGATTCTATTGGAAAAAGGCTGAAATCTGGTTGATTTCAGGACTGGATGTAGGCTGTCATACTGATAGCCGAACCAGTATAAACCCTGGTGCACGATTTTCTTATCTTGTCTCTTTATTTTGATATTGATTGAATGCTTATTCTTGTATGTTTGTATTGGTGAATTTCTGTCTTGATTAATCTTTTGGTTAGGCATTGTATCTGTACTCTTATATTGATTATACATACAATCTTTGTTCCTGAATAAATTCTGTAAATTGTCTTTGTTAAACTGATTAGTATTCTTGTAAGATTAGTAAAGACATATATTTCCAACATATATAATAAAGTTCCTTCATTTACTCTTGTGCACTATTAAAAAGAAGAAATGACTCAGAAATATTTTTGACAGAAATTTGACTCATGTAAACATGAAATTTGTGTTCTTCTTCTTTCTCTAAAGTGTTTCTATTTATAGAGAAATTCATAACAATTGGTGAAAGAAAACAACTCTTGAAAAAGTTTGTAACCCTTGATAACTTAGCAGATGCATTGGTTTGATGGCTAATAGATACATTAAATCCAAACATTGCAACCACTTGACCAAATGATAATTAAGTTATCTTATTTTGCTATATTAATATAGCTGAAAGAGAATTCCAAATATATTTTGAAAATTTCCCTCATATCTTTCACCGTTGAAGAAATTATGGCGGTGAGTGATGGTGATGAGATCCTATGATGTTATCCATATACAAGAAGAATTCATTTATTAATGGAACAAAAAGAACCAAATTAATTTTGGTTGAAAATGTCATTTTCGTAGGGGATAAATTGTTTGTTTAGTTTGGGCTATATTTGGAATTCTAGATGTTCGATTGATATGATCTTTGATTCATTGGAAAACTTAAAGGATTATCTACAATTTATGTTTTACAGTCTAAGAGTAGAACCAACTTCTTTCCTGGTGGAAAATGAAATTAAAGTTGATGACGTGATTATGGTAAGTTGGTTGAAGTTTTTATTTTGTTAAGTTAAATTAAAATAAATAGCAAGATGATTCATGATGTATGAGTGTTACCCGAGTGTACCACAAAAGATGGTGTAGAAACACTTTATTAGTGTATAAGAAGTAACTCTTGATTTTTCTTGTTGAAGGTGACTCTTGAGTTGTGTTATTATTGTAACCACGTTTTCATTAATTCTAGACAAGGTCATTAGTGCAACCACTAGACAAGACAATAAGTGCAACCACGGGGAATTGATGTTAGTTTTTTGTGATATTTGTTTTACTTGTAGTAAGCCAAAGCAAGTCTTTCTTATATATAGGATGCAAATGGCATAATAAACGGGAGATGATTTAGTTGAAAAATTACACTTGTGTATTTGTGAGAGTTTTGTCTCTTTTTTATTCTTAATTGAACAATCTTTTTGATCTTATGAAGAAACCATATTTCTTTGTGGTGATCATTTACTTAAGGTATTATTTGTGTTGATCCTTTTAAACTTTTTCTTTTAATTAGTTCTTTATCTAAAGTTTATCTTTATTTTAAAACAACTAAGTAACAAACATTAAAGATAAGACAAAAAATAGAGATAAATTAGAAGAGAAACAAACAAGTATTTTTTTAGTAGTTCACAACAACTTTTGCTACATCTAATTCTCCTTTAAAGAGATGTTTGACCCTAATACAATGAAAGACTGAATCCATTAAAAAATAGAGTATATTACCCACCTCTCTAGATGTTCAATATAGTTTGTCAAAGCCTCTTCGGACTCCCTGTATGAGGAAGGTTTACAAGAGGAAGGGAGAAGTAAGGCCAATAAAGGAGACTACGAGTTAGTTAGTGAGTTAGCCAGGTGATTTAGTTATATACACTAGAGAGAATAGATGGAGGAGGACTCTTGCACATTGTAAATAATTATATTATAAGATAATATCTCTCTAATAGGAGTCTTTGAATCAGAGTTAACATTTCTAGATTCTAGGTAATAGAGCCTTTGTGCTCAATCATTTTCATAAATAATATAAAATTTCATTAATCTAAATTTTGCAATTCAATCACTATTGGTGACACAAGTCATAGCTCAATATTAAGAATCGAATGGAAACATGTATAAGCAATTGTACCTGAAATTTTAATCTAAATAAATCCATATGTTATCTCTGCTTAATCTTTCCAATAGTTCATTTTAGAAACCTTTGGCATCACCAATGTATACAACATTGAGTGGAATTTCAGCATTGAGGGTTCTATTCATCCAAGAGATTACCATGATATCGAACATTTCCCATGCTACAAAATATGAATCAGCATCATCATTAGGAATAAATAAATTTCCATTGATGAACCTTAATTTTCTTTTTTTTGGGATATGTAACTTGTTAGAGAGAGCTATAAACACTTCAACGTTGATGTTAATTGACTTAACATTTTTGTACGATAAAATTATAAAATTGTTTTAAAGGAAATATATTTGAAGAATAGACATAGCAAATGAGATACACCCAATTTGAATGTTATTCTGGAAGAATTTTATGGTAACATCATTCAAAGTTCTTCTAATACTTCAAATGGGTTGAATATTCATTGTTTAGTTTTTTTGAACCGGCCAAAAGAAGACATTTCATTAACCATGGCTCAACAAATGCCATAAATGTTATAAGAAGTAAATACAAAGCAATTAAGCATATCAAGTCATGCTCCAGAGTTACATCAATTTCATATACCCAATTTATTAGAGCCATTGTTCACTCTTAAGCATTTCATGTTTTAGTTAAAAGTTGGTTATTTAGTCTAGTTTATGTTAGTTATCATGTTACATCAGTTAGTTAGAATTGTTGCAGCTTGGATCCTTAACTTTGTTTCCAATGAATTTCAGGCTTTAGCGATCTATTTGAATTCTGCAAATGAGATTTGGAATAATTTCCACATGCGATTCCACCAAAACAATGTTCTTTATATTCCATTAGATGGTTGGCAAGGGTAACATGTTTCAAGTATTATAGCTCTATGTTAATGACGTTACAGTTGACACCTTTGCCATTGTATTTTCAGGTGATAAAAGCATGTCAATGCTACCTTACAATTTTCTTCTTATGTTTGTAATAAATTTCCAACTAATGCTATTTAGAATTATTGTTTTATTAGACATAATTGTAGCCAATTATGACATTCTCGTTTAGGATATTTATTTGATAATGTACTTAGAATTGTTGGAAATAAAATACATTTTGATGTTTCTTTTACTATTCTTCTCACTTTTGGGGCGTTTGTCCCTTGGCAAAATTCCACAAGCTTTCTTTTAAGTCTTTTGATCTTACTACTAATAAGTCTTATTCTTTACTATAGTGGATGACCACAATAGATTTACATGATTGTATTTGTTGAAGTATAAACTTAAAAAATTAATTTGGTGAAAACACAGTTTGGTAAACATATAAAATGTATGTGCACTGATAATGCAAAGGAATAAGATTTAACTAGTTTTCTGCAGGGCTGGGTACGCTTCACCAATTTTCATCTTCTCAACAAAACTCAGTTTTTAAGAGAAAGCATCACCACCTGTTGAATGTAGCCAAAGCACTTCCTTTTCAATCCTTAAATACAAGACTAACTATATGTTTTGATGAAGACAAAGACCAAGTAAAATGATCAAGTTGCAAGTTGAAAGATGCTAAAAGAAGTCAACATCAAGTCAACCATTGTCAATGAGCTAGAAGACTTATATTTTAAGGTACATGATGCAATATAATAATTTTACATTTCAAATGCATATGAGAACCTTGATTACTTCTTCTAAACTCTAGCATATGCATTAGAAGAATTTTCAAAGTGTCAAACAGCATGAACAATGTTTGAAAATCAAGTTTTTGATAAAAGTTAAGGTTGTATTCGACTACATATATGTGTAGCCAAATACATATGAAGTAAATAACAAAAACTGCACATCTGTATTCGACTATAGCTTGTTTTAGCCGAATACAAATCCAAGTTAGTAGCAAAAACTACACATCTGTATTCGACTACAGAATGTTTGTAAGACCCATAATTTTTAAGTGTACTTTATGTATTTTGGTGTATTTTTGGTATTGAACTCAGAGGCTTTTTAGCCAAAGTTATTAATATTTTGGAGTTTATATGACCAAGAAGATATTTGATGCCGATTAGAATTACTTGTCGATAAATAAATTAAATTAACTGCGGCGAATCTTTTGCGAAGAGTTTAATGCGTTACGGGTGAAAGGGTAATTTAATAAATATCTAAAGTTTTGGAGATATTTGTTAATTATTGTTAATATATATATATATATATATATATGTTTATATATAAAGAAATGGGAAGGAAAGAAAAAGAAAGAAAAGAAAAACAAAGGAAAGAAAGAGAAAAGAGAGAAAGCAAAAATTTTCCCTTCTTCTTCCTCTGCGCAAGAACCTCCTTCTTCTCCCTTCCTCCATTGTTGCTTGTTTTTTATTTCTTTTCTTTGCCTTGAGTTTGCAACTGATAGTGGGTGATAGGACAAGGATTTCTCAACTTCACTCTTCCTCTTTGATTCGAAAATGGAGAAAAACGGTATTAGGGATTCAAACTCAAATCTCCCCGTTTCATCTAGATCTAAGCGTCGTTTCAAGAAGTGATAGAAGGGAAAGTTTCTCACCACTACACTACGGTGCTAGTGAACTAACTTTGGAAGCGGCGTTGCGAGCGGAGATTTTACCGGATTTGCTCACGGTACCGTAATCGAACGAAAAAGCTAAAGTGAAGGTAAGGGCTCCTTCCAAACTTTTAGTTTGCATTTAGGGCCTTATCTGTAGTTGTGTGGAAAAGATTTTGTTAGGATTAAAGTGTTGATTTGGGGGAAAATGAATCTAAGGCTTTATGGGTAAAATCTTAGAGCTAGGTTTTGGATATATTGATGAATGCTTCGTGGAAAATTAATTTAAACTCATTTATGTATGATTTTGAGTGAATGAAACTTGTGTGTTTGAGTGGTGGATTATGTTGATTTGTGTTCGTTGTTTTGGCGTGTTCTGAATTGGATAACATGTTTGAGATGTGTTTTGTGTAGTTTGTGTGGAAAAATGATTTTGTGTGAGTTATGGATTGAATGTGAAAGTATGTTTGAGTTTGTTTTGTGTGGAATTTGAAAACCATTAAGTTAAACGAGTATTAAGAATGGGGAATCTCTTAATGTCTCGTTTACTTAGTGTGAGTTTGTGAAAATCGTTTAAGTTAAATGAGAATTAAGAATGGGGAATCTCTTAATGTCTCGTTTACTTAATGTTGTTTTGAAAATCGTTTAAGTTAACTGGGCGTTAAGAATGGGGAATCTCTTAATGTCTTAGTTACTTAATGTTGTTTGAAAATCGTTTAAGTTAACTGGGCGTTAAGAAAGGGGAATCTCTTAATGCCTCAGTTACTTAATGTTTGTTTTGGAAAATAGTTTCAGTGAAATGAGTATTAAGAATGGGGAATCTCTTAATGACTTGTTTACTGAATGTTTTGTTGTGGAAATCATTTAAGTCAAAAGTATGTTAAGAATGGGGAATCTCTTAATATGTCTGTTTGTTTAATATTTTGGTGTGAAAATCGATTAAGTAAATGAGTATTAAAAATGGGGAATCTTTTAATATCTGCATTTACTTAACGCTTGTTGTGAATGGAGTTAGGGTATGCTCATGCATTTCATTTGGTAAATTGTGCTGACCTGTGATAGGTGGCACCTCGGTAAACTGTATTGACCCGTGATAGGTAGTACGTTTATGATTTACTTTTTGGTAAGTTGTGCTGACCCGTGATAGGTGGCACCTCGGTAAGTAGTACTTTGGCATGTGATAGGCGGTACCCTTACGACTTACGCTTTTTCTTTTGGTAAATCGTGCTGACCCATGATAGGTGGCACCTCGGTAAACAGTACTGACCCGTGATAGGTGGTACGTTTACCATTTACGCTTTTTAGTAAATCGTGCTGACCCGTGATAGGAGGCACCTCGGTAATTGGTACTTTGGCCTGCGATAGGCGGTACAATTATGATTTACGTCCCTTCGAGGAGGGTTTTGGTTTGGAATTCCGAGTCCATGCATTTTGGCATATATGCATTGCATTAGGGTGCTTGGCACACGAGTTGTGATTGATGCAAATTATGATTGTGTTGATTTTGCTAAGTGTTATGGTTTGAAACTATGTGTAAGTGTGTTTGATTCAAATTGTGATTGTGTTGATTGTTCTAAGAGTTATGTTTTGAAATTGGGTGATAGTATGTTAGATTGTAAAGCGTTTTTGAAACTCATAATGTCGGGGTGATTGTATGGGTATTGCTAAGTGTTAAGGTTTGGAGTGGTGTTTGAATGTGATTGAGTTAGTTTATGTACTTTTGAAAGAATATACAGGGAAATCGATTTACCCAATCGATTTGAGGAGTTACAGGGACTCTGTCTTTCACGAAATCGATTTACCCAATCGATTTTGTAATATGTTTTTCAAAATCATTTAAGAAATCGATTTGGTAAATCGATTGGAATCAATTGGATTCAATACAGGGGCTCTGTCTTTCCTGAAATCGATTTACCCAATCGATTTGGCCAATACAGGGGTTCTGTTTTTCACGAAATCGATTTACCCAATCGATTTGATGAGTTACAAGGACTTCCCTTGCCGAAAATCGATTTACCCAATCGATTGGCTCAGTGGAAAATCTTATTTTGAGTTTGATAATTGATTGCTCAATTGATTTATCAATGTTTTGTTCAGTTATGTATTACTTGATGGATTGAGAATTTTCTTTTGATTTCATTTCTATTTGGCAAGCATTACATGAGCTTTTAGCATGTGGAAAATCCTTCTAAGATGTATGATAAATTGAAAAGGTTATTTGTGCATTGAAAAGCTTAAATGTTATGTGTTAACTATTAATTTCGGTTGGTGACCCTTTACAACTATTGTGGAAATCTGGGCTTTGCCCTCAGATGAGAGTCAGGATGATCCTACCGGTTCGTACCCTCCGTATGGGAATGTGGGTGGGAGTGCTTGATTGGAGCTACGTTAGGAGAATCTCACGGGGCGCGTGGAGATTACTCAAGGCGTATAGTTTTGTCATGTATAGAATGATCAGACTAGGTTGTCACTCAGGACACATACGTCTTTCTTTTGGGCTACCTTTATGTTAAGTTGAAAGGATGTACCTGTACTATTGTTGACATCAGGACATGTTTTGGATTTATATTTTGAAAAACTTTTCTGCTGCTTGTAAATTTTAATGACTTAATTATTTATCCAAAGGTTTTACCTTATTTATTTCTCTGTTGTATTTTAATTTCTTTTTTTTTAAAAAAAAATACACCCTCGCTTTGAAAAATGGGGTGTTACAATGTTGTAGCCGAATACAAATACCAAGTCAATAGCTAAAACTATATTTTTGTATTCGACTACATCATATTGTGACCGAATACAAAATCAAGTCAGTGGCAAAATTCAGTCATCTGTATTTGACTACAAGGATTTGTATTCGAATACAAGTTTTAAATATTGAAATAAATATAAACGTTACGTAAGTGTATTCGACTACACTCACGATGTAGTCGAATACAATTGTGAAGCAATACAAATATTCAGTTCTGATTCAATCTGAATCATTAAATATGTTCATCAAACTTCTAAAAACGATTGTCAATTATCTGAAATGATGTCTAAGGAGTATAAATACTTCCTAGTTTCATATTTAACTTAAGAATCTTAAAAAGAGTCTTAGAACAACTTTGAACAACTTCCTAAAATATTTTGTGAATTATTCAAAGTCGTACTTTCATATTCAATTACATATTTTACATTGTCATATCATTTAAAAAGGTTATCTGTTGTACTTAAAATTATTTTAGATTGTTATCATTGTACAAGAAAACATCAGTTGTTATATTCTCTTGATTTCAATCAAAATCATTGTTGTAAAATTATTCAAGTTATTGGGTAAATTGAGAAAAGTGGTGTACTTTCTTCCAAGTGTTGTAAACTAGGATAGTGGTGTGCTATCTTAGGCAGATTGTTAGATGTTTGAAATAGAAATCTTAGAGTAACACTCTAACGTCTAGGATTTTGATCCAAGGCATTACTTAAAAACATATATTTTCTTTTCAAAATGATATTTTTTATTTTTCTTTTTTAAAAGTAGCTCATCATGTAATCAATAAAATTTCACTAGTAAATAGTTTGATTTCATTTTATGAAATATCACAATGCAATTTACTAGATATTATTGTTATTATTTTTGCAAAGATAATTTGCTAATTGTAGAAAATGTTCACTTACGTCATAAAATAAAATAATTCAGGTTTTTCCTAACAAACGAACCCCACCTCCGCATTTTTATTTAAAATTGACGATGAAAAGCAAATAAACTTAAAAAAAAGTATCACATCGGTCATATCACTATAAACATTATTATTTAGATAAAGTACCCATTTTTCCCACGTGGGTGCGCCAAGCAAACGTAATTCATGCTACTCTTCGAGATTGTTAGTACCTAAATGTTGGTGTAAGGGGCCAGTTCATCCCACGGTAAAATTAAACTAAATAATAAGTTAATAACCATAAAATATAAATATAAAAACTTTTTATAATAAAAATTATAGAGAAATTGATTTTTTTAATAATTCGCAAATGTGTATCAAAAGTTATAAAAATGACAATAAAATGTATGCAAGTTATGCACGCTGTTATGCAAGTAGGAACTCACCTAAGAGCAAATAATTAGATCAAAATAAAAATGACAATAAAATGTATGCAAGTTATGCATGCTCATAAACATATTTAATCCGGATATAGCTAGCCACTAAGGCGTCCACACAAAATCACTCATACCAATGGGGAAAATTAAACCACCCACTAAGGCATCCACAAAGATGCATATGATATATCATGACTATGATACTGATGCTCAAAATGTAGAAATCACTAGCCACTTAGGCAACCACAAAAAAAAGAGGTCATAACACAAGGGTTAAACATTTTCACTACAAACATATTTATCAAAGTATAAAAATAGAGCTCTATAATTAAGTTCATCAAGATAAATGTATTACTAAAAAGAAACATTCAAAATATTATAGTTAATTTCTTTACGACGAAAATAAAATCAACTTTTTTTCTTTTAAAACATCCAGACATCATATCAATATCTTATGAACCGCTAATTTAATATCTAGCCTAACTCTACATGGGGAAAATCCCTTATCTTGAGTGCTTTCCTTCTAGATGACATTATATAGCCTTCGAAAATATCACCAAGATGAAGGAACAAAATTTTAGATCTTCGATCAGAATTCGAGAGAATGTGAGGATGGTTGTTTGAGTGTCTTAGAAAATATTTGAGATAAATATAATGTTGGTAATGGCGTGTGGGTGATTAGAACTTCTTTTTCTCTACTGTAAGTTTAATCATGTCCTAGGAAGCCCAAATGCATGCGACTAATAAATGAGGCGTGGAGCTGATAAGAGAGAAGGAATAATTCTCTTCATTGAGGTTAACTGCACACATGAATAAGGAATTCAATTGAAATAATATCATTCAATGATCAACCTTTAGAAATTAATTGACATTCATATATATTTATTCTTGCTAGTTAGACATTTGAATGGAGACAAGGGAGAAAACACACGATTCTATAAACTATAATCCTAGTTTGAAACATAATCCACCAATTCCGTAAAAACTATAAAATTTTTAAACACCTAATTCATCTCCCTTCTAAGGTGCGCCTTTGTACTAACAGGGCCCTTTTGATCTTACTACTTATGAAAACAAGTCTTATTTTTACTATAGTGGATGACCACGTAATATTCACATGGTTGTATTTGTTGAAGTATAAACTTGTGGCCACTGATAAAATTAAAAAAAAATTAATTTGGTGAAAACTTAGTTTGGTAAACATATAAAATATATGCGTATTGATAATGCAAAGGAATTGGATTTAACTAATTTTCTGTAGGAACTGGGTACTCTGCACCAATTTTCATCTCCTCAACAAAACTAAATTTTTAAGAGAAAGCATCACCACCTGTTGAATCTAGCCAAAGCACTTCCTTTCAATCCTTTATTCCCATAAAAAACTTTATGTCAACTACAGCTCATATAATAAATAGAGTTCCTTACTTAAATCTGAAAAACTTGTCCCCTTATGAACTATTTTATTGCAAAATGCCTTCATATGATCGATCATCTTAGAGTTTTTGGTTGTTTGACCTATGTTGTTACTATACCACAACTCACAAATAAATTTTCTGTTAAGGCTAACATGTGTGCCTTTATAAGATACCCTTTTGGTGTTAAAGGTTAGAAGTTGTATGATATTTCGACAAGAAAATTCATCATTTCAAGAGATGTGGTTTTTCATGAGACCATTTCTCCCTTCCATAACATGTCTGCAACTGATGGTAATTGTAACTCTCCAGATTTTTAATCCAAAACTTTACTTAAAAAAAATACTTATTTCTTAGAAAAGTTTACGATTTTTTTTTAATCCTTAACATTTATTCATTTTAAATAACTAGTAACAATCACGTTATTTAATATCATTAAGAAAATATTTATTCAAAATTTAAAACAATATAAATACAATTATTCTTAGCGAAAGGGAGCCACTTCTGTATTTCTAGAATTCTAGTACATTTTAAAAGTTTGTGACAAAAGATTAAAAGAACTTAAAATATTGGACAATTCTATTATTACAAAATGGTCTTGAAAACAAAACTCATGTTTACCCCACGTTTGTCACGCGTCAATACTCATTAACTACTCTTGAATCTCTTCGAACTCATTAGTACCTAAAATGTTGTTGTAAGGGTCAGTTTTTTCCATCATCCACATCAAACCAAAGCAAGACATATAGAAGAATAACACAAAACATATAAATGTAAAAACTTACAATTTAAAAGAAAAAAATGTGCAAACCGGTAAATTGTATATCAAAACATATGCATAATGAATGCTCCTAAAACTAAATGATTCGGATATAAACTTGCCACTAAGGCAACTTCCACACATAAAGATCACCCATACCAATGGGAAAACAAATCTATCACTAAGGCAACTACCACGTAGATGCATATGCCATGACATGAAGATATAGTATCAAATAGATATATTCCCACACAGCCAACTAAGAATCATGTCACATGCATTCAAAAACACTTTTTAAAATCATCGCCTTATTCACATATCATTAAGAACACATACACACATCCATATCATGAGTATGACATATTCATAGACAAAAAATCATAAAAATTATGACTTTCACCACATACACATAAAGATAAAAACTTGATATCATATAGGCCATAAAAGTTAACGCTTTAAAATATTTAACAAGAAAATTCACACTCCAACTAATTTACATAATAAAGTTAAAACTTTATCATATATAAGGTAAAAATTCCAACTTTATTTCATATTCATCATAAAACTACATCTTTATCACATATAACATAAAATTTCATACTTGACTACATAGAAGTAAAATATTACAATTTAATCTCAACAAAAATTAGAGTTTTATTATTTTAATTCATTACTCTATATTTATTCCTTTTAAATTATATGTAATCACATTTGTTTATTTCTTGTCATTCAACCAATGGCCTAACTATAATTTGTATGGGGGAAAAGCTGTTACCTTGGCCACTTTTCTTCCCAGTACAAAGCTTTAAGCCCCATGAAGTTGTTCACAAGGAGAAGAAGTTCCAAGTTTTGGATACACGAAGAAATGAGGAGTGAAGGTGATGGTGGTTAGGGTTTCGGTATTCTTTTTGTTTATTATTAGTGAGTATACATAAATTGTGGACTTAGGGAAATTTCAAGTGAAAATTGTTGGTTAGACATTGTTGGGCCTTAATGAAGAATAAAAGTGATAAAATGTCCCCTTTTTTTTTTTCCGACTATACATAAATTGTTGGTCCTTTTTTATTTTTTTGGTTAACCTTCATCGTAAAAATCAAGTCACAAATACATAACCCAAATTTATACTCATTCAAGTGGGTTGGTTCACACCAATTTCTTCTTGCACTAGAAAAACACATCTACATATAATATATATATATATATATATATATATATAAACTCTCTGTTGATTTAATAATTACTACTCATAACTTTATCAACTATAATAAGTCAAATAAGGCAAATAATTATCACACATAATATAATATTGACTAATATTGATAGGTTCTAATTATTTTTAAATAATAATTTAGAGGATGTTACAGTGATCCAAATTTCCTACCTTCAAAAGTGATTCCTTGCCCAATTCCTGATCACATGTTTGTTGATGGCTATGCTAATCATGATGATCTAGATATTTCACCATTTAATGATGACAAATGTTGACTTTCTAGATTGTGAGAATCATACCAATCTCAAAAGGTTCACCAGAAGACATGTTTCCAGCAACCTTAGATGACTACAAATGTAATGTTGTTTATCCCATACATCATCACCATAACTATTCAAGACTATTGCATGCCTAAATAAATTATGTGATGCAAGTTGCCATTATTTATGAACCTCAATTTTATCATCAAGTTGTCAAACATGAGGACTGGAGAAAGGTTATGGCAGAAGAATTGGCAGCCCTGAAAGTTGTTCCCTTGCCAGTAGGGAATAAAGTTATAGGGTGCATATGGGTCTATAAGACAAAATTTGCATCAGTTGGTACTTTGGACAAGCATAAAGCTAGATTGGTGACAAAAGGGTAAAGCTAGATTCACATAGACTTTTTATGGACATCATTACCAGTGGAAAAGCTGAGAATAATGAGAGTACTGCTTATATCAGCAGCTAAGCAAGTTTGGAAGTTGTTGCAATTAGACAGAATAATGTGTTCTTGAATGGAAAAATAGATGATAAGGTATTAATGGAATTGCCACCAACTTATTGAGTTGTTGGCGAGACGAAGAATATGGCATGTAGACTTCATAATCATTGTATGGATTGCAACAGGCTTTGAGATAGTGTTTTAATGTTTTCTTCTATAATTTTGCAACACGGATTTACGAAAAGCATTGCAGTCTCCTCCTTGTTTACTAAAGGTTCAGGTGTCACTCTTGTTATACTCTTAATCTATGTAGATGACATTATACTTCCAAGTCTTAGTCAGTCCATGCCTCGTGACCCATTCTTCGTCTTCCATCTTTTTCTTTAATTTTCGTGGCTTCCTTTTGCTTCAAGAAAAGGAACCAAGGTTTAGTGGGTGAGAAAGAACAAATTTCGAGCTTCTTCCTTCTTCTCGGATTCGAAAACTGTGTTAGTGATTTCAAAACCGTCAATCACAAACCTCCATATTTCGTCTAGATCTAAGCTTCATTTCGTGAAGAAATAGAAGGGAAAGTTGCTCACCTCCACGCTACAGTGCTAGTGAACTAACTTTGGAAGCGACGTCGAGCGGAGAATTTACCGGATTTACTCACGGTACTGTAATCGCTCGTTAAAGCCAAAGTTAAGTTAATAGCTCCTTCCAAACTTTTAGTTTGCATTTAGGGACTTATATGGGGTTGTGTGGAAAAGAAATTTGTTAGGGTTGAAGTGTTAATTTGGGGAAAATGAATTTAATGCTTTTATGGGCGAATTTCTAATGTTGGGTTTTGGTGATATTGATGAGTGTTTCGTGGAAAATGAATTTGACTCATTTTTTTGTGGTTTTGAGGAAATGAAATTTGATGTGTTTGAGTGGTGGGTTGTGATAATTTTGTGGTTGTCGAGTTTGATGTGTTCATAATTAATATTCATAAATTTTGAGATGTGTTTGTGTGGATTTTGTGGAAAAAAAAATGAATTGATGTGATTTGGTGTGAATTGTGGATTGAATTTTAGAATATGTCTGAGTATGTTCTATGTGGAATTTGAAAATCGTTAGAGTTAAACGGGTATTAAGAATGGATTATACATGCACCATAAGAGTTAAACGAGTATTAAGAATGGGGAATCTCTTAATATCTATGTTTACTTAATGATTGTCGTTCAAATTGTAAGAGTTAAATGGGTATTAAAAATGGGGAATCTTTTAATATCTGCCTTTACTTAATGGTGTTTGTCCGTGAGAGACTACACCCTGGTAAATTGTGTTTGTCAGTGAGAGACTGCACTGGTGTTTGTCCGTGAGAGACTACACCCTGGTAAATTGTGTTTGTCTGTGAGAGACTGCACTGGTGTTTGTCCGTGGGAGACTACACCCTGGTAAATTGTGTTTGTCCGTGAGAGACTGCACTAGTGTTTGTCCGTGAGAGACTACACCCTGGTAAATTGTGTTTGTCCGTGAGAGATTGCACTGGTGTTTGTCCGTGAGAGACTACACCCTGGTAAACTGTGTTTGTCCGTGAGAGACTGCACTGGTGTTTGTTTGTGAGAGACTACACCCTTGAAAATCGTGTTTGTCCGGGAGAGACTGCACTCATGTTCATTCGTGAGAGACTGTACATTTAGGTTTTATGCCTCTCGCGGAGGGTTTTGGTTTGGAATTCCGAGTCCATGCATTTTGGCATATACGCCTTACATTAGGGTGCTTGGCACACGAGTTGTATATGATACAAGATTATGAGTGAGTGATTGAACTCAAGTTGTCGTGGTGATTGTACTATAATTGCTAAGTGTTATGTTTTGGAATTGTGTGTGAGTGTGATTGATTGGAAAACCATTTCAAAATTTATGTTGTCGTGGTGATTGTGCTATAATTGCTAAGTGTTATGTTTTGGACTTGGGTGTGAGTGTGATTGATTGCAAAACCATTTTAAAAATTAAGTTGCCGTGGTGATTGCGTTACAATTGCTAAGTGTTATGTTTTGGAATTGTGTGTAATTGTGATGGATTCAGTTTATGTATTTTTAGAAAAACTACAGAAAAATCGATTTCCCAATCGATTATGTTAAAAAGTAGTACCAGCTTAATCGAGTGTCTAATCGAGTATTACGTTTCTTATTTTCTTGAATTTTGAAAATATATTGAACTAATCGATTTGCCAATCGATTTGGCTTGTTACAGTAGCTCAGCTATTTATTTCAATCGATTGTTCAATAGATTTCTTTAATCACAGGACACAGGTCTGATAAAACCATTTAAGAAATCAATTTACCAATCGATTGATTTAAACCCAGAATACATGTTTCACTAAAAACCTTTAAGAAATCGATTTCCCAATTGATTTACTTAGTAAAAAATTTTATTCTGAGTGAGACAATCGATTGCCAAATCGATTCATCTTTTGACTGGTCAGTTGATTTATTACTTGAATGATTAAAACCTTATTTTTTATTTCATTTTTACTTGGCAAGTATTATATGAATGTTTAGCATATGGAAACCCTTTTAAGGTGCATGCTAAGTTGAAAGGTTATTTTGTGCATTTCAAAACTTAAATGTTATGTGTTAATTGTTAATTTTAGTTGGTGACCCTTTACACTATTGTGGAAATCTGGGCTTTGCCCTCAGATGAGAACCAAGACCATCCTACCGGTTCGTACCCTGTGGATGGGAATGTAGTTGGAACCACCTGACTAGAGCTGTGTTAGGAGGATCATGCAGGGTGCGTGAAGATCAATTAGGATGTATAGTTTTTGTAGAATGATCAGATTAGGTTGACGTATAGGGACTAGATGTCTTTCTTTTGGATTGTGTTTATTTCAAATTGGAAGACTGTACCTATACCAATATTGTCAGCATGACATTTTATTTTCGATGGGTCTCATGTACCACTTTTTGATGTGTAAATACTTTGGATTCGTATTTCAAAAACTATTCCGCTGCTTGTGAACTATGTTGACTTAATTGTCGTTGTGTTATGTCTTAAATATTTATCGAAAGGTATTTCCTTATTTATTTCTTTTTTTATGAATTTGTTTCAAAAAAAAAAACTACACTCTCGCTGTTAAAAATCAGGGTGTTACATTGTGGTATCAGAGCTTTGGTCTAGATTTCTTTGGGGGTGTGGAGTTTTGGTTATAGATTATAGGTCAACCTATAGGTTGAGAGTCGTTATCTGATCATGCGTCGGGGTAATTGGTCTGAGTTGTCAGACCAGGGATAGTTATTATGCGTTGATATATTCGAAAGTTAGTTTTGGAATTATCCGAACTGGTGTTAACACTCTTCTTGATGTGTGTTTTGAGGAAACACTACCTCCAAGAAGGAACGACGTTGCAAGAATGAACGTCAGTAGGAATGATAAAATGGTTGAAGCTACGAATAACATGGTTGCTTCTATTGATGCTAAGACTCTGCGAGATCTAGAAAAGAGGGGAAGAGAAATTCGTGTTACTAAGTCAAGAGGATTGAAAGATTTTCTTCGTTACCATCCTCCAAAGTTCAAGGGTGATGAGAACTCAGGAAAAAGCTGATTAGTGGATTCAAGGAATGGAAAAGATCTTCGAGATGACGAATTGTCAGGCATAGTTGAAGCAGATCATGACGGCATGGAATTTATGAAATGGTTCCAAGGACACAGAAGCTATGTGTTGGTGTTAACTGGAAGACGATAAGTATGGACAGATTAACCTTAGACTAATAAGGGATTTCAAGTGAAGATCTAAGTGGAAGACTTTTATTAAGAAAAGTATTAGATGTTTTCCGGGTAGATTTCAGGATGAAACTCGATGAAGTTTGATAACTTTCAAAGAGATGTGAACATCAAGGAATTATTAAGAAGATAGGGATTCCATTTGGAATAGCATTTGGTGCTTAGGTGTCAATGAAAGAGACTTGAATTGAAGTTAAGGGGCGTTGCACATTAGGAGTAAATACTCCTATGGTTAGATAAAATACTCTTTGAGGAATAGTCGATACCTTGAGGGACAAAGTCGAGCATTCGAGTTAGACTAGATTCGCAACTTGGATTATTAAGTATGAATCTCATGACGAGTATATGAGTGAGACTATATATTTTGTTGATAAGTGACATATCTCTTTGTGGTTTAAGAGATAGTAAGTAAGGATAGTGATATTGGATGAAACTATAGACACGTAAGTATGAATTTTGAGCGATGTTCGGAAAAACATAATGAGTCAAACCTTGTTGTATTGAACTCTATGTTACCATTAAGTGGAATTTGAAGTATCGAGTACGAGAATACTTCGAGATTATGGTAATATAAGTTTTGAGAGTCTATTAAAGGATAGAAATTACTAAGAGGATGTTAATATTTTGATAGGTCGGAAGGATTATTCGAGATTTGATTTGGGACCCTAAGATGGTTGATTTTTTTTAGTTGATGATTTAAAATCCACAAGGTTGGATGGAGGACCAAGTAAAGCTTAAAACTTTCATAATCGAAGGAGTTGAGGCTGGCAAGTGATAAATAATTCATGATTAAGGATGGAAGTGTTTGGAGATTTTGAGGATCAAATTTTAGAATATTATTCAATGATAGAAAGTGAAAAAGAAGAAATGTAACAACTGATTTATGGTTTAGTTGTTGGTCTTGGGAAGTCAAGCGTTTTGAAATGATCATTTCAGTAACTAGATGGACGAAGAAAGGTATGTGGGTTTTTGAGATATTTTACTGCAAAATTTATGAGGATGAAGTTATAGATAATTATTTCTTAGGAAATGCTTATGGGGAACATATGAGAAATAATTCTTTAGGTCGTTCGATTGTTAGGATTCTTTCAGTTTGTATCTCGGTGAAGGTTGAGAAGGAATAAGAATCCAGCGAGTGAACCAAATATTGGAAAATGTACCAAGAAATTTGTTGGAGCAGCACATAGAGATGTAGCTTATGACAATTACAGATTCAGGAAAGGGATTATCTCACCTATAATTCAGACATTATTATTATAAAGATATGCCAACGATATAAAGGCATTACTTGAGTGCATGTCATGGGGGTTGTTATTGGGTTCGTCAATCAAAGGAGTTAAATGTTTTTTTGATATGAAACAATCACTACGCCAAAAATGACATTTAACAGCGCTCCTTTTACAGCGCTTGCTAAACACAAGCGCTGTTGTAAATATATTTTAAAAATAATGGAGCCTTTTACAACGCTTTTGATGACAAGCGCTGTAAAAGAAGCGCTGTTGTAAGTCATATAACGTTTGCGCATAACGTTATAAGGCTTTTACATCGCTTGTCAAAAAAGCGCTGTAAAATGAAGCGCTTTCGCGTATTATTTTACAGCGCTTTTTTTACAAGCGCTGTAAAATACATGTGCTTTCATTGAATTTAACTACCTAATACAGCGCTTTTGTCACAAGTGTTGTAAAATACATGCGCTTTCATTGAATTTAACTACCTATTATAGAGCTTTTTTCACAAGCGCTGTAAAATACATCTTTCAAATAATTATATACGTTGGAAACCCTCATATCATCTTCATCTTTCAAATAATTGAACCCTAATATCCTCTACGTACTATGCGGCCATCTACGTTGTCTCAGGTATTTTTTAATTTGTTTTTGTCAAAAAATCCTTAGTTTTTTAATAATTGAAAACTAAAAATTATATATATACCACATGATCTGTTATGTTTTGAAATTGTCAAAAACTCATACCACATGATCTATTATGTTTTGAAATTGTTAGTTGATATTTGTTTCTTTTTGAAACTTTTTGATATGTTTTGAAAGCTTATTAGTTTTGTAACTGCATTTATATAGAGTAGTTTGTCCTTGTTTAAAGAGTGTGAAATTGGAGTGAAGGAGTTTGTTGAGTTTGCAGTGAAGAATGCAAAAGATCCAAATAGAGTAGTTTGTCTTTGTTTAAAATGTTGTTTTGGAAAACGTGTTAGAGAAGATGAATTAGAAGGACATCTAGTATGTAATGGAATTGATCAAAGCTACACATGCTGGATAAGACATGGTGAGAAAAAAAGAGGAAACATTAATTTTGAGAATAGTTTGACATATGTTTCAACTGACTTCGATACAGATTCATATGAGCCGACCAAGTTGATGAGATCGCAAAAGCAGTTGAAGAAGATCTTCGAGATTGTCCTAAAATGTTTGAAAGTTTGTTGAGTGATGCAGAGAAAGAATTATATAATGGTTGTACTAAATTCACAAGACTGTCGGTGATATTAAAGTTGTACAACTTAAAAGCGAGTAATGAATGGTCTGATAAAAGCTTTACAGAATTATTAACACTCATAAAAGATATGTTGCCAGATGATAATGAACTTCCCAGTCGAACCTACGAGGCTAAACGAATTTTGTGTTCTATTGGCATGAGTTACGAAAGGATTCATGCGTGTCCTAATGATTGCATTTTATTTCGAAATGAATATGAACTACTTAAGGCGTGTCTGAAATGCAATGTCTCTCGTTATAAGAAGAAAAAATCTACTCCAGCAAAAGTCGTGTGGTATTTTCCTATAATACCAAGATTTAGGCGCATGTATCGCAGTGAAGAAGATTTATAACACTTGACAAGGCATGTAGATGAAAGAATTAGAGATGGAATGTTTCGACACCCTGCAGATTCCCCACAATTGGCAAAAATTGATCACCAGTATCCTGAATTCGGGATAGAGTCAAGAAATATAAGACTTGCACTTTCTACTGATGGAATGAATCCACATGGTCTTCAAAGCATCTCACACAGCACGTGGCCTGTGATTTTGGTAATATATAACCTACCTCCATGGTTATGTATGAAGCGTAAGTTTATGATGTTGTCTCTGTTAATTTCTGGACCTAAACAACCGGGGAATGATATCGACGTATACTTAACTCCTCTAATCGAAGATTTAAAACGTATGTGGGAGACAGGTGTGGAAGTTTATGATGGGTATAAGAAAGAATGTTTCAATTTGAGGGCAATGTTGTTCGGCACAATTAATGATTTTCCAGCATATGGTAATTTATCAGGATATAGCATTAAAGGTCAGTGTGCATGTCCTATATGTGATGAGAGTACAAATTGGATGCGGTTAAAACATTGCAAGAAGAATTTGTTTCTTGGACATCGTAGATTTTTACCTTATAGTTATCAGTATCGTGGGTGGAGAAATGCATTTAATGGAAAATCAGAGGAAGGTAAAGCTCCTTTAGCACCGACTGGATATCAAATACTTGAAAAAGTACAAGGTTTGACCAATAAATTTGGCAAACCTTTTGCGGGAGAGCTGATCAAAACTGGGTGGAAGAAAAAGTCAATTTTCTTTGAATTGCCATATTGGAAGTCATTGTATATAAGACATTTCCTCGATGTGATGCATATTGAAAAAAATGTATTTGATAGTGTTATTGGTACGTTACTCAATGTTCCAGGAAAGTCTAAAGATGGCATCAACGCAAGATTGAACTTGGTCGATATGGGAATAAGAAATGAATTGGCTCCAGTAAAGAAAGGAAATCGCTCATATCTACCTCCAGCCGCTCATACTCTATCTAGAAAGGAAAAAATTGTTTTATGTAAATTTCTACACGAAGATAAAGTTCCAGAAGGATAATCTTCGAACATTAAAAATTTGGTTTGTATGAAAGACATCAAGTTAAAAGGTTTGAAGACCCATGATTGTCATATTCTAATGGAGCTTTTGCTACCAATAGGTATACGTTCCATTTTACCTGAAAAAGTTCGACTAGCCTTGACTAGATTATGTTTCTTCTTCAAGGAAATTTGTAGTAAAGTGATCGACCCTCAGAAATTACTAACATTGCAGAGGGAAATTGTTGTTACTTTGTGTAAGCTTGAAATGTATTTCCCACCCTCGTTTTTTGATATAATGGTTCACTTTACTGTTCATCTGGTTAAGGAGACACAACTTTGTGGGCCAACTTATATCAGATGGATGTATCCGATAGAACGATATATGAAAATATTAAAAGCGTACGTAAAAAGTAGTAGTCGACCAGAAGGTTGTATTGCTGAACGATACATTGTTGAAGAGGCTGCTGAATTTTGTAATGAATATTTGTCCAATGTTGAATCCATAGGGCTTCCCATGTCTCGTCATTCGGGAAGAATATCAGGAGAAGGGATAATTGGAAGGAGACTGCTGACTATATCAAGGACAGAATGGGAACATGCACAATTGTATGTTCTGCACAATGATGATGAGGTTCAACCGTATGTTACAATACACATGGATCAGTTATCTCGTTTGAACATGAATAGGAATCAAAATTGGATAACTCGAGAGCACTATCGAAGTTTTATAACATGCTTAAAAAATCACATAAAGTCAAAGTTTGATATAGACCCAAGATCAATTTCACAGAGATTGAGGGGGCTAGCAAATGGTCCGAGCTTACATGTCTTTTCTTACACTGGTTATGTTATTAACAGCTACACATTTTATACCAAAGAACAAGATGATTAGACCACTATGCAAAATAGTGGAGTCACTCTCGTAGCTGAAGCGATGCATGTCTCCAGTGCAAAAGACAAAAACACAATATATGCAAATCTATCATATTTTGGGGTTATCGAGTGCATATGGGAGTTAGTGTAAGACCCATAATTTTAAAATTACACTTTATGTATTTTAGTGTATTTTGGGTATTGAACTCAGGGACTTTTTAGCCAAGATATTAATATTTTGGGAGTTTAAATGACCAGAAAGATATTTGGACGCTCGATTAAAATTACTCGTCGATGAATAAATTAAATTAACTACGGTGAATCTTTTACGAAGAATTTAATGCGTTATGAGTGAAATGGTAATTTAACAAATATCTAGATATTGGAGTTAGTGTATGCTCATGCATTTCATTTGGTAAATTGTGCTGACCAGTGATAGGTGGCACCTCGGTAAACTGTACTGACCCGTGATAGGTGGTACGTTTACAATTTACTTTTTGGTAAGTTGTGTTGTCCCGCGATAGGTGGCACCTCGGTAAGTAGTACTTTGGCCTGTGATAGGCGGTACCCTTACGACTTACGCTTTTCTTTTGGTAAATCGTGCTGACCCGTGATAGGTGGCACCTCGGTAAACAGTACTGACCCGTGATAAGTGGTATGCTTACGATTTACGCTTTTTAGTAAATCGTGCTGACCCGTGATAGGTGGCACCTCGGTAATTGGTACTTTGGCCTGCGATAGGCGGTACAATTATGATTTACGGCCCTTCGAGGAGGGTTTTGGTTTGGAATTCCGAGTCCATGCATTTTGGCATATACGCATTGCATTAGGGTGCTTGGCACACGAGTTGTGATTGATGCAAATTATGATTGTGTTGATTTTGCTAAGTGTTATGGTTAGAAACTATGTGTAAGTGTGTTTGATTCAAATTGTGATTGTGTTGATTGTACTAAGAGTTATGTTTTGGAAATGTGCGATAGTATGTTAGATTGTAAAACGATTTCGAAACTCAAGTTGACGTGGTGATTGTGTTGAAAATGCTAAGTGTTAAGATGTGGATTTGTGTATGAATGTGATTGAGTTTGTTTATGTATTTTTGGAAGAATATGCAGGGAAATCGATTTCCCAATCGATTGGCATTAAGTCTGTGGCTCAGCTATGCTGTCAATCAATTGCCCAATCAATTATCGATTGAATTAAGCCCATAGTACAAACTTCACTAAAAACCTTCAGGAAATCGATTTGGAAATCGATTGGCTTTAATACAGGGGCTCAATTATCCATTTAATCGATTTCCCAATCGATTGGCTTAGTGGAAATTCTTATTTTGAGTTAGATAATCGATTGCTCAATTAATTTATCAATGTTTGTTCAGTTGTGTATTACTTGATGGATTGAGAACTCTATTTGATTTCATTTACATTTGGCAAACATTGTATGAACTTTTAGCATATGGAAAATCCTTTTAAGGTGCATGCTAAGTTGAAAAGGTATTTTGTGCATTTAAGAACTTAAATGTTATGTGTTAACTATTAATTTCGGTTGGTGACCCTTTACAATTACTGTGGAAATCTGGGCTTTGCCCTCAGATGAGAGTCAGGATGATCCCACCGGTTCGTACCCTCCGGACGGGAATGTGGATGGGAGTGCTTGATTGGAGCTACGTCAGGAGAATCTCACGGGGCGCGTGGAGATTACTCAAGGCATATAGTTTTTTGTTATGTATAGAATGATCAGACTAGATTGTCACTCAGGACACATATGTCTTTCTTTTGGGCTACCTTTATGTTAAGTTGAAAGGATGTACCTGTACTATTGTTGACATTAGGACATGCTTTGGATTTATGTTTTGAAAAACTTTTCCGCTACTTGTAAATTTTAATGACTTAATTATTTATCCAAAGGTTTTACCTTATTTATTTCTCTGTTGTATTTTAATTTCTTTTGAAAAAAAAAATACACCCTCGCTTTGAAAAATGGGGTGTTATAGTTAGACTACACAATGTTTCGTGTTCCCATATTTGGTTGCAAGTGGGTCGATAATAATAATGGCGTTCGGATTGATGAGTCAGGATTCTTGCTTGTGGGTTTTAATAGGGTGGGGTACAAAGACGAGCCTTTCATTTTAGTGTCGCAAGCTCAACAAGTGTTTTATGTCACTGATCCTTCTGATGATAAATGGTCTATTGTCCTATCGACCAATAAAATAAGTGATGATAACAATAATGATGAAGATGTTGGTAATGATCTTTTATTTGCAACATCACAACAACCACATGAAATTGATTCAACTGATGACGGTTTATATCTTAGAGATGATCATGGTGAGGGAATTTGGATTAATCCATCGTTTTGTATTGTAAATGGACAAACAAATGTGAATCCCACCATGAAAAGAAAAAGGGCATCTTAATGTCTATGTTTAATTGTTTTATATAAACCATGCATGTAATCTGAATTATTTGTTGGAAAACTATGACTTCTTTTCTAATTAATAACAAGAGAATTAAGATCAACTCCAACTAGTTAGACATAATTCCCAAAACGATCATGCAACATTCATACAATTCACACACAGCGGAAACTTAAAATCACATACAAGATTATTCAAGGAGCATACAAGAATAAGCAATTAAACAATGATGAATATTAAATAGAAGGGATAGGAAAGATTGCACCAAGATTTATCCTGGTTCAGCCGTTGATCCAACGACCTACATCCAGTCCCGAAATCATAATCATGATTCCAGCCTTTTTCACTATAGAATGAATTCGAGTACTTTTACAGATTTTCCAGTCTTCTACACGACCTATCAATCTAACTCCCTTCACTTCTATCTTGTCACCCCTTTGATCCTTGTAGTTTATCTCCAAACTCACACAAGATCAAAGTAGACTTCCTCTTGATGATACCACACCAACAAGGATAGCCACCAGTTTCTAAACTGGATTTGTTACAGAACCAATTACAAAGAATTGTCTTTTACACGAACAAAGAAAAGTAGTATCAAGAAATGTGTTCAATCACTCTAGCATCACACAAAAGAATTGATTTGCCAATGATTATTTTGTGTGTTAAGAAACTTTTCTTTCAAAGTGTTTTCAGATATATGCAAACTTGAGAGCAAGAGATTCTGAAAAAATGTGAAAAGTTTTATGCAAGAGTTGTACAAGTTGTTCTTCAAAGTTATGTTTAAAAAGATTTGAAGTATCTTATATATATTCAAGGAAAACACCAGGACAATCGATTGCCCAATCGAGTTTGTAAGGATACAGTCGATTGCTGCATCGAGTGTCGTATTTTCTGTGTTTCTGAAAACTTGAATTATATAAGCTTCACTTGATTGGTCAATCGATTGATTCAGTTTCTGATTCAGACCTGATGCTATGAATACCTTTCAATCGAGTGAGCAATCGAGTTGGCCAAAACTGGGTGCTCACTGTGACTTGAAACTTAGCATGACTCGATTGGTCAATCGAGTGTCGTGATCAAAGTGATTCAGACCTGATGCTATAATTTCCTTTCAATCGAGTGAGCAATCGAGTTGTTCAAAACTTGGTGCTCACTGTGACTTGAAAAATGGCATCACTCGATTGATCAATCGAGTATCGTGGTCAAAGTGATTCAGATACTGCAAACAATCAAGTTGCCAATCGAGTGGTCAATCGAGTGGGCACAAACTGAGTGCTCTCTGTAACTTGAACTACAGCGTCAATCGAATTGTCAATCTATTGTACAATCGACTTGACAATCGAGTGATCTTGTTACAGACCTTAGTTGTTAATGACAGTTTATGAGCCATTCGATTGATGACCCATTCAATCGATTGTTCAATTGAGTTTTTCAGAGTTAAGATTCATAACACATGAATGAATGATAAAGGTTCATTGGCAATGGCTTATGTGAGACTCTAGTGATTGTTTACTTAAATTGATACCTAGACACCTAATACCACTATACAAAATTGCATCTTCCTCAAGTGCATCCTCCAACTTTGGTTGATTCCTTGAGTTGCAAACTATTGTTCCATGTGTGTGGTGTCTTCATGTTTGCCTGAAATGTTTCTTGATTCAAAACATTAGATAAAGCAAATATTTCATGTGCACTGTATGTTTGGGACTTAAATCAAAAACTAGATCTGGGAAGCTTATGGCTTACAATCTCCCCCTTTTTGATTTAATGCATGATACAAGACATTTTTAGTGCATAACCAGGGTGTGCATCAAATCAGTATAACATGTATTAGAACAGATGCATATAAAACACCAGATCTTAGTATGTATCAGACCATGAATGTAATGCATTAATCAGGGCATATACAGTGCAATATCAGCAATGTTTAGCAGCATTTAGCATTAACATAATATCAGAGCTATAACACCAGAGCTAATATCAGCATATACAATCTCATCAGATTAGGTATGATACAAAACATCACATAATCTCAAATATTAATCAAAAACAATCTCCTCCTTTTTGTCATTAATACAAAAAGACATAAGACAAAAAATACAAGAGGAAATTAATAAACAATATTTGTAACAACAAGACAACAAACAACAAAAATCAAACAGCAAAAACTCTAAACCTAAACAACCAAAAAAAAAACCTTAGGTTTGATCCTCATTATCACCAGCAGGAGGAGGAGAGACCGTTGTATTAACCTCAACAGGTGTCTTCTCCCCATGAGAATCAGAACCAATTTCATCGTCCTGGTTTGGTTCTGCAGTTGATTGCCTCCCAATCTCTGCAATGTCTTCAAAAGACATCTTGAGACCCAAGTGCTCCTGGATGGCTGAAACATCCTTCTGAACTGATTCCAAGGAAGCTTAAAGCTTTAGAAGAGAAGATTCCACCCTCTCACTGTGTTCAGCTTGAAGTTTCAAGACCTCCATCAGCTTTGCCATGATCTCAGAAGATCCTTCAGCTGGTGTAGGTGCTTGGGCACTTGACTGGGCTTGATCAGCACTTGGTTGTGCATGATCAGCAGTTGTTGGAGTTCTTGTCCAAACATTGTTGATGCGTCTGATCTGGATTTGGTTGACAATGGCTTCACCAAATGTATGAGTAGTTGTGAGTGATTCTTCATTGGCTAGAGACACCTTGAAATGCCTCAGAATCCTCATAACTAGTTGGGGGTAGGGCAGGATGTGCTTCCCTTGTGCTGATTCCTGCATGTTCAGCAGCACAATCCATGTCCAACTCATTTTCAGCTCTTTGTACAGTCCCCATAGCAAGACAACATCTAGCCGCTGTACAACAGCTTGATTTCCGGCCCTAGGTACTAACATTCTTGTTAGCACGTACATGAGCAACCTGTGCTCAACTTTCATCTGTCCGGCTTGAATAGTCCCTTTCTCAACAAAACCTTGCATCATCAATTCCTGTAAAGCAGCATGCTTGTTGATGGAGTTTTCCCAACCTTCGTCTTCTGGAGCATCTTGTGCTCGTCCATCGATGGTGTATCCACAAAAAGGCAAACCAGTTAGCTTAGAAAATTCTTCAAAGGTCATAGCAATTCTTTTGCCTTTCACTTCAGCTGCGAACCCGGTATTGGTTAGGATGAAGGTGGAATAGAAAGCTCTCACCAGCCTTGGATAGACATCCAAAGAACAGGTAAGAAGGTTTTCCAAACCATGAAACCTTAAATGGTTTTGAAAAGAAAAACCATTTTGATCAAAGTAGGGAAAATCCAAGGTTCTAGCATCTTGGATTTTTCTTTTGACGAAAGATTCTGGAACAGCCTTGCCTTCAGTAGTCTTCTCTTTTGAAGGCTTAACCTTCTTAGGAGGGGATGAAGGCTTCTTCTTCTTAGTTAACTCCTTCATGGCATCTCCCAACAATTTTTCAGATGGAGGAACCTTCCTCTTTGTTGCTGATTTCAGGAGTAGTGGCAACTGCTTTGCCCTTGTCCTTTGCCAGTACCTTGTGTGTAGGGATTGAAACTCTTTTGGCTGGAGGTGAAGGAGGTGGAGGAGGTGATGGTGAAGGGGTTCTTCCACTAGAGGTAGAAGAAAAAGAAGATGAGCTGGATTGTTGAATAACCTTGGAGGAGGGACCAGCAGGGGTAATGGCTGGTTTTCTACCAGTTTGTTTAACATGAGCCATTGAATAATGTAGATTGGAAGTTGATTGGATGAAGAGAAGATTACAGTTGGATGAAGAAGATGATAGCAGAATGAAGTATTTGATTGAGAAATCGAATTGTGAAGTCCAGGTTTATATAGCACTGTTGAAATCCGATTGCCCAATAGACTGATTACACTTCTGGGTTAAAAAATTGACCGTTACACTCATCCAACGACTATAATTTTCTCAACGGATACATGCCAATCGATTGCCCAATCGATGCTCGGGTTTTTGATTTATAAAGGTTCTCAGACTTGTGATTTACTTATTCCAAATAGTCGCTTGTCCAATCGCATTTAACCATATTTCAGTACATCATTCGATTGCCCATTCGAATGTCGAACAAAAAATTTCAAAAATCTGGTTCCAGAGACATGAACACTCGATTTGCCATCCGATTGTCGCGAAGACAACTTCAACAGTCAGGCTTCTGAGATACTAGCAGTCGAATGCCCATCCGATTGAAACAAGAGAAAGAAAAAAAAACAAAACAGACATAAACAATATATAAACTGAGACCCAACCATTCGACGTTGCAATCGAATATCGTGTTTCCAGTTTGACAAAATGAAGCAATGTTCATCAAACAGTCGATTTTGCAATCGAATTTTGAGTGAATTAATGCTTATTTGGCCAAAGGACACTCGATTGTGCAGTCGAATTGGGTATAAGGGTCAGATTTCATTGGGATCAATGATGCCCAGTTTCATTCTTATAAAGAAGAAACTGTCCTTAGGCAAGGCCTTGGTGAAAATGTCAGCCAACTGCTCAGTTGTATTGACATATTCCAACTTAATCTTGCCCTGTTGATATTGATCTCGAATGAGGTGATGCCTTATTTCAATGTGCTTGGTCCTAGAATGCATGACATGATTCTTAGTAATGTTAATAGCACTAGTATTATCACACAAAATAGGCACATTCCCTAGGTCCACCCCAAAATCAGAGAGGTGTTGTTGCATCCAAAGAATTTGAGCGCAACAACTACCAGCAGCAACATACTCAGCTTCAGCAGTTGAGAGTGCTACACTGTTTTGTTTCTTGCTATGCCAAGAGACAAGAGAGCTTCCTAAAAGTTAGCAAGTACCTGAGTTACTTTTTCTGTCTAATTTGGATCCAACAAAGTCAGAATCAGAGTAACCAACTAGAGTGCAAGTGGATCCCTTAGGATACCACAAACCAAGATCTATAGGGGGAAAGAGGATTTGACCAGCTTACTCCTCTCGCAGGAGTCACATAGTCTGTCCTTAGAGAACTTCCTATTGGGGAGACCTAAGACTAGCTGCTTGCTGACAAGCCTGTTCAAGTGGTCCATATGAATATGAGCCACTCGTTTGTGCCATAGCCAGCTCTCATCAGCACTAGACAACAAGCAACAGATATCATTTGCATGTAAAGAATCAAAATCTATCATATAAATATTATTAACTCTTTTACCTGTCAGTTTCATACCTTCAACTTCCTTATGCTCAAGCGTGCAGGATATGGAAGTAAAGTTTACCTTAAACCCTTTGTCACACAGCTGACTAATGCTTAGTAAGTTGTGTTTCAGGCCTTCAACAAATAAAACATCCTTGATAACAGCAGTTGAGTTATTTCATATATCTCCAATGCCTAGGATCTTTCCTTTATTGTTATCTCCGTATTTGACAAAGCCACCACTTTTTAAGTTCAGAGACAAGAACTTGGAATTGTCTCCAGTCATATGCTTGGAGCATCCACTGTCCAGATACCATGATTGATTCCTGGATGCCAAGCATATCTGCATAAAAAGAGTTAGGTTTTGGATTTAGGTACCCAATTCAAATTGGGTCCTGGGGGGTTAGTTTCAAATGATGGTTCCTTAACTTTCCAAATTTGTTTCCATCCTCTGTTGGCACGTTTTTTCAGTTTGCAATTGAACACTTTATGTCCCTTTTTGCAACAAAAGTAACATACAACAGCAGGGGATGGCTTCTGATTTGGTCTAGTAAAGTTATCATACATTTGTTTAGATTGAACAAATTTCTGATGCCTTTTCATATGCATGTTTTGTTTATAACCAAGTCCAGTTTTAACATCTAGATTTCTCTGATTTCTAAGAAGTCTTTCTAAGTTGTTTTTACCACTATTGAACTTAGCTACATCACATTTCAGTTCATGAGTTTCTCTTTTCAGTTTTTCATTTATGTCTATAAGAGACTCATGCTTCAAATTAACTTCATCAAATTGCATGCATTTTTCTTCTAGCTGTTTCTTAGTACTAATCAGTTGTTTAAGTACACTAACATATTCAGTATGCAATTCATTAAAGGCATCATGAAGCTCATCATAAGATGGATTAGATGTAGTACTTACCTCACTGTCAGATTCTGAATCAGTATTAGCCATAAGACACAAGTTAGCTTCTTCATTCTCTGATTCTTCAGATGAATCTTCATCATTGTCATTCCAGGCAATGTGGGCTTTCCTGTTTGAAGGTTGTTGATCCTTGCCCTTAGTCTTCGTAGGCTTGTTTCTGTTTTGCAGCTTGTAACACTCAGATCTGATGTGGCCTGTTTTCCCACATTCATAGCAAGTTATGACTTTGCTATCACTAGTATCACCCTTGCTGGAGCCTTTTGTTTTGGAATTCTGTGGTTTCCTTGACTGGCCTCCTTTCTTTTTCAGAAACTTCTTAAATTTTCTGACCAACATACCTATCTCAGGTTCTTCACTTGATTCACTTTCTGAGCTTTCTGAATCTTGTTCAGTTTTTTCTTTGTGAGTTTGAGTCTTCAGTGCAATTCCTTTGCTTTTTCTGTTTGATTGCTCTGTCTCATTTAATCTGTGTAGTTCCATCTCATGTTCATGAAGCTTTCCAAATAGTGTTGCTATAGTCATGTTGGCAAGATCTTTAGACTCAGCAATGGCAGTTATCTTGGGTTGCCATTCCCTTGACAAACACCTCATGACTTTTCCTATCTGCTGTTCATTATCCACAACTTTTCCCAAGGCATGTAGGTTGTTGATAATGTGAGTGAATCTTGTTTGTAGATCATTTATAGATTCATCTTTCTTCATGCAGAAAAGTTCGTACTCGTGCATAAGTGTATTTGTTCTTGCCCGTTTGACATCTGTAGTACCTTCATGTGTTTCTTGCAAAGTGTCCCACATTTCCTTTGCAGTCTTGCAGTTTGACACTCTGAAGAATTCTTCTGCACTTAAGGCTGATGTTATGATATTCTTTGCTTTAGCATTGTAACCAACTTTCTTTATGTCATCATCAGACCAATCAGCTCTTGGTTTGATAATGCATGATGATCCTTCAGTACCTGCAATTTTAGGAACGTAAGGACCGTTTTCCACTGCATCTAAAATGTCCAGCCCACATGCTTCCAGAAAGATAAGCATTCTTTCTTTCCAGTACATGTATGTTGTACCATTAAAGGCAAGGGGTCTGGTTAGAGATGCTCCTTCTCCTAGGAAATCCAAAAAAGTCATTTTCTTTTATGAGTTTTTCTCTAAAAAAGTCAGGCTCTTGATGCCAATTGTTGGAAAACTATGACTTCTTTTCTGATTAATAACAAGAGAATTAAGATCAACTCCAACTAGTTAGACATAATTCCCAAAATGATCATGCAACATTCATACAATTCACACACAGCGGAAATTTAAAATCACATACAAGATTATTCAAGGAGCATACAAGAATAAGCAATTAAACAATGCTGAATATTAAAGAGAAGGGATAGGAAAGATTGCACCAAGATTTATCCTGGTTCAGCCGTTGATCCAATGACCTACATCCAGTCCCGAAATCATAATCATGATTCCAGCCTTTTTCACTATAGAATGAACTCGAGTACTTTTACAGTTTTTCCAGTCTTCTACACGACCTATCAATCTAACTCCCTTCACTTCTATCTTGTCACCCCTTTGATCCTTGTAGTTTATCTCCAAACTCACACAAGATCAAAGTAGACTTCCTCTTGATGATACCACACCAACAAGGATAGCCACCAGTTTCTAAACTGGATTTGTTACAGCACCAATTACAAAGAATTGTCTTTTACACAAACAAAGAAAAGTAGTGTCAAGAAATGTGTTCAATCACTCTAGCATCACACAAAAGAATTGATTTGCCAATGATTATTTTGTGTGTTAAGAAACTTTTCTTTCAAAGTGTTTTCAGAGATATGCAAACTTGAGAGCAAGAGATTCTGAAAAAATGTGAAAAGTTTTATGCAAGAGTTGTACAAGTTGTTCTTCAAAGTTATGTTTAAAAAGATTTGAAGTATCTTATATATATTCAAGGAAAACACCAGGACAATCGATTGCCCAATCGAGTTTGTAAGGATACAGTCGATTGCTGCATCGAGTGTCGTATTTTCTGTGTTTCTGGAAACTTGAATTATATAAGCTTCACTTGATTGGTCAATCGATTGATTCAGTTTCTGATTCAGACCTGATGCTATGAATACCTTTCAATTGAGTGTGCAATCGAGTTGGCCAAAACTGGGTGCTCACTGTGACTTGAAACTTAGCATGACTCGATTGGTCAATCGAGTGTCGTGATCATAGTGATTCAGACCTGATGCTATAATTTCCTTTCAATCGAGTGAGCAATCGAGTTATTCAAAACTTGGTGATCATTGTGACTTGAAAAATGGCATCACTCGATTGATCAACCGAGTATCGTGGTCAAAGTGATTCAGATACTGCAAACAATCAAGTTGCCAATCGAGTGGACAATCGAGTGGTCAATCGAGTGGGCACAAACTGAGTGCTCTATGTAACTTGAACTACAGCATCAATCGAATTGTCAATCTATTGTACAATCGACTTGACAATCGAGTGATCTTGTTATAGACCTCAGTTGTTATTGACAGTTTATGTGCCACTCGATTGATGACCCATTCAATCGATTGTTCAATCGAGTTTTTCGGAGTTAAGATTCATAACACATGAATGAATGATAAAGGTTCATTGGCAATGGCTTATGTGAGACTCTAGTGATTGTTTACTTAACTTGATACCAAGACACCTAATACCACTATACAAAATTGTATCTTCCTAAGTGCATCCTCCAACTTTGGTTGATTCCTTGAGTTGCAAACTATTGTTCCATGTGTGTGGTGTCTTCATGTTTGCCTGAAATGTTTCTTGATTCAAAACATTAGATAAAGCAAATATTTCATGTGCACTGTATGTTTGGGACTTAAATCAAAAACTAGATCTGGGAAGCTTATGGCTTACATTATTGTTGTAATCTGAATTATTGTTCTATTCTGGTTTTATTCAGGAAGGAGATTCTTTGAAACCTGCTTTTACAAAAGTAGCAGTGTATATCATAACTTATAACTCATGTCAATATGTGCAGAAGGATGTTGAGAAGGCTAAGCCAAATGTTTATATTCAAGTATCAGAACAATACTTTGATTTGGAATGGCATAGAGAGTGAATGGTTTATTATGTTCTTGTGATGTTTGCACACAAAATTATTGTAAAAATCATAGTGGTTCACTGTGATTCTACGAATCCAAGATAGTATAATGAATATAAGAATCAAGTGTTCTAATGAATATAAGAATATTCCAATGATACACTTCATGGAAAACATAACTCAAATATGTTTTCACTCATTCTATTTTTCCATTTTCTCTATCTCTTCAATTCTCTTCAACACTACATTCATATTAGGGCTATTCTCAGGCATCATATCAGTACACTCCAAAGCTATCTCAGTTAAATTCAACATTGGTACACATGTAAAAGGCCTTTTACATCGCTTTTTTTAAAAAGCGCTGTAAAAGGCCCTTTGAAAAATAAAATAAAGAGACCTTTTACAACGCTTATGTGGAAAAGCGCTGTAACGACGCCGTTTACATCGCTTTTTTAACCCAATCAGAAAGATCATTGTTTGTTGTTTCTTCAACTCCATCTAATATATGACCAGGAATTTTGCCAGTTATAATCTCTAGCATAATGATTCCAAAATAATACACATTTGTTTTGTGTGTAAGCTTTTTTCCTTTAACAAATTCTGGTGACTGGCTTATTGATAACTTTTCTGAATTTTTCTTGAGTAAGGGCAAGAAACCGTAGTGTGTGAGCTTGGAATGCAACCTTCTCCATGATGTGTACTAGAAGATGTGACTTTGGTACACATTAGGGGATTCCCATGATGCGTACAAGGTGTTTGAAGAAAATCTTGTTAGAAAAAGTCATGTTAGGTGTCTGATGAATATTATTTTTAAAGCCTTTTACAGCGCTTTTTTTAAAAAGCGCTGTAAAAGGCCCTTTGAAAAATAAAATAAAGAGACCTTTTACAGCGCTTATGTGGAAAAGCGCTGTAAAAGGCCCTTTTAAAAATAAAATAAAGATACATTTTATAAGCACTTGTTTTTTATAAAATTAAATAAGGACGCCGTTTACAGCACTTTTTTAACAAGCGCTGTAAAAGGATTTAAAAATAACATTAATCAGACAACTAACAGGACCTTATCTAACAAGATTTTCTTCAAACACCTTGTACGCATTTTTGGCAAAAACACATTGTTAACAAAAACATCAGACTCAAATCCATTTTTCGCAACATGGCGATGAACCTGAAAACCATGTTTCGATTTAAGAAAGAGATAAAAAGGGTGTTGAACCTGAAGAACAACTTTCGATTTCAGAATGAAATGGAATGTAAAGAGATAAAAAGGGTGTTGAACCTGAAGAACAAGTTTCGATTTTAGAATGAAAGGGAATGCAAAGAGATAAAAAGGGTTTTGAGGAGTAAGCTTTGATGTTTGTGAATAAGATGCATAAAAGGAGTTTGGTGAAGAGGAAGAGTTTCAAAAATAACATAACAAAACACAATAAGGCCTTTTACAGCGCTCTTTTAACAAAGCGCTATAAAAGACTGTAAAAAAAACATTCATATAACATTATAAAACAAGGAGGTCTATTACAACGCTTGTTCAAATAAGCGCTGTAAAAGACTCTTTTAAAAGTAAAATAAAGAGACCTTTTACAGCGCTTATTTGAACAAGCGCTGTAAAAGGCTTTAAAAAAAAATATTATATAACATTATACGTAAACTACACTATCATCTCAACCTTCATCGTTCTTCTCTTCTTTTGTAAACCCTATAATCCCGTCAATTACGAACTGTATTTCCACGATCATCTCCTTCATTTCGAACCTTATTTCCATCCAAGATCATTTCGAACCTTGTATTTTCATTGAAATACGTAACCCTCATTACGTATTTCTTCAAACCGTTTTTCTGTGAACCTTATTACTGTGAACTTTCTGCGTTCGCTCTTTTCTTTGCATTTCATCTTTCTTCGATCCATTATTCAGGTATTGATGTTATTAATTTTTTGTAATGATTAAAATGCATGTTGAGCTTGTTTAAAATATATATACTGATACATGTTGAGCTTGTTTAGAATAATGCATGATGCATGTTGAGCTTGTTGATGTTATACTAAACTGCATGTTGAACTTGTTGTAGTTAAATGGATACAAACAAATAAATAGAATGTCAAAATGAAGAAGTTGGCACCTCTAAGGCTTATGAAAATGAAGTCAAATGTGGTGCAACTATAATGCAAAATGTGATTAAAGCAAGGAGCAATGGCATTAAGTTTGAGGTTATACTATACTATACTCTGTTTGATGTGTTGTTTGCTGTGTATTTTTTTAGCTTTTTTTAATAGCATGCACTTACTATATGAGTTTATTAGGTTGGCTGGAATGAGAGTGGTCAGCCAATTGACCCCAACAACTCAATATTTGTAAGTTACATTGGGGCTGTTGTTCGACAAAATATTCCAATTACAATTGACGACTGGAGAGATAAGGCGTTGAAGGATGCCAAAGATATAATATGGAATGACATTCAAGTAAATATTTTGATCCAATCTTTTGTCATTTATAATTATTTTCATTGAAATACTTTACTTATAATTTTTTTCATTGCAGAAAACTTTTGTCCTTGATGAGGGACGAAAAACTTACGTTTTGAGAGTTGCTGGGAAAATCCATCGGGGATTTAGATCGCATCTCTCAAATTTCTATCTAAAAGATAGAGAACGAAACACAACTGCTGAACCTCCAAAAGTATATCAACATTATATATCAAATGATGAATGGAAAACATTTGTTTCCAAACATTCTAACCCCGCGTTTGTCGTAAGTGATTAATTTATTAGCATTTGTGTGTTTTATTATTTATATTTGTGTGTTTTAAATAATTGCTATTTTTTATATAGAATATTAGTAAGGCAAATCGCGAGAGGGCAAGCAATCTGATGCACCCATATAAAAAATCACGTATGGGATATGCACGTCTAGACCAAAGACTTGTAAGTAATTAAACATCAATTTGATATAATGAGGGAATTTGTATTATAAACTATAGTTTCTAACTAATATTTTGTTTATGATCTTAACGAATAGCGACAAGAGACTCAATCCGATCAACCGTTGGGTCGTCATATCTTGTGGAAGGAAGCTCGTGTAAATAAGGATGGAGTGGTTGATAACGAAAATGTTCAAAAAGTAATAGAACTTTGTGTAAGTATATTATGACTTTAATATTTTTCAATATTGTATTTATCACTTGAATACTTTTTAACATTCTATTTTAAAAATGCTAATGAACTTAACTATTTTAATGTTACATGTATTTTAGGAGACCATCGAACAAAGTTCTAAAAATGAAGAGGGCAACAAGGCTAGTTGCAGGGACATTCTGGGCAAAGTTTTTTATGTTCCTGAATATTCCGGTCGAGTTAGGGGGAAGGGATTTGGCGTAACTCCAAAGAGAAGCTCAGAATCCTATAAGAGCAAGTGGCACTCTTGGTGAATACGAATAAAGACAAGCAACTTCCGAATCAGCTCCAACATGAAATACTAATGGAGAGTGAAACCGGGAGTTGCAACGTCGGTTTGAAAATTATTCCCGAGGTAATTAATTACTTACTTACTTGCTTATGTAATTACTTATGCTTTAAACAATATTCTATATTAACTGTACTTATGTTTTAACTATTGATTTAGGGTGTCACTTCATATTTCCTATACTTGTCCTCGCCCACTCATCGGAAGGTGGGAAAAGGAAAATTGTATAATACTTTGGGAGAAGTATTGCACAATACTCCGATCACTACGGGCCATGTCAAAGTATCGCCTACTGTTGCTTTCGAACCAACTGCACCGTTGCCGATACCGGACAACGACGAAGATATGCATACATTGGGCGAAGCTATTGGTAGTTACGTGGCATGGCCCACAAACCTTGTTGCCCTCATTAAAAGCCCTCCTAGAAACGAATCAGTTACGTCTCCCGAAAAGGTTTGTCACATTTATTGCTTAAGCTTTGTCAATTTTTTCAGATTCAATAAACTAACATTTAACCTCATTTTTGTAGGTCCAAATAAATAAACCACCCGCACATCCAAAAAAAGGCAGCAAACCTCAAAAAATGGAGGTTAATAGTGCTGCCAAATTACAAAGGCCGAAGGCCAATAAAGCTGCCAAAATTGCAGCAAGAAAAAAATTGGATCGGGGGAAAACAGTCGCTGCTGCTGTTGCTCCTAAAATAAGTCAGCCACGCCTTGGTAAATACTGGGCGTGTCTTGACATCCAAGTAAAAAAGAACCTGGGCAGCAACGACGATTCGCACATGGTACACATGAATAAAGATATACTCGGAGATGATTATGAGGAATTTCTCGGCAAGGAGCACGTATACGAACTTCTCGAACATAAGGAGCTCAGTGTTACTGTAATGAGCTTGTACATAAGGTAAAAAATACATTTAATTGCATTTATTGATAATTAATTAAATGTATTGGTAATTAATCTAGTTTAAAATTTTCATCCAAGGTTTTTGTTTGAGAATGTTGTGTGCACGAGGAAATTGTCAAATAAATACTCATTCTTGTCTCCGCATAAGATGTCCATGTGGAAACTCGATCTAGAAAATGTAAAGAAAGACATTATAGATATGTTTTTAGGAAATAAAGAAAAGGATAAATTGTTCTTCGCACCATATAATTCAGGATACGTAATTTTATCTTTTTTAATTGATGAGAATTGAATTTATTAGTTGTGTATAAACAAAATTGCTTAACCAATTTTTTGTTGTTGTAGGGCACATTGGGTGCTATTTGCAATCAATGCGGTCTCTGAAGTTATATACTATTTGGATCCTGTGCATGGCGATTACAACAAACACTCCGAAATAAAGACTATGTTCGACACGTAAGTAATATTCATTTATTTTTGTTACACACACACACACACACACATATATATATATATATAAGTGTTTGTTCATGCTAAAATAATCACATTTATTCATTCGATAGTTCATTAAAAGTTTTTTGAGCTCATAGAGGTGCGACAGTGTCGAAGCAAAAGTCTTATAATATTACATGGATCCCAATAAAGTGCCCTCGTCAAACAAACAACATCGACTGTGGGTACTACATATTGAGATTCATAAAGGAGATTGTTGACAAGAATAAAACTATTATCACAGAAACGGTACGGTATTTTGATTATATGATTTTCATATATAAATTATCTATATATTTGATACTAACTTAATATAATATGTTCAATTTTTATATTGCAGTACGTTGAAAATTACAGTCTGTGACACCCCGTTTTTAAAAGCGAGGGTGTATTTTTTTTTCTCAAAAGAAATTAAAATACAACAGAGAATTAAATAAGGGAAAACCTTTAGATAAATAATTGAGTCATTATAATTTACAAACAGCGGAAAAGTTTCTCAAAACATAAATCCAAAGCATGTCCTGATGTCAACATTAGTACATGTACATCCTTCCAATTTAAAATAAAAGTAGCCCAAAAGAAAGACATATGTGTCCTGAGTGACAACCTAGTCTGATCATTCTATACATAACAAAAAAACTATACGCCTTGAGTAATCTCCACGCGCCCCGTGAGATTCTCCTAACGTAGCTCCAATCAAGCACTCCCATCCACATTCCCGTCCGGAGGGTATGAACCGGTAGGATCCTCCTGACTCTCATCTGAGGGCAAAGCCCAGATTTCCACAATAGTTGTAAAGGGTCACCAACCGAAATTAACAGTTAACACATAACATTTAAGCTTTTCAACGCACAATAACCTTTTAAATTTATCATACATCTTAGAAGGGTTTTCCACATGTTAAAAGTTCATGTAATGCTTGCCAAATGTAAATGAAATCAAAAGGAAGTTCTCAATCCATCAAGTAATACATAACTGAACAAAACATTGATAAATCAATTGAGCAATCAATTATCAAACTCAAAATAAGATTTTCCCCTGAGCCAATCGATTGGGTAAATCAATTTCCTGAATGTTTTTAGTGAAAACTGAACTCTGGGCTTAAATCAATCGATTGGGTAAATCGATTGACTCAGTCGATAGGGTAAATCGATTTCCTGACAGACAGAGCCCCTGTATTGAATTCAATTGATTGAGCAAATCAATTTTTGGAAGACAAAGCCCCTGACTTGACTCCAATTGAATCCAATCGATTTACCAAATCGATTTCTTAAATGATTTTGAAAGACAACTTACAAAATTGGTTGGATAAATCGATTTCATGCAAAACAGGGCCCCTGTAACTCATCAAATCGATTGGGTAAATCGATTTCCCTGTATATTCTTTCAAAAATACATAAACTAACTCAATCACATTCAAACACCACTCCAAACCTTAACACTTAGTAATATCCATACAATCACCACGACATTATGAGTTTCGAAATCGTTTTACAATTTAACATACTATCACATAATTCCAAAACATAACTCTTAGTACAATCAACACAATCTCAATTTGAATCAAACACACTCACACATAGTTTCAAACCATAACACTTAGACAAATCAACACAATCATAATTTGCATCAATCACAACTCGTGTGCCAAGCACCCTAATGCAATTCGTATATGCCAAAATGCATGGACTCGGAATTCCAAACCAAAACCCTCCTCGAAGGGCCGTAAATCATAATTGTACCACCTATCGCAGGCCAAAGTACCAATTACCGAGGTGCCACCTATCACGGGTCAGCACGATTTACTAAAAAGCGTAAATAGTAAACATACCACCTATCACGGGTCAGTACTGTTTACCGAGGTGCCACCTATCACGGGTCAACACGATTTACCAAAAGAAAAAGCGTAAGTCGTAAGGGTACCGCCTATCACAGGCCAAAGTACTACTTACCGAGGTGCCACCTATCACGGGTCAGCACAACTTACCAAAAAGTAAATCGTAAACGTACCACCTATCACGGGTCAGTACAGTTTACCGAGGTGCCACCTATCACGGGTCAGCACAATTTACCAAATGAAATGCATGAGCATACACTAACTCCATTCGCAACAAGCGTTAAGTAAATGCAGATATTAAAAGATTCCCCATTTTTAATACTCATTTACTTAACCGATTTTCACACCAAAACATTAAGCAAACAAACATATTAAGAGATTCCTCATTCTTAATATACTTTTGACTTAAACGATTTCCACAACAAAATGTTTAGTAAACAAGTCATTAAGAGATTCCCCATTCTTAATACTCATTTCACTGAAACCATTTTCAAAAACAAACATTAAGTAACCAAGACATTAAGAGATTCCCCATTCTTAACGCTCAGTTAACTTAAACGATTTTCAAACAACATTAAGTAACTAAGACATTAAGAGATTCCCCATTCTTAACGCCCAGTTAACTTAAATGATTTTCACAAACTCACATTAAGTAAACAAGACATTAAGAGATTCCCCATTCTTAATACTCGTTTAACTTAATGGTTTTCAAACTCCACACAAAAACCAACTTTCACATTCAATCCAGAATTCACTCCAAAACATTTTCCACACAAACCACACAAAACAAACTCACACATACTTTCACATTCAATCCATATTTCACACCAAATCATTTTCCACACAAACCACACAAAACACATCTATTCATTCTCCCACAAAATTCAACCATACACATATCAAATTTCATCAATATCAATTAAGAACACGTCAAAAACAACGAACACAAATCGACACAATCCACCACTCAAACACACAAGTTTCTTTTACTCAAAATCATACATAAATGAGTTTAAATTCCTTTTCCCAAAACAAAACTCCAATCCTAACAAAATTCGTTTCCACACAACCACAGATAAGGCCCTAAATGCAAACTCAAAGTTTGGAAGGAGCCCTTACCTTATCGTTAGCTTTAACATCGATTTACGGCACCGCGATCAATTCTGGTAAAAACTTTGCTCGCGACGTCGCTTCCAAAATTAGCTCACTAGCACCGTATTGTAGTGGTGAGCAACCTTCCCTTCTATCCCTTCGCGAAATGAAGCTTGGATCTAGAAGAAACGACGAGATTTGTGTTTGAATCCCTAATACCGTTTTTCTCCGTTTTCGAATCAAAGAGGAAGAGTGAAGTTGGGTAATCCTTGTCCTATCGCCCACCAAGCCTTGGGTTTCAATTCTCCAACTTAAAGGGAGCAAGAAAAACGAAAATGGAAGGAGGAGGGGGGAGGGATTTGCGCGCGGCTGAAGGAGGTAGAAGAGAGAGAGTTTTTGTTTTTTCCTTCCTTCTATTTTCCCTTCTTTCTATTTCCTTTTCTTTCTTTTCTACCTCTTTTCTCTTTTCCTTCCTTTTTCCTTTCCTTCCAAACATATATTCATTATATATAATAATTATAATTATCAAATATCTAAAAATATCTAGATATTTGTTAAATTACCATTTCACCCAAAACGCATTAAATTCTTCGAAAAGGTTCACCGCAGTTAATTTAATTCATTTATCGACGAGTAATTCTAATCGGCATCAAAATATCTTCTTGATCATATAAACTCCAAAATATTAATAACTTTGGCTAAAAAGCCTCTGAGTTCAATACCAAAAATACACCAAAATACATAAAGTACACTTAAAATTTATGGGTCTTACATTACTACCCCCCTAAAATTAGTTTCGTCCTCGAAACTATGCATCGATAAATAACTCTGGGTGTTGTTCTCTCATTTTACTCTCCAGTTCCCAAGTCGCATCTCCAGTACTTGGGTTCCAAATCACCTTGACTAACGAAACATCCTTGGTCCTAAATTGCTTGATCTTCCTGTCATCAATTCTCACAGGTGGTACTTCGAATGACAAGTTATCCTTTAGCTGGATTGTGTCTGGTTCGATCACATGAGATGGATCTGCAAGATATTTCCTCAACTGTGACACATGGAATACGTCATGAATATTGGACAGTATCGGAGGTAATGCAATCCGATAAGCAACGGGCCCAATTCGTGCAGAAATCTGATATGGTCCAATAAACTTCGGAGTCAACTTCTTCGATTTCAATCCTCTACCAACTCCAGTAGTAGGTGTGACTCTCAGAAATACATGGTCACCCTGTTCGAATTCCAAAAGTCTGCGACGCTTGTCTGCATAACTCTTCTGACGATCCTGTGAAGTCTTCATTTTCTCCTTGATTTTCCTCACCTTAGCTGTAGTCTGTTGCACCATCTCTGGTCTGACGATCATATTTTCACCGTCCTTATACCAACACAAGGGCGTTTGACACTTGCACCCGTATAAAGCCTCATATGGCGCCATTCCAATACTTGCGTGGAAACTATTGTTGTAGGTGAACTCAATCAATGGAAGTACATCATCCCAACTTCCTCGATCATCTAATACACATGCTCTCAACAGATCTTCCAGGGACTGATTCGTCCTTTCAGTCTGTCCGTCCGTTTGTGGATGGTAAGCTGAACTCAACCGTAGTTTCGTTCCCAACGCTTCGTGCAATGCTCCCCAAAAATGCGAGGTGAACTTCGGATCACGGTCTGATACAATACTCGATGGTACCCCATGTAACCTCACAATTTCAACAATGTAGATCTCTGTTAGCTGGTCTACCTTATAAGTGGTCTTTACTGGCAAAAAGTGTGCGGATTTAGTCAATCGATCCACTATCACCCATATAGAATCATTCTTTCTCCTTGTTTTAGGTAATCCAGTTATGAAATCCATGGAAATGCTGTCCCACTTCCATTCGGGTATATCTAAAGGTTGCAACATCCCAGCAGGTCGCTGATGTTCCACCTTCACTTTCTGACAAGTTAGACAAGTGGACACGTACTCCGCTACATGTTTCTTCATTCCTGGCCACCAATAATTCTGTCTCAAATCCTGATACATTTTTGTTGCCCCAGGATGAATACTCAACTTGATCTTATGAGCCTCTTCTAAAATTGTTTTCCTCATATCCGTAATTTCTGGTACACAAATCCTACCATTACATCTCAGAATGTTATCTACTCCAATTTTGAACTCTGTTGTCTTCCCTTGCACTATTAGGTTCCTCTTCTCCTGAATTAAGACGTCATCTTGAGAATTTGCAATGTCTTCAAGTAGTCCACTCGAAATCTTAATCATTCCGAATCTCAAAATTCCCGGTGCAAACTCTACGTTCAAGTGTTGGTCTTTGAAAGCTTCCCACAACTCTTGTTGTCTAGCCATTATTGTTGAAGACACCGATACACTTCTTCTACTCAACGCATCAGCCACTACATTGGCCTTCCCAGGGTGGTACTGCAGTGTGGAATCAAAATCCTTGAGAGTCTCCATCCATCTTCTCTGACGCATGTTCAATTCCTTCTAATCAAACAAATATTTCAAACTCTTATGGTCACTAAACACGGTGAACATGCACCCATATAAGTACTGCCTCCAGATCTTCAATGCAAAAACAACCGCAGCAAGCTCCAAATCATGAGTAGGATAGTTTCTCTCATGAATCTTCAATTGCATGGAAGCATAAGCTACATCTTTCTTGTGTTGCATCAGAACACATCCCAACCCTTGGTGGGATGCATCACAATAAACTTCAAAGGGTTCATCTGATTGCGGTAATACCAACACTGGTGAGGTCGTCAATTGTTTGTTTAGTAACTGAAAATTTTCCTCACACTTCTCCGTCCATGCGAACAGTTGATCTTTTCTGGTAAGTTGTGTCAATGGGGCCACAATCTTAGCAAAACCTTCAATAAACCTCCTGTAGTATCCTGCCAGTCCTACAAAACTTCGTATGTCAGTGACAGTCTAAGGCTGTTTCCAAGCAAGAACCGCCTCAATCTTAGCCGGATCTACAGCGATTCCTTCCTTGGTTATCACATGTCCTAAGAAATTCACTTTCTCTAGCAAAAATTCACACTTTGACAAATTGGCATACAATTGCTTCTCGCGTAAAATCTCAAGAACTTGACGTAAATGTTCTCCATGCTCTTCTTCAGTTTTTGAATAAATTAAAATATCATCAATGAACACCACAACAAATTTATCAAGGAATGGACTAAAGATTCTATTCATGTAGTCCATGAAAATTGCTGGTGCATTGGTAACTCCAAATGACATAACCAGATATTCATAATGCCCATAACGGGTTCTGAAAGCGGTTTTCTGAATATCTCCTTCCCTTACTCGAATCTGATGGTAACCCGACTTCAAGTCAATCTTCGAAAATATCGCGGCCCCTCTCAATTGATCCATTAAATCATCGATACGTGGCAAAGGATAACGATTCTTAATAGTTGCCTTATTAAGCTATCTATAATCCACACCTAATCGCGAGCTTCCGTCCTTCTTCTTAACTAGTAAAAATGGAGCTCCCCATGGCGATACACTTGGTCTAATAAATTTCCTTTTCAACAAATCTTCAATTTGGCCCTTGAGCTCATTTAATTCCAATGGTGACATTCGGTATGGTGCAATCGAAATTGGTCCCGTTCCTGGGAGCAAATCAATGAAAAATTCCACTTCTCTTACCGGTGGCAATCCTGGAATTTCCGTTGGAAATACATCCCGGTACTCATGGACAAGCATCACATAATGATACGACATCCAGTCCATACCGAGAATGACCTCGAGTGATTGTAGGGGTAAACAAATCAAATTAACCAAGAAATCCCTATTCTGAATAGTTATTTGACAATGTAAACATGCAGAATTTACTGTCAAAGTCTTAGCAGGCGTGGAAACAACCAAATCAAAAGGTAAAGAAGAAACAGATAACTTCAAACGATTCACACAATCCATAGCAATGAAGGAATGGGTTGCCCCCGAATCAAAAAGTGCAGTTAAATTGTTACCTGCAATCTCACAGTCACGTTGAATCAGATTGCTAGATGGATTCCCCTCTTCAGCACTCACACAATAAATGCGTCTTCTAGCAGTTGGACGAGTAGCCCTAGCCACATTCACTACTGGTTCCACCTTTCGGGTCGTGCAATCCCTTGCCATATGCCCTGGCTTCCGACAATTATAACAGGAGAGGACATTAGAGGTACAAGCACTAGCATAATGTCCCTCTTCCCCACATCGGAAGCATCGAATCACTTGTCTCAATTGTCTTCCAAAATTCTGGTTCCCGGGGCGATTCTGCCCACTGTTGTTATTTTGTGGTCGATTATAGGGTTTAGCAACTTGTTTCCCCTTGTTATTCTGATAATTCGTCCGACTAGGCCCTCCTGCACCAAAATTCGCTCCTCGGCTAGCCCTATTATTCTTCATATCCTCAACTTCCCTGCATTTTTCCACAAGGGCTTGGAAACGTTGAATTCCCAAGGGTAAGACGGAGTCTTGAATCTCATACTTTAGTCCGTCTTGGAAGCGATGACACATGAATGGTTCATCAATCTCTTCACGGAAAAACCGGAAATGCCTTGACAGCGATTCAAATTTAGTGGCATATTCGCCCACGGTCATGTTTCCCTGATGCAGTTTTAGGAAATCATCACTCAGCTTGGTCCTGGTACTCCTCGTGAATGATTCCCAGTTCACTTCCTTTTGAATGATTCTCAGTTCACTTCCTCGTGAGCCGATCTCATTAACAATCTGGCACTCCTCCACCAGTACTCAGCATCCCCTAGTAGCATATAAGTGGCATAGTTGACCTTCACTGCCGCCTGACAGTTAATCATTTCGAAGATCTTCTCTACTTCTTGGATCCACTGATCCGCTTTCTCTGAGTTCTCATCCCCCTTAAACTTAGGAGGATTGTAACGACGGAAGTCTTCTAACCCTCTTGACTCCGCAACATGGATCTCTCTTTCCCTCTTTTCGAGATCACGTCGAGTCTTGGCAGCAGTCTGTGCAGCAACAGAAGCTGCCATGTTATTCATAGCCTCCGCCATCCGATCATCCCTATTGGCATTGGCTCTCGGAACGTCATTCCTCCTTGGCGGCATGGTTTTCCTATAAAACCATCATCAAGTAGAGTCTTAACACTACTTCAATAATTCCAAAATAACTTTCGACCACATCAGCACATAATAATTATTCTGAACTTGACAACTCAAACCACCTAAACCAACACATGATCAGACAACAACTCCTAACCCACCATAAAGAACTAAAGGTTCCACAGCCCCCAAAGAAAACCAAACCAAAGCTCTGATACCACAATGTGACACCCCGTTTTTAAAAGCGAGGGTGTATTTTTTTTTCTCAAAAGAAATTAAAATACAACAGAGAATTAAATAAGGGAAAACTTTTAGATAAATAATTGAGTCATTATAATTTACAAACAGCGGAAAAGTTTCTCAAAACATAAATCCAAAGCATGTCCTGATGTCAACATTAGTACATGTACATCCTTCCAATTTAAAATAAAAGTAGCCCAAAAGAAAGACATATGTCTCTTGAGTGACAACCTAGTCTGATCATTCTATACATAACCAAAAAAAAAAAAAAAACTATACGCCTTGAGTAATCTCCACGCGCCCCGTGAGATTCTCCTAAAGTATCTCCAATCAAGCACTCCCATCCACATTCCCGTCCGGAGGGTATGAACCGGTAGGATCCTCTTGACTCTCATCTGAGGGCAAAGCCCAGATTTCCACAATAGTTGTAAAGGGTCACCAACCGAAATTAACAGTTAACACTTAACATTTAAGCTTTTCAATGCACAATAACCTTTTCAATTTATCATACATCTTAGAAGGGTTTTCCACATGCTAAAAGTTCATGTAATGCTTGCCAAATGTAAATGAAATCAAAAGGAAGTTCTCAATCCATTAAGTAATACATAACTGAACAAAACATTGATAAATCAATTGAGCAATCAATTATCAAACTCAAAATAAGATTTTCCCCTGAGCCAGTAGATTGGGTAAGTCAATTTCCTGAACGTTTTTAGTGAAAACTGAACTCTGGGCTTAAATCAATCGATTGGGTAAATCGATTGACTCAATTGATTTGGTAAATCGATTTCCTGACAGACAGAGCCACTATATTGAATTCAATCGATTGAGCAAATCGATTTTTGGAAGACAAAGCCCTTGACTTGAATCCAATTGAATCCAATCGATTTACCAAATCGATTTCTTAAATGATTTTGAAAGACAACTTACAAAATCGGTTTGATAAATTGATTTCGTGCAAAACAGGGCCCCTGTAACTCATCAAATCGATTGGGTAAATCGATTTCCCGGTATATTCTTTCAAAAATACATAAACTAACTCAATCACATTCAAACACCACTCCAAACCTTAACACTTAGTAATATCCATGCAATCACCATGACATTATGAGTTTCGAAATCGTTTTACAATCTAACATACTATCACATAATTCCAAAACATAACTCTTAGTACAATCAACACAATCTCAATTTGAATTAAACACACTCACACATAGTTTCAAACCATAACACTTAGCAAAATCAACACAATCATAATTTGAATCAATCACAACTCATGTGCCAAGCACCCTAATGCAATTCGTATATGCCAAAATGCAAGGACTCGGAATTCCAAACCAAAACCCTCCTCGAAGGGCCGTAAATCATAATTGTACCGCCTATCGCAGGCCAAAGTACCAATTACTGAGGTGCCACCTATCACGGGTCAGCACGATTTACTAAAAAGCGTAAATCATAAACATACCACCTATCACGGGTCAGTACTGTTTACCGAGGTGCCACCTATAACGGATCCGCATGATTTACCAAAAGAAAAAGCGTAAGTCGTAAGGGTACCGCCTATCACAGGCCAAAGTACTACTTACCGAGGTGTCACCTATCACGGGTCAGCACAACTTACCAAAAAGTAAATCGTAAACGTACCACCTATCACGGGTCAGTACAGTTTACCGAGGTGCCACCTATCACGGGTCAGCACAATTTACCAAATGAAATGCATGAGCATACACTAACTCCATTCACAACAAGCGTTAAGTAAATGCAGATATTAAAAGATTCCCCATTTTTAATACTCATTTACTGAACCGATTTTCACACCAATACATTAAGCAAACAAAAATATTAAGAGATTCCCCATTCTTAATATACTTTTGACTTAAACGATTTCCACAACAAAATGTTTAGTAAACAAGTCATTAAGAGATTCCCCATTCTTAATACTCATTTCACTGAAACCATTTTCAAAAACAAACATTAAGTAACCAAGAAATTAAGAGATTCCCCATTCTTAACGCTCAGTTAACTTAAACGATTTTCAAACAACATTAAGTAACTAAGACATTAAGAGATTCCCCATTCTTAATGCCCAGTTAACTTAAATGATTTTCACAAACTCGCATTAAGTAAACAAGACATTAAGAGATTCCCCATTCTTAATACTCGTTTAACTTAATGGTTTTCAAACTCCACACAAAAACCAACTTTCACATTCAATCCAGAATTCACTCCAAAACATTTTCCACACAAACCACACAAAAAAAACTCACACATACTTTCACATTCAATCCATATTTCACACAAAATCATTTTCCCCACAAACCACACAAAACACATCTATTCATTCTCCCACAAAATTCAACCATACACATATCAAATTTCATCAATATCAATTAAGAACACGTCAAAAACAACGAACACAAATCGACACAATCCACCACTCAAACACACAAGTTTCTTTTACTCAAAATCATACATAAATGAGTTTAAATTCCTTTTTCCCAAAACAATACTCCAATCCTAACCAAATTCGTTTCCACACAACCACAGATAAGGCCCTAAATGCAAACAAAAAGTTTGGAAGGAGCCCTTACCTTATCGTTAGCTTTAACGTCGATTTACGGCACCGCGATCAATTCCGGTAAAAACTTTGCTCTCGACGTCGCTTCCAAAATTAGCTCACTAGCACCGTAGTGTAGTGGTGAGCAACCTTCCCTTCTATCCCTTCGCGAAACAAAGCTTGGATCTAGAAGAAACGACGAGATTTGTGTTTGAATCCCTAATACCGTTTTTCTCTGTTTTCGAATCAAAGAGGAAGAGTGAAGTTGGGTAATCCTTGTCCTATCACCCACCAAGCCTTGGGTTTCAATTCTCAAACTTAAAGGGAGCAAGAAAAACGAAAATGGAAGGAGGAGGGGGGAGGGATTTGCGCGCGGCTGAAGGAGGAAGAAGAGAGAGAGTTTTTGTTTTTTCCTTCCTTCTATTTTCCCTTCTTTCTATTTCCTTTTCTTTCTTTTCTACCTCTTTTCTCTTTTCCTTCCTTTTTCCTTTCCTTCCAAACATATATTCATTATATATAATAATTATAATTATCAAATATCTAAAAATATCTAGATATTTGTTAAATTACCATTTCACCCAAAACGCATTAAATTCTTCGAAAAGGTTCACCGCAGTTAATTTAATTCATTTAGACGAGTAATTCTAATCGGCATCAAAATATCTTCTTGATCATATAAACTCCAAAATATTAATAACTTTGGCTAAAAAGCCTCCGAGTTCAATACCAAAAATACACCAAAATACATAAAGTATACTTAAAATTTATGGGTCTTACACAGTCCATCATATTCTGAGAAAGATCTGATGGAATTAAAGGAGGAATGGTGTGAGTATGTGCTTGAAATGAAAATTATTTGATTTTCTGGGAAATAGCATGCTTATGGGCAAGGGATCTGAATATTATATGGTGCATAGTTATTATATGTATATGATCATAGGACAATATATAAACATGCATATGAATATGTTGTAAATTAGGTTCAATGTATATTTAGTTACTTATGTTGTAAATTGTCTGAACTGCTTATTGTAAATTACTGTTACAAGGTAATATATATGTATCATGTTGTAAATTACTGATTCTGGTTGTGTTGTGTTGTGTGAACTGGTTCAAACTAATTTTGGATAAAAAGATAAAAGACAACGCTTTATAAAAAAAATGCCATAAAAAGCTAAAAGCGCTTTTCAAATATAAATAGGGCTTTTAAAAAAAACACACACACACATTTTACAGCGCTTTTTTGAAAAAGCGCTGTAACATGTGCATTGGTGGACATTTTACAGCGCTTTTTGTATAAAAGCGTTGTAAAAGGTTCACCAAAATATGAATTATGGCTATACCTTCTACAGCGCTTTTTATAAAAAGCGGTGTAAAAGGTACACCAAATTTATGAATTATGGGTATGCCTTTTACAGCGCTTTCTGAAAAAAGTGTTGTAAAAGGTACACCAAATTTATGAATTATGGGTATGCCTTTTACAGCGCTTTATATAAAAAGCGCTGTAAAAGGTACACCAACTTTATGAATTATGGTAGGCCTTTTACAGCGCTTTTTGAAAAAAGCGCTGTAAAAGGTACACCAAATTTATGAATTATGGGTAGGCCTTTTACAACGCTTTTTTGAAAAAAGCGCTGTAAAAGGTACACCAAATATATGAAATATGGGTATGCCTTTTACAATGCTGTAAAAGGTGCATAACAAGCGCGTATTATATTTAAATGATTTATAGCGCTTTTTTAGTAGCGCTGTTGTATCTGCTACAGCGCTCGATTGCACAACGCTTTTTTTTTGAAAAAGCGTTGTAAAAGGCTTAAAAAAAGCGTTGTAAAAGGCAATTTTTGCTGTAGTGAATTGAACATGAAATGGAAAAGTTTGGTGGAAATTAGTAAGCCTTGATTTATTGGAATCACTATAATGAAGATGTATCAAGGATCGAGGTAGAAATTTAAGGTTTGTATAAATGGGAAAGTGATGGAGTGAATACAATGCGTTTGACCTGTCATAATGATAGGATAATCATCAAGTTACAAATGAAGGACACAGCGAAATTGAGAAGTATCGGAATGAATGTTGGAAGTAGATGTAGGAGAAATATTTTTAAGTTTGTGCATAATTGCGAAGTATGTAAGAAATTTTCTAGTAAAGCGTGAATTTGAGGTGTTAGGCATGAGACAAATGTAGACCTTGATATGTGAATTAAATTCAAGTTGGATTTTGATGGAAATGTGACTCCTGAAATGAAGTACTAAACTAAAAAGAAGGTTATGTGTCCTAAGTAGTATAGTCTTTGGCATGGTTTCGAAAATATTTGAGGAAGCTTGGATCACCAAGCAGTTGTGGGAATAGAATTATTAAAGTTATAATTGGAATAACATACTGATAAGAACACTATGGTTGACGTAGTTGTAAGACTAAAGAAAAATCGAGGATTTGTGGACAATGGAGAAATTTAGGAGTCCTCGACTGTAGTGATTGTTTTATGAAAAATCGGTTTGGTACCAAATGGATGTTTTGTACCAAGTGGAAGCAAATGAAGCTATGTGACATAACTATGGGAAATTGTACGTCGTCGACATGATCAAAGTTATAGGAAAATAAGTGAAACTCGGAAGACTTTGAGAAGATTGTTGACTGCTTGTACATTAGAATAACCTCAGCTATAAGATGCAAGGAGCGCTATTACAGTTAGGTTAAGATAGTCTAATCCACTATCATGGTTGTTGGTTATTTATTGACAAATTGAGGGACTGATCATCCTTAATCTCTTGTTGATAGTAGACAAAATCATGTTGAATGGAATGGATGAGCCTTACCGATTATGGATGTGTCTAGAGTTATTAAGCACCCTATGAAAAGGGGTAGGCAACACTTTCTTCGAGTAGGCCGGGTGAAACAAGTTGCGACTTGTATGCTGAATTAGAGTACAAACCTAGTGTGGATTGTTACTCGTACTTTAAGTTTCAAGGACAAAACTAATTTTAAGGGGGTAGTAATGTAAGACCCTTAATTTTAAATCCTAAATTATACAATTTTAGGGTATTTTGTGTTAAATTGCTTAGGCTTTTAGCCCAGTTTTCGGTATTTAGCGAGTTAAATGCCGAAAATATATTTTTCAAAATTGGATTAAAATTATTTGTCGAAGAATAATTTATTTAGGTTACGAAGAATATAATACCGGACAATTTTGTTAAAATAACTCGGGTTGCTGAAAATTGTATTTGTCAAATGAGTTATGACGAGAGTAGATATTTTTAGCAAAATGGTTTGAGATGTGATGATTTTCATAAATATCTAAAATATTTAGATATTTAGGTATTTATTGGTTTAGGTTTAATTATTATATATATATATATATTATATTATTATTATTAGTAGTAATATTGTAAATAATATATATATATATATGGTTGGAGGGAAATAGAAGGAAAGGAAAAAGAAAGGAAAATGCAAAAGAAAGGAAAAATGAAAAAGGAAAGAAAAGAAAACAGAGAAAGAAAACGTTTTCCTCCTCCCTGCCTCGCGACCCATTCTTCGTCTTCCATCTTTTTCTTTCATTTTCGTGGCTTCCTTTTGCTTCAAGAAAAGGAACCAAGGTTTAGTGTGTGAGAAGGAACAAATTTCCAGCTTCTTCCTTCTTCTCGGATTCGAAAACGGTGTTAATAATTTCAAAACCATCAATCACAAACCTCCATATTTCGTCTTGATCTAAGCTTCATTTCGCGAAGAGATAGAAGGGAAAGTTGCTCACCTCCATGCACCGGTGCTAGTGAACTAACTTTGGAAGCGACGTCGCGAGTGGAGATTTTACCGGATTTACTCGCGGTACTGTAATCGCTCGTTAAAGCTAACGTTAAGGTAAGGGCTCCTTCCAAACTTTTAGTTTGCATTTAGGGACTTATTTGTGGTTGTGTGGAAAAGAAATTTGTTAGGGTTGAAGTGTTAATTTGGGGAAAATGAATTTAATGCTTTTATGGGGGAATTTCTAATGTTGGGTTTTGGTGATATTGATGAGTGTTTCGTGGAAAATGAATTTGACTCATTTTTTTGTGGTTTTGAGGAAATGAAATTTGATGTGTTTGAGTGGTGGGTTGTGATAATTTTGTGGTTGTCGTGTTTGATGTGTTCATAATTAATATTTATAAATTTTGAGATGTGTTTGTGTGGATTTTGTGGAAAAAAAATGAATTGATGTGATTTGGTGTGAATTGTGGGTTGAATTTCAGAATATGTCTGAGTATGTTCTATGTGGAATTTGAAAATCATTAGAGTTAAACGAGTATTAAAAATGGGGAATCTTTTAATATCTATGTTTACTTAATGTTTGTTGAGAAAATCATTAGAGTTAAACGAGTATTAAAAATGGGGAATCTTTTAATACCTCGGTCTACTTAATGTTTGTAGTGAAAATCATTAGAGTTAAATGAGTATTATGAATAGGGAATCTCTTAATATCTACGTTTACTTAATGATTGTCGTTCAAATTGTAAGAGTTAACTGGGTATTAAAAATGGGGAATCTTTTAATAACTGCCTTTACTTAATGGTGTTTGTCCGTGAGAGACTACGCCTTGGTAAATTGTGTTTGTCCGTGAGAGACTACACCCTAGTAAATTGTGTTTTTCCGTGAGAGACTGCACTGGTGTTTTTCCATGAGAAACTACACCCTGGTAAATTGTGTTTGTCCGTGAGAGACTGCATTGGTGTTTGTCCGTGAGAGACTACACCCTGGTAAATTGTATTTGTCTGTGAGAGACTGCATTGGTGTTTGTCCGTGAGAGACTACACCCTCGTAAATTGTGTTTGTCCGTGAGAGACTGCACTTGTGTCTGTCCGTGAGAGACTACACCCTGGTAAATTGTGTTTGTCCATGAGAGACTGCACTGGTGTTTGTCTGTGAGAGACTACATCCTGGTAAATCGTGTTTGTCCGGGAGAGAATGCACTCGTGTTCATTCTTGAGAGACTGTAAGTTTAGGATGTACGCCTCTCGCGGAGGGTTTTGGTTTGGAATTCCGAGTCTATGCATTTTGGCATATACGCATTGCATTAGGGTGCTTGGCACACGAGTCGTATTTGATTCAAGATTATGAGTGAGTGATTGAACTCATGTTGGTTTGATTGTGCTATAATTGCTAAGTGTTATGTTTTGGAATTGTGTGTGAGTGTGATTGATTGCAAAACCATTTCAAAACTTAAGTTGTCATGGTGATTCTGCTATAATTGCTAAGTGTTATCTTTTGGACTTGGGTGTGAGTGTGATTGATTGCAAAACCATTTCAAAACTTAAGTTGTCGTGGTGATTGCGTTATAATTGCTAAGTGTTATGTTTTGGAATGGTGTGTAATTGTGATGGATTCGGTTTATATATTTTTAGAAAAACTGCAGAAAAATCGATTTCGCAATCGATTATGTTAAAAAGTAATAACAGCTTAATCGACTGCCTAATCGATTATTACGTTTCTTGTTTTCTTGAATTTTTAAAATATATTGAACTAATCTATTTGCCAATCGATTTGGCTTGTTACAGTAGCTCAGCTATTTATTTCAATGTATTGTTCAACTGATTTCTTTAATCACAGGACACAAGTCTGATAAAACCATTTAAGAAATCGATTTCCCAATCGATTGTCCAATCGATTGATTTAAACCTAGAATACAGGTTTCACTAAAAACCTTTAAGAAATCGATTTCCCAATCGATTAACATAGTAAAAACTTTTATTTTGAGTCGGACAATCGATTGCCCAATCGATTCATCAATTGACTGGTTAGTTTATTTATTACTTGAATGATTAAAACCTTATTTTTGATTTCATTTTTACTTGGCAAGTATTATATGAATGTTTAGGATATGGAAACTCTTTTAAGGTGCATGCTAAGTTGAAAGGTTATTTTGTGCATTTCGAAACTTAAATGCTATGTGTTAATTATTAATTTCGGTTGGTGACCCTTTACACTATTGTGGAAATCTGGGCTTTGCCCTCAGATGAGAACCAGAACCATCCTACTGGTTCATACCCTGTGGATGGGAATGTAGTTCGAACCACCTGACTGGAGCTATGTTAGGAGGATCTTGCCGGGCGCGTGAAGATCACTCAGGATGTATAGGTTTTGTAGAATGATCAGATTAGGTTGACGTATAGGGACTAGATGTCTTTCTTTTGGATTGTGTTTATTTTAAATTGGAAGACTGTACATATACCAATATTGGCAGCATGACATTTTATTTTCGATGGGACATTTTATTTTCGATGGGTCCCATGTACCACTTTTTGATGTGTAAATACTTTGGATTCGTATTTCAAAAACTATTCTGCTGCTTGTAAATTATGTTGACTTAATTGTCGTTGTGTTATGACTTAAATATTTATCCAAAGGTATTTCCTTATTTATTTCTTTGTTATATGAATTTGTTTTAAAAAAAAAATACACTCTCGCTGTTAAGAATCGGGGTGTCACATAAAATCATTCAAGTTATTGTGTATATTGAGGAAAGTGGTGTACTTTCTTCAAGTGTTGTAAACTAGGATCGTGGTATGCTATCTTAGACAACTTGTTAGAAATTTATAACAGAAATCTTAGAGTAAGAGTGTAATGTCCCAAATTTTAATCCAAGACATTACTTAAAAATATCTATTTTCTTTTCAAAATTATATTTTTTATTTTTCTTTTTTTAATGTAGTTCATCATGTAATCAATAAAATTTCACTAGTAAATAGTTTGATTTCATTTTATGAAATATCACAAAGCAATTTACTGGATATTATTGTTATTATTTTTGCAAAGATAATTTGCTAATTGTAGAAAATGTTCACTTACGTCCTAAAATAGAATAATTTAGGTTTTTCCCAACAAACGAACCCACATCTGCATTTTCATTTAAAATTGACGATAAAAAGTAAATAAACTTTAAAAAAAATGTACCACATCGTTCTTATCACTATAAATATTATTATTTAGTTAAAGCATTCCTTTTTCCCACGCACGTGCACCAAACAAACGTAATTCATGCTACTCTTCGAGATCGTTAGTACCTAAATGTTGGTGTAAGAGAACAATTCATCTCACGAAAAGATTAAACCAAACAATAAGTTAATAACCATAAAATATAAATATAAAATCTTTTTATAATAAAAGATTTAGAGAAATTGATTTTTTTAATAATTCGCAAAGGTGTATCAAAAGTAATAAAATGTATCTAAATAAATCAAGTAGGAAGTCACCTTAGAGAAAATAATTAGATAAAATGGCAACAAAATGTATGCAAATTATGCATGCTCCTAAACATATATGATCTGGATATAGCTAGCCACTAAGGCGTCCACATATAAGTCACTCATACCAATGGAGAAAATTAAATAAGCCACTAAGGCATCCACAAAGATGCATATGGTATGTCATGACCATGATAATGATGTTTGAAATATGCAAATCACTAGCCACTTAAGCAACCACAAAAAAAAAGGGTCATAACACATGGCGTTAAACATTTTCACTACAAACATATTTATCAAGGTATAAAAATAGAACTCTATAATTAAATTCATCAAGATAAATGTATTACTCAAAAGAAACAATCAAAACATTTTAGTTAATTTATTTATCACGAAAAGAAAATCAACCTTTTTCTTTTAAGACATCCATACATCATATCAATATCTTACGAACCGCTAATTTAATATCTAGTCTAACTCTACATGGAAAAATCCCTTACCAACCGAAATTAACAATTAACACATAACATTTAAGTTTTTAAATGCACAAAATAACCTTTCAACTTAGCATGCACCTTAAAAGGGTTTTCCATATGCTAAACATTCATATAATACTTGGCAAGTAAAATGAAATCAAAATAGGGTTGTTAAACAATCAAGTAATAAATAAACTGACCAACCAATTGATGAATCAACTGAGCAATCGATTGTCTGACTCAGAATAAAAGTTTTTACCAAGCAAATCGATTGGGAAATCGATTTCTTAAACGTTTTTAGTGAAAACTGTATTCTGGGTTTAAATCAATCGATTGGGCAATCAATTGGGAAATCGATTTTCTTAAATAGCTGAGCCCCTGTGACATGCCAAATCGAATGGCAAATCGATTTTGATAAATAGCTGAGCCCCTGTAACTTGCCAAATCGATTGGCAAATCAATTTTGTTAAATGGCTGAGCCCCTGTAACTTGCCAAATCGATTGGCAAATCGATTTTGATAAATGGCTAAGTCTCTGTAACTTGCCAAATCGATTGGCAAATCGATTTTGATAAACGACTGAGCCTCTATAACTTGCCAAATCGATTGGCAAATCGATTTTGAAAAATATCTTTTAACAGAATTGATTGGGAAAGCGATTTCTCTAAAGTTTTTCTCAACTACATAAACTAAATCAATCACAATTACACACAACACACAATTCCGAAAACGAACATTTAGCAATTACCATGCAATAACCACGACATCTTGAGTCTCGAAATAGTTTGGAAATCAATCACACTTACACACAATTTCAAAACATAACACTTAGCAATTTCAACACAATCACCACGACAACTTGAGTTTCGAAATAGTTTTGCAAACAATCACACTTACACACAATTTCACAACATAACACTTAGCAATTACAACGCAATTACCACGACATCTCAGGTTCAGACACTCAATCATAATCTTATATCAAACACGACTCGTGTGCCAAGCACCCTAACGCATGGACTCAGAATTCCAAAACAAAACCCTCCTCGAAGGGCCGTAAATCATAATCGTACCGCCTATCATAGGCCAAAGTACTAAATTACCGAGGTGACGCCTATCACGGGTCAGCACAATTTACTTAAAGAAAAAAAACGTAAATCGTAAAAGTATCGCCTATCATAGGCCAAAGTACTATTTACCGAGGTGCCACCTATCACAGGTCAGCACGATTTACCAAAAACGAAAATCGTAAATGTACCGCCTATCACAGGCCCAAGTACAATTTACCGAGGTGCCACCTATCATGCGTCAGCACGATTTACCAAAATGAAATGCATGAGCATACTGTGAATTCAATCGTTATGTAAATACAGATATTAAAAGATTCCCCATTTTTAATACTCATTTAACTCTAACAATTTTCACGACAATCATTAAGTAAACAAAGATATTAAGAGATTCCCCATTCTTAAAACCCATTTACTCTAACGATTTTCAGTGCAAACATTAAGTAAACAGAGATATTAAAAGATTCCCCATTTTTAATACTCGTTTGACTCTAATGATTTTCACGACAAACATTAAGCAAACAGAGATATTAAAAGATTCCCCGTTTTTAATACTCTTTTCACTCTAATGGTTTTCAAATTCCACACAGAACATACTCAAATATTTTCTCACATTCAATACACAATTCACATCAATTAATTTTTCCCCCAAATCCAACCAAACACATCTCAAATTTCATATGTATTAATTTTGAACACGTCAAATACGACGAACACAAATCATCACAACCCACCACTAAAGCACATCAAATTTCGTTTCCTCCAAATCATACATAAATGAGTTAAATTCATTGTCCACAAAACACTCATCAATATCACTAAAACCTAACTGTAAGATTTTATCCATAAAATCCTTAGATTCATTTTCCCCCAAATCAACACTTCAACCCTAACAAAATTCTTTTCCGCACAACCACAGATAAGTCCCTAAATGCAAACTAAAAGTTTGGAAGGAGCCCTTACCTTAATGATAGCTTTAACGTGCGTTTACGGTACCGCGAGTAAATCCGGTAAAATCTCCGCTCGCGACGTCGCTTCTAAAGTTAGTTCCCTAGCACCGTAGTGTGGTGGTGAACAACTTTCCCTTCTATCTCTTCGTGAAACGAAGCTTAGATCTAGATGAAACGTGGGGTTTTGCGTTTAACAGTTTTGGAGAAGAATGAAGTTGAAGAGATGAAGTCGAGTAGCAGGGAAATGTTTTTCTTTCACTAACTTGGTTTTTCAAGAAGCAAAAGGAAGGTAGAAGGAAGGGGAAGAAATGGGTTTCGCGTGGCTGGAGGAGGAAGAAGATTTTCCTTTCTCTGTATTCCCTTCTTCTATTTTCCTTTCTTTCTATTTCGTTTTTCTTTCCTCTCTATTTTCTTTTCTTTTCCCTCCAAACAAACATATATATTAATTTATATTAATTACTTTTAACAAATATTTCAAAATATCTAGATATTTATTAAAATTACCATTTCACCCATAACCTCTCCAAACCACTTTTTGTTAAAAATATCTAATATCATCGCAACTCAATTGACAGATACAATTTTTAGCAACTCGAGATATTTTTAACAAAACTCCCCATAACAAAATTCTTCGTAAATGATTCACCGCAGCTAATTTAATTTATTTATCGACGAGTAATTTTTATCGAGCATAAAAATATCTTGTTGGTCATTTAAACTCCCAAAATATTAATAACTTTGGCTAAAAAGCCTCCGAGTTCAATACCAAAATACACTAAAATACATAAAGTATGATTTAAAATTATAGGTCTTACATTACTACCCCCTCTAAAATTAGTTTCGTCCTCGAAACTACGCGTCGATAAATAACTCTGGGTGTTGTTCTCTCATCTTGCTCTCCAGTTCCCAATTCGCGTCTCCAGTAATTGGGTTCCAAATTACCTTGACCAACGAAAATCCTTGGTCCTCAATCGCTTAGTCTTCCTGTCATCAATTCTCACAGGTGGTACTTCGAATGACAAGTTATCCTTTAGTTGGATTGTGTCTGGTTCGATCACATGAGATGGATCTGCTAGATATTTCCTCAACTGTGATACATGAAACACATCATGAATATTGGACAGTATCGGAGGCAATGCAATCCGATAACCAATAGGCCCAATTCGTGCAGAAATCTGATATGGTCCTATGAATTTCGGAGTCAACTTCATCGATTTCAAGGCTCTACCAACTCCAGTAGTAGGTGTGACTCTCAGAAATACATGGTCACCCTGTTCAAATTCTAAAAGTCTGCGACGCTTGTCCGCGTAACTCTTCTGACGATCTTGTGAAGTCTTCATTTTCTCCTTGATCTTCCTTACCTTAGATGTAGTCTGTTGCACCGACTCTGGTCTGACAATCATACTTTACCGTCCTTATACCAACACAAGGGCGTTTAAATTTCTTCTCTAACAAATCTTCAATTTGGCCTTTTAGCTCATTTAATTGCAATGGCGACGTTCGATACGGTGCAATTGAAATAGGTCCGATTCCTGGGTGCAAATCAATGAACAATTCCACTTCTCTTATCGGTGGCAATCCTGGAATTTCCGTTGGAAATACGTCCCAGTACTCATTGACAAGGATCACGTCTTCTATGTTCACATTTATCTTTGCCTCCACATTACATAGAGACAAAAACTCATGAGTTCCTTCTCTTAGCGACACTCGGAGTTTGTTAGCGGCTAGATACTTAACAACTCCTAGTTCGGGGAAAAGAACCAATTTGTAAGCACATTCTAAGATCACATAATGATACGACATCCAATCCATACCGAGAATGACCTCGAGTGATTGTAGAGGTAAACAAATCAAATTATTCAAGAAATCCCTATTTTGTATAGTTACTTGACAATGTAAACATGCAGAATTTACTGTCAAAGTCTTAGTCGGTGTAGAAAGAACCAAATCCAAAGGTAGAGGCGACGCAGATAACTTCAAACGATTCACACAATCCATAACAATGAAGGAATGGGTTGCCCCCGAAACAAAAAGTGCAATTAGAGTGTTACGTGCAATCTCACAGTCACGTTGAATCAGATTGCAAGATGGATTTCCAACTTCAGCACTCACGCAATAAACGCGTCCTCTAGCAGTAGGACGAGTAGCCCTAGTAACATTTACATTTGGTTCCATCTTCGGGGCCGTGCAATCCCTTGCCATGTGCCCTGGCTTCTGACCATTGTAGCAGGTGAGAATATTAGAGATACAAGCACTAGCATAATGTCCCTCTTCCCCACATCAGAAACATCGAAGCACTTGTCCCAATTGACTTCTGAAATTCTGGTTCCCTGGGCGATTCTGCCCACCGTTGTTATTTTGTGGTCGATTATAAGGTTTAGCAACTTGTTTTCCCTTGTTGTTCTGATGATTCACCCGACAAGGCCCTCCTGAACTAAAATTCCCTCCTTGGCTAGCCCTCTTATTATTCATATCCTCAACTTCTCTACATTTTTCCACAAGAACTTGGAAACGTTGAATTCCCAAGGGTAAGACAGAGTCTTGAATCTCATCCTTTAGTTTGTCTTCGAAACGATGACACATGAATGGTTCATCAATCTCTTCACGGAAAAACCTGAAATGACTTGATAGCAATTCAAACTTCGCAGCATATTCGCCCACGGTCATGTTTCCCTGATGCAATTTAAGAAAATCATCACCCAGTTTAGTCCTGGTACTCATCGGGAAGTATTTGTCTAAAAACGTCCTTTTGAATGATTCCCAATTCACCTCCTCATGAGCTAATCCCATCAACAATCTTGTACTCCTCCACCAGTACTCAGCATCCCCTAGTAGCATGTAAGTGGCATAGTTGACCTTCACTCTCACCTGACAGTTAATCATTTCGAAGATCTTTTCCACTTCTTGGATCCATTGATCCGCTTTTTCTGAATTCTCATCCCCGTTAAACATGGGAGGATTGTAACAACGAAAGTCTTCTAATCCTCTTGACTCTGCAGCACAAATCTCTCTTTCCCTCTTTTCAAGATCACGTTGAGTCTTGGCAGCAGTCTGTGCAGCAACAGAAGCAGCCATGTTATTCATAGCCTCTGCCATTCGATCATCCCTATTAGCATTGGCTCTCGGAGCGTCATTCATTCTAGGCGGCATGGTTTTCCTATAAAACCATCATCAAGTAGAGTCTTAACACTACTTCAAATAATTCCAAAACTAACTTCCGACCACATCAACACATAATAATTATTTTGGACCTGACAACTCAAACCACCTAAACCGACGCATGATCAGATAACAACTCCCAACTTACAGGTTGACCTACAATCTATAACCAAAACTCCACATCCCCAAAGAAATCTAAACCAAAGATCTGATACCGCAATGTAACACCCCAATTTTTAACAACGAGAGTGTATTTTTTTTAAAAACAAATTCATAAAACAAAGAAATAAATAAGGAAATACCTTTGGATAAGTAATTAAGTCATAACACAACGACAATTAAGTCGACATATTTTACAAACAGCGAAATAGTTTTTTTTGAAATATGAATCCAAAGTATTTACACGTCAGAAGTGGTACATGGGACCCATCGAAAACAAAATGTCATGCTGACAATATTAGTATAGGTACAGTCTTCCAATTTAAATAAATACAATCCAAAAGAAAGGCATCTAGTCCCTATACGTCAACCTAATCTGATCATTCCACAAAATACTATACACCTTGAGTGATTTTCACGCGCCCTGCAAGATCCTCCTAACATAGCTCCAGTCAGACGTTTCCAACTACATTCCCATCCACCGAGTACGAACCGATATGATTGTCCTAGCTCTCATCTGAGGGCAAATCCCAGATTTCCACAATAGTTGTAAAGGGTCACCAACTGAAATCAACAATTAATACATAACATTTTAGTTTTTAAATGCACGAAATAACCTTTCAACTTAGCATGCACCTAAAAAGGTTTTTCTATATGCTAAACGTTCATATAATGCTTGCCAAGTAAAATGAAATCAAAATAGGGTTTTTAAACAATCAAGTAATAAATCAACTGACCAACCAATTAATGAATAAACTGAGCAATCGATTATCTGACTCAGAATAAAAGTTTTTATTAAGCAAATCGATTGGGAAATCGATTTTCTTAAATAGCTGAGCCCCTGTGACATGCCAAATCGATTGGCAAATCGATTCTGATAAATAGCTGAGCCCCTGTAACTTGCCAAATCGATTGGCAAATCGATTTTGATAAATGGCGGAGCCCCTGTAACTTGCCAAATTGATTGGCAAATCGATTTTGATAAATATCTTTTAACAGAATCGATTTCTATGAAATTTTTCTCAACTACATAAACTGAATCAATCACAATTACACACAACACACAATTCCGAAAACGAACACTTAGCAACTACCACACAATAACCACGACATCTTGAGTCTCGAAATAGTTTTGAAATCAATCACACTTACTCACAATTTCAAAACATAACACTTAGCAATTTCAACGCAATCACCACGACAACTTGAGTTTCGAAATAGTTTTGCAAACAATCACACTTACACATAATTTCACAACATAACACTTAGAAATTACAACACAATTACCATGATATCTCAGGTTCAGACACTCAATCATAATCTTGAATAAAACACGACTCGTGTGCCAAGCACCCTAATGCAATGCGTATATGCTAAAATGCATGGACTCGGAATTCCAAACCAAAACTCTCCTCAGAAGGCCGTAAATCATAATCGTACCGCCTATCATAGGCCAAAGTACTAAATTATCGAGGTGCCACCTTTCACGGGTCAGCACAATTTACTAAAAAGCGTAAATCATCAACGTACCGCCTATCACAGACCAGTACTGTTTACCGGGGTGCCTCCTATCACCGGTCAGCACGATTTACTAAAAGAAAAAAAAACGTATATCGTAAAAGTACTGCCTATCACAGGCCAAGGTACTATTTACCGAGGTGCCACCTATCACGGGTCAACACGATTTACCAAAAACGTTAATCGTAAATGTACCGCCTATCACAGGCCAAAGTACTATTTACCGAGGTGCCACCTATCATGGGTTAGCACGATTTACCAAAATGAAATGCATGAGCATACTCTGAATTCAATCGTTAAGTAAATGCAGATATTAAAAGATTCCCCATTTTTAATACTCATTTAACTCTAACAATTTTCACGACAATCATTAAGTAAACAAAGATATTAAGAGATTCCCCATTCTTAACAGCCATTTACTCTAACGATTTTCACTGCAAACATTAAGTAAACAGAGATATTAAAAGATTCCCCATTTTTAATACTCGTTTAACTCTAATGGTTTTCAAATTCCACACAGAACATACTTAAACATATTCTCAAATTCAATCCACAATTCACACCAAATCACATCAATTCATATTTCCATAAAATCCAACCAAACACATCTCAAATTTCATAAGTATTAATTTTGAACACGTCAAATACGACGAACACAAATCATCACAACCCACCACTCAAACACATCAAATTTCATTTCCTCCAAATCATACATAAATGAGTTAAATTCATTGTCCACAAAACACTCATCAATATCACCAAAACCTAACTCTAAGATTTTACCCATAAAAGCCTTAGATTCATTTTCCCCCAAATCAACACTTCAACCCTAAAAAAATTCTTTTCCACACAACCACATATAAGTCCCTAAATGCAAACTAAAAGTTTGGAAGGAGCCCTTACCTTAACGATAGCTTTAAGGTGCGTTTACGGTACGGCGAGTAAATCCGGTAGCATGGTGGTGAGCAACTTTCCCTTCTATGTCTTCGCGAAACGAAGCTTAGATCTAGTTGAAACATGGGGTTTTGCGTTTAACGGTTTTGGAAACACCAACACCATTTTTCTCCAGCTTTGAATCAAAGGAGAATAATGAAGTCGAAGAGATGAAGACGAGTAGCAGGGAAATGTTTTTCTTTCACTAACTTGGTTTTTTTAAAGCAAAAGGAAGAAAACAATGGAAGGTAGAAGGAAAGGGAAGAAATGGGTTTCACGTGGCTGGAGGAGGAAGAAGATTTTCCTTTCTCTATTTGCCGTTCTTCTATTTTCCTTTCTTTCTATTTCCTTTTTCTTTCCATTCTATTTTCTTTTCTTTTCCCTCCAAACAAACATATATATTAATATATATTAATTACTTTTAACAAATATCTCAAAATATCTAGGTATTTATTAAAATTACCATTTCACCCATAACCTCTCCAAACCACTTTTTGTTAAAAATATCTACTATCATCCCAACTCAATTGACATATACAATTTTTAGCAACTCGAGATATTTTTAACAAAACTCTCCAGAACTAAATTCTTCGTAAAAGATTCACCGCAGCTAATTTAATTATTTATCGACAAGTAATTTTTATCGAGCATCAAAATATCTTGTTGGTCATTTAAACAACCAAAATATTAATAACTTTGGCTAAAAAGCCTTCGAGTTCAATACCAAAATACACTAAAATACATAAAGTATGATTTAAAATTATGGGTCTTACAACTTTGATCAAAAAGCGAGGGAATGTTGGGATGGTTATTTAAGTGGCCTAGGAAGAAGAGATGTATGCGACAAATAAATGAGGCGTGGAGCTAATTAGAGAGAAGAAATAATTATCTTCAGTGAGGTTAATTGCACACACAAATAAGGAATTCAATTGGAATAATATCATTCAATGACCAACTGTTAGGAATTAATTGACATTCATGTATTTATTCTTGCTAGTTAGACATTTGAATGGACACAAGGGAGAAAACACATGATTTTATAAATTGTAATCATAGTCAGAAAAATAATCCACTAAATTTTAAAAAACTATAAATTTCTAAACACCTAATTTATCCTCCTTCTTAGCTGCGCCTCTGTACTAACAAGGCCCTTTTGATCTTACTACTTATGAAAATGAGTCTTATTTTTCACTATAGTGGATGACCACATAAGATTCACATGGTTGTATTTGTTGAAGTATAAATTTATGGCCACAGATAAAATTAAAAAAACTTACTTTGGTGAAAACTTAGTTTGGTAAACATATAAAATATATGCATATTGATAATGCAAAGGAATTGGATTTAACTAGTTTTCTGCGGGAACTGGGTACTCTGCACCAATTTTCATCTCCTCAACAAAACTTAATTTTTAAGAGAAAGCATCACCATTCGTTAAATGTAGCCAAAGCACTTCCTTTTCAATCCTTGATTCCCATAAAAAACTTTATGTCAACTTCAGCTCATATAATAAAAAGAGTTCCTTCATTAAATCTGAAAAACTTGTCCCCTTATGAAAATTTTTATTGCAAAATGCCTTCATATGATCATCTTAGAGTTTTTAGTTGATTGGCATATGTTGTTACTATACCACAACTCACAAATAAATTTTCTCTTAGGGCTAACATGTGTGTCTTTATAAGTTACCCTTTTGGTGTTAAAGGTTACAAGTTGTATGATATTTTCACAAGAAAATTCATCATTTCAAGAAATGTTGTTCTTCATGAGACCATTTCCCCTATCCATAACATGTCTGCAACCGATGGTGATTGTAACGCACCGGATTGTTAATCTAAAACTTTACTTAAAAAAATACTTATTTTTTAGAAAAGTTTACGATTTTTGTTTTGTTTTGAATCCTTAACATTTATTTATTTTAAATAATTAGTAACATTCACATTATTTAATATTATTAAGAAAATATTTATTCAAAATTTAAAACAATGTAAAGATAATTATTCTTAGTGAAAGGGAACCACCTCCGTATTTCTAGAATTCTAGTACATTTTTAAAGTTTGTGGCAAAAGATTAAAAGAACTTAGAAATATTGGACAGTTCTATTATTACAAAATCGTCTTGAAAATTGGGGTTTTACTATTACATAGAAGTCAAATATTACAACTTAATCTCAACAAAAATTGGGGTTTTATTATTTTAATCCATTAGTCTACATTTATTCCTTTTAAATTATAAGTAATCGCAATGATTTATTTCATGTCATTCAACCGACGGCCTAAATATAATTGGTGTGGAGGAAAAACCCTTACCTTGACCACTTTTCTTTCTAGTACAAAGCTTTAAGCCCCACGAAGTTGTTCATAAGGAGAAGAAGTTCCAAACATTGGATAATCAAAGAAAGGAGGTGTGAAAGTGATGGTGGCTAGGATTTTGGTGTTCTTTTTATTGGTGAGTATACTTAAATTGTGGACTTAGTGAAATTTAAAGTGGAAATTGTTAGTTAGATATTGTTGGCCCTTAATGAAGAATAAGAGTGATCAAATGTTTTTTTTTTTGTTTCCCTTTATGACTATACATAAATTGTTTGTCCTTTTTTTTTTTTGTCTTAATCTTCATCATAAAAATCAAGTCACAAACACATAACTCAAATTTCTACTCATTGAAGTGGGTTGTGTCACACCAAGCCTCAAACCCTTAGCCCAATCTCTTCTTGCACTAGAAAAACACATCTACATATATATATATATATATATATATATAACTCTCCATTGATTTAATAATTCTTATTAATAACTTTATCAACTACAATAAATTGAATAAGGCAAATAATTATCACACATAATTATCACCAATCATAGAAGATTCACCAGAAGACATGTTGTTCCAGTATCCTTAGATGAGTACAAATGTAATGTTGTTTATCACATACATCATCACCATAACTATTCAAGACTATTGCATGCCTAAATAAATTATGTGACAACTATTCATAACTATTCCTTGCCATAACTATCCAAGTTGCCAAACATGAGGTGTGGAGAAAGGCTATGGCAGAAGAATTGGCACTCTTGAAAGTTGTTCCCTTGCCAGTAGGGAAAAAAGCTATAGGGTTCGTATGGGTCTATAAGACAAAATTCACAGCAGTTGGTACTTTGGACAAGCATAAAGCTAGATTGGTGACAAAAGGATACGCATAACAAGTTCACATGAATTTTTTAAGCACATTATTACAAGTTAAATTAGTATATGAATAAGCCCAACAAGAAGTATCTTATGATTGTGGACCAAATCTTATAGTATCTTAAGACATCTCCAAGATTAGGACTTATGTTTTCTACAATTTCAACACTCAAAGTTTCAAATATGTAGATGTAGATTAAGGAAGTTGCACTACTACTTGAAGGTCAGCAACATGATTTTGTGTCTTTCTTGGTTAGTCCATAATATCTTAGAAATTTAAGTTGCAACCTTGACATCTGAAATACTTTGGTTAAACCAATTGCTTAGAGATTTTGAAATACAAGTTTCCAAATGTAATAGTTTTTAGTGATAGCATCTCAGCTATACATCTTGCCTCAAATCCAACAACTCATGAGAGATAGATCAAAGCGTATAGACATAAACTGTCACTTTATTAGAGAGCATGTTTGTTATGGTTTTCCCAACTTGATCCATCTACCCAAACTGCATAGAAATCAATGAGACTAATTATACATTAAAATTGAAAATAATATTTGTTATAAGACTTTAGTACATGAATTTTTCTCATATGTAGAAACCACATAGACATGTTGTTTGACTTCCTGCTAATTAGCATACAATTAAGGTTAATGTCGATTGTTGAACCCTCAATGATATTTGTCGAGCTTGCTTTGGTAGAATTCTCAAAAATGGAAATTGAGAATGATTTATTGGGTTTTTCAATGGCCTTAGTTCTAGTTTTGGTGGATTATGTGCTAGTCTCATTGAGCTCCTATGTATCATGGCCATAGTTTTTAGCCCGAGAAAAAAAAACTATTTAAATATTGTCATAGAGTTAGAGTTGACTCCACGTCAACCTTAGCCCTAGTTATGAGAGTTTCCAACTTCATCATCCTCTTGTTGTTCTGATCAATTGCATTAACGAGTTCATTGACATGAATTGAAAATTTTCTTTTGTTTATAGAAGAAAATCAATGTGTAGATTGATTGGTACAACGTGAATAATATATATGATTTATCAATCGAGATTGACACTTACTTTCATTCGCATCTAATGTGATTTCTTTTGGAAAAAAAAATCTAATGTGATTTAAACCTAAATCCAAAATTTCTCAATCGATAGTTGATACATAAATTTTAAGGTTAAATATATAGACTAAAAAACCAATAAAATTATAGAGATAAAAAACACATTTAATATTAAATTTTAATAAATAAAATCGGAGTTTTTTTTAATTTTTTTTTATAAAAAGATTTTATTTTTCTAAAGAGTTTAGTAGTAAAACTCACTTTCATGAAGTATGGAGAGTACCTACTATTTGAGTTGTACTAATCGTCAATGACACTAGCGAATATCATGTCTACAACATATGAGGCTAATACATATATTTTTACCAATAGAGCAAACCATTAAAGTTAAATAGTGATTCTTTCTATCTATATACACGATAGTATGTGTATTTCTGAAGTGCAACTTTTTCTTTTTTGTTAGTCTTTTATTCTCTTTTTGGCCTTTTTTTATACTTAAACTGACTCATCTAACTCGTTTTTCTTTCATTTTATTTAAGAGAATTTCAAACTTCATCATCCTCTTGTTGCTCTGATCAACTGCATTAAGGAGTTCATTGGCATGAATTGAAAATTTTCTTTTGTTTATAGAAGAAAATATATGTGTAGATTGATTGGTACAACGTGAATAATATATATGATTTATCAATTGAATTGACATGAATAATTATTACTTTCATTCACATCTAATGTGATTTCTTTTGGAAAAAAAAATCTAATGTGATTTAAATCCAAGTCCAAAATTTCTTAGTCGATAGTTAATACATAAATTTTAAGGTTGAATTTATAGACTAAAAAACCAATAAAATTATAGAGATAAAAAAGATATTTAATTTTAATAAATAAAATCGGAGGTTTTTTAATTTTTTTTATAAATAGATTTTATTTTTCTAAAAAGTCTAGTAGTGAAACTCACTTTCATGAAGTATGGAGAAGTAACGATTTTATGGATCTGAATCAACATCTCAATATATCAAACCAAATATTTTTTATACCTACCATTTGAATTGTACTTATCGTCAATGACACTAGCGAAGATCATGTCTACAACATACGAGTATATTACATATATTTTTACCACTAGAGCAAACCATTAAAGTTAAATAGTGATTCTTTCTAACTATATACATGCTAGTATTTGTATTTATGAAGTGCAATGTAACACCCTGAATTTCGAAGCGACGGTGTATTTTTTTTTTCGAAAGAAATTATATAAAACATAGCAAATACATAAGGAAGAGCCATTGGATACATATTTAAGTCCTTATAATTTACAAGCAGCGGAAAAGTTTTTCGAAATTATAAATCCAAATCATGTCATGGTGTCAACATTAGTACATGTACATTCTTCCAATTTAAAATAAAGGTAACCCAAAAGAAAGACATCTGTTTCCTGAATGACAACCTAATCTGATCATTCTATACGCAACAAAAAAACTATATGCCTTGAGTAATCTCCACGCGCCCCGTGAGATCCTCCTAACATAGCTCCAATCAGGCACTCCCATCTACATCCCCATCAGCAGGGTACGACTCGATTGGATTGTCCTGGCTCTCATCTGAGGGCGAAGCCCAGATTTCCCCAATAGTTGTAAAAGGCCACCAACCGAAATTAACAGTTAACACATAACATTTAAGTTTCAAATGCACAAAATAACTTTTCCATATGCTAAAAGTTCATGCAACGCTTACCAAATGAATATGAAAACAAAATAAGTCTCAAATCAATTAAGTAATGAATAACGGCCAATTCGTTGAAGAACCAATTGAGCAATCGATTATCTAACTCAAAATAAGAATTTCAACTGAGCCAATCGATTGGGCAAATCGATTTCCTGAAAGTTTTTAGTGAAAATTGAACTCTAAACTTACATCAATCGATTGGGTAAATCGATTTCGTGAAAGATAGAGCCCGTGTAATGAATCCTATCAATTTGCGAAATCGATTTCTTAAGCGGTTTTGAAAAATACATTACCAAATCGATTGGGTAAATCAATTTCGTGAAAGACATAGCCCCTGTAATGAATCCGATCGATTTGCTAAATCGATTTCTTAAGTGGTTTTGCAAAATACATTACCAAATCGATTGGGTAAATCGATTTCGTGAAAGAGAGAGCCCCTGTAATGAATCCAATGGATTTGCTAAATCGATTTCCTAAGTGGTTTTGAAAAATACATTACCAAATCGATTGGGTAAATCGATTTCCCTGCTTATTCTTCCAAAAATACATAAACTAACTCAACCACATTCATACATAATACCAAATCTTAGCACTTAGCATTTCCAATGCGATTACCACGACAAATTGGGTTTCGAAATAGTTTAACACTCCAACCCATTCACACACAATACAAAACATAACTCTTAGTAAAATCACACAATCACAATGACATCTCAATTACAACACTCAATCCTAAACTCGTATCAAACACACTTATGCATAATTTCAAAACATAACACTTAGCAAAATCAACACAATCATAAATTTGAATCAACCACGACTCATAATGCAATGCGTATATGCCAAAATGCATGGACTCGGAATTCCAAACCAAAACCCTCCTCGAAGGGCCGTAAATCATAATTGTACCGCCTATTGCAGGCCAAAGTACCAATTACCGAGGTGCCACCTATCACGGGTCTGCACGATTTACTAAAAAGCGTAAACCATAAACGTACTGCCTATCACGGGCCCGTATCGTTTACCAAGGTGCCACCTATCACGGGTCTGCACGGTTTACTAAAAGAACGTAAATTGTAAATGTACCGCCTATCACAGGGCAAAGTACTCTTTACCAAGGTGCCACCTATCACGGGTCTGCACAATTTACAAAAAACCGTAAATCGTAAAAGTACCGCCTATCACGGGCCAAAGTACTATTTACCAAGGTGCCACCTATCACGGGTCTGCACAATTTACAAAAACGTAAATCATAAATGTACTGCCTATCACAGGCCAAAGTACTATTTATCAAGGTGCCGCCTATCACGGGTCTGCACGATTTACAAAAAGCATGAAAATGCATGAGCGTACACTGAATCCATCCACGACAATCGTTAAGCAAATGCAGATACTAAAAGATTACCCATTTTTAACACTCATTTAACTTAAACGTTTTTCACGCCAAACCTTAAGCAAACAGACATATTAAGAGATTCTCCATTCTTAATATACTTTTGACTTAAACGATTTCCACAACAAAACATTCAGTAAACAAGACATTAAGAGATTCCCCATTCTTAATACTCATTTAACTGAAACGATTTTTCAAAAACAAACATTAAGTAAACAAGACATTAAGAGATTCACCATTCTTAATTCTTATTTATCTTAAACGATTTTCAAAACAACATTAAGTAACCAAGACATTAAGAGATTCCCCATTCTTAACGCCCAGTTAACTTAAACAATTTTCAAAACAACATTAAGTAACCAAGACATTAAGAGATTCCCCATTCTTAACGCCCAGTTAACTTAAACGATTTTCAAAATAACATTAAGTAACCAAGACATTAAGAGATTCCCCATTCTTAACGCCCAGTTAACTTAAACAATTTTCAAAACAACATTAAGTAAACGAGACATTAAGAGATTCCCCATTCTTAATTCTCATTTAACTTAAACGATTTTCCAAACACACATTAAGTAAACAAGACATTAAGAGATTCCCCATTCTTAATACACATTATGGTTCGATTGAAACTGTTCCTTTTATACTGCTGGGTACGAAAATCGATTGGTCCAATCGATTTAGTTACCGTTGCTGGGGAAGATCAAAAAACGGATGTGTAACGGCTAGTAAAATCCTGTAACTGTAATAAAGTCAGTCGATTACCCAAATCGATGTCCTTAGTTACTTAATCGATTTCCCAAATCGATTTCGTATCAGTTCACAAACTTCAAATAACAGACCAGACAGGAATCCATCTTAGCATCGATTTCCAGAATCGATTCTTTAAGTGAAACTTACAATACAGTTTGAAACAATCGATTTCCCAAATCGGTTTCGAGCTTGTTCAGAAATCTTTCATATCAGTCCAGAATCTGAGCTGTATCAGCATCGATTTTCCAAATCGATTCATTTGAATGAAGATTTCAACACTTTTTCAAACAATCGATTTTCCAAATAGATTTCGAGGTTGAGTCAGGAGGAATCCTTCAACTTTGAAGTCTGGATCTAAATTAATCGATTTTCCAAATCGATACTTTAACCATCTGAAGTTTTCTGGAAAAAATCAAATCGATGATCCAAATCGATTTCGAGTGAAAAACATGATAAACTAGACATAATATGGGTCAAGTCGACTAGGGCAATCGATTTTATAAAGCCACATTCCTGTGAAACCACAGGATAATCGATTTTCCCAGCCGATTGGACACATAACTCAGATCTGACTAGGATCTATTATGCCCAGTTTCATCCTGATGTGATGGAAACTATCCTTTGGCAAAGCTTTGGTGAATATGTCTGCTAACTGCTCAGTTGTGTTGACGTATTTTAACTTGATGTTCCCACATTGAAACTGATCTCGGATGAAATGATGCCGAATTTCGATGTGTTTGGTCCGGGAATGCATGACTGGATTCTTAGTGATACTGATCGCACTTGTGTTGTCGCACAAGATGGGAACAGTTCCTAAGTCCACACCAAAATATGACAAATGCTGTTTGTAACACCCCGTTTCTCAAAGCGAGAGTGTGTTTTTTTTTTAAAGAAATTAAAATAAAACAGAGAAATAAATACGGAAATACCTTTTGATAAATATTTAAGTCATTTCAATTTATAAGCAGCGGAAAAGTTTTTCGAAATATGAATCCAAAGTATTTACACCTCAAAAAAATGGTACATGGAACCCATCGAAAATAAACTGTCATGCTGACAATATTAGTAAAGATACAACTTTCCAATTTAAAATAAACACAATTCAAAAGAAAGGCATTTATTCCCTCTATGTCAACCTAATATGATCATTCTACAAAACACACAAAACACCCTGAGTGATCTCCACGCGCCCCGTGAGGTCCTCCTAACGTAGCTCCAGTCAAGCATTCCTATCTGCATCCCCATTCACAAGGTATGAACCGGTAGGATAGTCCTGGCTCTCATCTGAGGGCAAAGCCCAGATTTCCACAATAGTTGTAAAGGGTCACCAACCGAAATTAATAGTTAACACATAACATTTAAGCTTTTAAATGCACAAATAACCTTGTCAACTTATCATGCATCTTAGAAGGATTTTCCATATGCTAAAAGTTCATGTAATGCTTGCCAAATGTAAATGAAATCAAAAGAAAGTTCTCAATCCATCAAGTAATACGTATCTCACCAAAACATGGATAAATCAATTGAGCAATCAATTATCTAACTCAAAATAAGATTTTCCACTAAGCCAATCGATCGGGGAAATCAATTTCCTGAAAGTTTTTAGTGAAAACTGAACTCTGGGTTTAAACCAATCGATTGGGTAAATTGATTGACTCAATCGATTGGGTAAATCGATTTCCTGAATGACAAAGCCCCTGTATTGAATCCAATCGATTGAGCAAATCGATTTTTGGAAAGACAAAGCCCCTATATTGAATCTAATTAATTCCAATCGATTTACCAAATCAATTTCTTAAATGATTTTGAAAAAACATATTACAAAATCGATTGGGTAAATTGATTTCGTGAAAGACAGAGCCCCTGTAACTCATCAAATCGATCAGGTAAATCGATTTCCCTGTATATTCTTTCAAAAATACATAAACTTAACTCAATCACATTCGAACACCACTCCAAACCTAACACTTAGCAATACCCATACAATCACCACGACATTATGAGTTTCGAAATCGTTTTACAATCTAACATACTATCACACAATTCCAAAACACAACTCTTAGTAAAATCAACACAATCACAAATTTGAATCAAACACACTTACACATAATTTCAAAACATACCACTTAACGGTTTCAACGCAATACCCACACAAACAAGATGAACCAACAAATCACATGGCATCACTTTGACTCGACAATCCCAATACAGACAAGATGAACCAACAAATCACATGGCATCACCTTGACTCGACTATCCCAACACAAACAAAATGAACCAACAAATCACATGGCATCACTTTGACTTGATAATCCAAACGCAGACAAGATGAACCAACAAATCACATGGCATCACCTTGACTCGACAATCCCAACACAAACAAAATGAACCAACAAATCACATGGCATCACTTTGACTTGACAATCCCAACGCAGACAAGATGAACCAACAAATCACATGGCATCACCTTGGTGCGACAATCTCAACACAGACAAGATGAACCAACAAATCACATGGCATCACCTTGACTCAACAATCCCAACGCATACAAGATGAACCAACAAATCACATGGCATCACCTTGGCGCGACAATCTCAACACAGACAAGATGAACCAACAAATCACATGGCATCACTTGACTCGACAATTCATTTCTTCACAAAATCATTTTTACGACAACATTAAGTAAATGCAGATATTAAGAGATTCCCTATTCTTAATACTCATTTAACTTAATGATTTTCACAAACAAACACACATTAAGCAAACAGAAATATTAAGAGATTCCCCATTCTTAATACTCTTTTAACTCCAACGATTTTCAAAACAAACATTAAGTAAACAAGACATTAAGAGATTCCCCATTCTTAATTCTCATTTAACTTAAACGATTTTCCAAAACAAACACACATTAAGTAAATAAGACATTAAGAGATTCCCCATTCTTAATACTCGTTTAACTGAATGGTTTTCAAATTCCACACAAAACAAACCCAAACATACTTTCACATACAATCCATAAATTCACACCAAAACACATCAATTCATTTCTCCACACAAACCACACAAAACACATCTCAAATTCTATAATCATCAATTATGAACACGTCGAATACGACGACACAAATCAACACAATCCATCACTCAAACACACAAGTTTCATTTACTCAAAATCATACATAATTGAGTTTAAATTCATTTTCCACGAAACATTCATCAATGTAACCAAAACATAACTCTATGATTTTACCCATAAAGTCGTAGATACATTTTTCCCAAATCAATACTCCAACCCTAACAAATTCTTTTCCACACAACCACAAGTAAGTCCCTAAATGCAAACTAAAAGTTTGGAAGGAGCCCTTACCTTCACTTTAGCTTTTTCGTTCTATAACAGTACCGTGAGCAAATCCGGTAAAATCTCCGCTTGCAATGCCGCTTCCAAAGTTAGCTCACTAGCACCATAGTGTAGTGGTGAGCAACTTTCCCTTCTGTCACTTCTTGAAACGACGCTTAGATCTAGATGAAACGGGGAGATTTGAGTATGAATCCCTAATACCGTTTTTCTTCGTTTTCGAATCAAAGGTGAAGAGTGAAGTTGAGAAATCCTTGTCCTATCACCCACTATCAATTTCGAACTCAAAGGAAAGAAAAAAAAGCAAAAACGAGCAACAATGGAGGAAAGGAAGAAAGTGAATACGCGAGGCAGCAGGAAGAAGATGGAAAATGTCATTTTCTCTCCTTTCTCTTGCTTTCCTTTGTTTTTCTTTTCTCTCCATTTCCCTCCTTTCCTTTTCTTTCTATATATATTTAATATATATATATATAAATACTTATAATATATATATATATATAAATATATAACCAAACCAACAAATTTCTAACAACTCTCACATCTCAAACTATTTTGATATAAATATCTACTCTCGTCGCAACTCAATTGATAGATACGATTTTCAGCAACCTGAGATATTTTCAACAAAACCGCCCAGAATTAAATTCTTCGAAACTTAAATAAATTATTCTTCGACAAATAATTTTAATCCAATTTCAAAAAATATATTTTCGGCCTTTAACTCACTAAATACCGAAAACTGGTTCAAAAGCCTAAGCAATTTAACACAAAATACCCTAAAATTGTATAACTTAGGATTTAAAATTACGGGTCTTACATTACTACCCCCCTAAAATTAGTTTCGTCCTCGAAACTTAAAGTACGAGTAACAATCCACACTTGGTTCGTACCCGAATTCAACATACCAGTCACAACTTGTTTCACCCGGCCTTCTCGAAAAAATGTTGCCTACCCCTTCTCATAGGGTGCTTAATAACTCTGCACCCATTCATAGTCGGTAAGGCTCGTCCGTTCCATTCAACATGGTTTTGTCTATATCGACAAGAGATTAAGGATGATCAGTCCCTCAATTTGTCAATAAATAACTAACAACCATGATAGTGGCTTAGACTATCTTAACCGAACTGTAATAGCGCTCCTTGTAACTTACATCTGAGGTTATCTTAATGTACAAGCAGTCAACAATCTTCTCAAAGTCCATTTAGTTTTCCCTTATTTTCCTATAACTTTGATCCTGTCGACGAAGTAAAATATCCCATACCTATGTCACGTAGTCTCATTTGCATCCACTTGGTACGAAACATCCATTTGGTACCGAACTGAAACACTTAGAATGACCCCAACACACTGAGCACCGAACAATCACTACATCCGAGAACTCCTAAATTTCTCCCTTGTCCACAAATCCTCGATTTTTCTTAAGTCGTACAACTACGTCAACTGTAGTTTTCTTATCAGTATGTTATTTCCAGTTATAAATTTAATAATTCCATTCCCCACATATGCTTGGTGATCAAAGCTTCCTCAAATATTTTCGAAATCGTGCCAAAGACTATACCACTTGGGACACCCAAACTTCTTCTCAGTTTAGTACTTCATTTCAAGAGTCACGTTTTCCATTAAGATCCAACTAGAATCTAATTCACATATCAAGGTCTACATTTGTCTCATGCCTAACACCTCAAATTCAAGCCTCACTAGAAAATTTCTTACATACTTCGCAATCATGCACCAACTTGAAAATAGTTCTCCTACTTCTACTGCCAATATTCATTCTGGTACTTCTTAATTTCGCTGAGTCCTTCATTTGCAACTTGCAGATTATCCTTTCATTATGACAGGTCAACCGCATTGTATTCACTCCATCACTTTTCCATTTATACAAACCTTAAATTTCTACCTCGAACCTTGATACATCTTCATCATAGTGATTCCAATAAATCAAGGCTTATTATTTCCCATCAAATTTTTCCATTTCATGTTCAATTGTTTCCTATCAAACAAATTTAACTCCTTTGATTGACGAACACAATAACAATCCCCATGACATGCACTCAAGTAATGTCTTTATATCTTGGCATACCTTTATAATAATAATGTCTGAATTATAGGTGAGATAATTCCTTTCCTGAATCTTTAATTGTCGTAAGCTACATCTCTATGTGCTGCTCCAACAAATTTCTTGGCACATTTTCCAATATTTGGTTCACTCGCTGGATTCTTATTCTTCTCAACCTTCACTGAGATACAAACTGAAAGAATCCTAACAATCGAACGTCCTAAAGAATTATTTCTCAAACGTTCTTCATTAGCATTTCCTAAGAAATGATTATCTATAACTTCATCCTCATAAATTTTCCAGTAAAATATCTCAACGCTTGATTTCCCAAGACCAACAACTAAATCATAAATCATTCATTCCATCTCTTCTTTTTCACTTTCTATCATTTAATAGGATTCTCAAATTTGATCTTCAAAATCTCCAAACACTTCCATCCTTAACATGAATCATTTATCACTTGCCTGCCTCAACTCCTTTGATTATGAATGTCTTAAGCATTACTTGGTCCTCCATCCCACTTTGTGGATATTAGATCATCAACTAATAAAATCAACCATCTTAGGGTCCCAAATCAAATCTCGAATAATCCTTCCGACCTATCAAAATATTAACATCCTCTTAGTAATTCACATCCTTTAATAGACTCTCAAAACTTATATTACCGCCATCTCGAAGTATTCCCGTACTCGATACTTCAAATTCCACTTAATGGTAACATAGGGTTCAATACATCAAGGCCTAACTCATTATGTTTTGCCGAACATTGCTCACAATTCACACTTATGTGTCTATAGATTCATCCAATATCACTATCCGTACTTACTATCTCCTAAACCACAAAGAGATTGGTCACTTATCAACAAAATATATAGTCTCACTCCTATACTCGTCATGAGATGCATACTTAATAATCCATGTTGCGAACCTAGTCTAACTCGAATGCTCGACTTTATTCCTCAAGGTATCGACAATTCCTCAAAGCGTATTTTATCTATCCAAAGGAGTATTTGCTCCTAATGTGCAACGCTCCCTTAACTTCAATATCAATCTCTTTCATTAACACCTCAGCACCAAATGTTATCCCAAATGGAAGCCTTATCTTCTCAACAGTTCCATGATGTTCACATCTCCAAGACAGTTGTCAAACTTCATCCAGTTTCATCCTGAAATCTATCAGGAAAACATCTAATACTTTTCTTAACAAGAGTCCTCAACTTAGATCTTTACTTGAAATCCCTTATTAGTCTAATGTTAATTCATCCATACTCATCATCTTCGAGTTTACACCAACACATAGCTTCTATGTCCTTCGAACCATTTTATAAATTCCATGCCGTCATGATTTGCTTCAAGTCTGCTTGGCAATTCGTCATCTCGAAGATCTTTTCCATTTCTCGAATCCACTAATAATCTCTATTCCTAAGTTCTCATCACCCTTGAACTTTGGAGGATGGTAATGATGACAATCTTTCAATTCTCTTGACTTAATAGCATAAATCCCTCTTTCCCTCTTCTCCAGATCCCGTCGAGTCCTTGCAGTAGTTCGTGCAACAACAAAACATCCATGTTATTTGTAGCTTCAACCATTTGATCATCCCTACTAATGTTCGTCCTTGCAACGTCGTTCGCTCTTGGAGGTAGTGTTTCCGAAAAACCAACATCAAGAAGAAGTGTTAACACCACTTCGAATAATTCCAAAACTAAGTTTTGAATATATCAACACATAATAACTACCCCTGATCTGACAACTCAGACCAATTACCCCGACACATGATCAGATAACGACTCGCAACCTACAAGTTGACTTACAATCTACAACCAAAGGCTCCACAACCCCCAATGAAAACCAAACCAAAACTCTAATACCACAATGTAACACCCCGTTTTTCAAAGCGAGGGTGTATTTTTTTTTAAAGAAATTAAAATAAAACAGAGAAATAAATACCGAAATACCTTTTGATAAATATTTAAGTCATTTCAATTTATAAGCAGCAGAAAAGTTTTTCGAAATATGAATCCAAAGTATTTACACCTCAAAAAAATGGTACATGGAACCCATCGAAAATAAACTGTCATGCTGACAATATTAGTAAAGATACAATTTTCCAATTTAAAATAAACACAATTCAAAAGAAAGACATTTATTCCCTCTATGTCAACCTAATCTGATCATTCTACAAAACACACTAAACACCCTGAGTGATCTCCACGCGCCCCGTGAGATCCTCGTTACGTAGCTCCAGTCAAGCATTCCTATCTGCATCCCCATCCGCAAGGTATGAACCGGTAGGATAGTCCTGGCTCTCATCTGAGGGCAAAGCCCAGATTTCCACAATAGTTGTAAAGGGTCACCAACAGAAATTAATAGTTAACACATAAAATTTAAGCTTTTAAATGCACAAATAACCTTTTCAACTTATCATGCATCTTAGAAGGATTTTCCATATGCTAAAAGTTCATGTAATGCTTGCCAAATGTAAACGAAATCAAAAGAAAGTTCTCAATCCATCAAGTAATACGTAACTCACCAAAACATGGATAAATCAATTGAGCAATCAATTATCTAACTCAAAATAAGATTTTCCACTAAGCCAATCGATCGGGGAAATCAATTTCCTGAAAGTTTTTAGTGAAAACTGAACTCTGGGCTTAAACCAATCGATTGGGTAAATTGATTGACTCAATCGATTGGGTAAATCGATTTCCTGAATGACAGAGCCCCTGTATTGAATCCAATCGATTGAGCAAATCGATTTTTGGAAAGACAAAGCCCCTGTATTGAGTCCAATTAATTCCAATCGATTTACCAAATCGATTTCTTAAATGATTTTGAAAAAACATATTTCAAAATCGATTGGGTAAATCGATTTCGTGAAAGACAGAGCCCATGTAACTCATCAAATCGATTGGGTAAATCGATTTCCATGTATATTCTTTCAAAAATACATAAACTTAACTCAATCACATTCGAACACCACTCCAAACTTAACACTTAGCAATACCCATACAATCACCACGACATTATGAGTTTCGAAATCGTTTTACAATTTAACATACTATCACACAATTCCAAAACACAACTCTTAGTAAAATCAACACAATCACAAATTTGAATCAAACACACTTACACATAATTTCAAAACATACCGCTTAACGGTTTCAACGCAATACCCACACAAACAAGATGAACCAACAAATCACGTGGCATCACTTTGACTCGACAATCTCAATACAGACAAGATGAACCAACAAATCACATGACATCACCTTGACTCGACTATCCCAACACAAACAAAATGAACCAACAAATCACATGGCATCACTTTGACTTGACAATCCCAACGCAGACAAGATGAACCAACAAATCACATGGCATCACCTTGACTCGACAATCCCAACACAAACAAAATGAACCAACAAATCACATGGCATCACTTTGACTTGACAATCCCAACGCAGGCAAGATGAACCAACAAATCACATGGCATCACCTTGGCGCGACAATCTCAACACAGACAAGATGAACCAACAAATCACATGGCATCACCTTGACTCGACAATCCCGACGCATACAAGATGAACCAACAAATCACATGCATCACTTGACTCGACAATTCATTTCTTCACAAAATCATTTTTACGACAACATTAAGTAAACGCAGATATTAAGAGATTCCCTATTCTTAATACTCAATTAACTTAATGATTTTCACAAACAAACACACATTAAGCAAACAGAAATATTAAGAGATTCCCCATTCTTAATACTCTTTTAACTCCAACGATTTTCAAAACAAACATTAAATAAACAAGACATTAAGAGATTCCCCATTCTTAATTCTCATTTAACTTAAACGATTTTCCAAAACAAACACACATTAAGAAAACAGAAATATTAAGAGATTCCCCAGTCTTAATACTCTTTTAACTCCAACGATTTTCAAAACAAACATTAAGTAAACAAGACATTAAGAGATTCCCCATTCTTAATTCTCATTTAACTTAAACTATTTTCCAAAACAAATACACATTAAGTAAATAAGACATTAAGAGATTCCCCATTCTTAATACTCGTTTAACTGAATGGTTTTCAAATTCCACACAAAACAAACCCAAACATACTTTCACATACAATCCATAAATTCACACCAAAACACATCAATTCATTTCTCCACACAAACCACACAAAACACATCTCAAATTCTATAATCATCAATTATGAACACGTCGAATACGACGACACAAATCAACACAATCCATCACTCAAACACACAAGTTTCATTTACTCAAAATCATACATAATTGAGTTTAAATTCATTTTCCACGAAACATTCATCAATTTAACCAAAACCTAACTCTAAGATTTTACCCATAAAGCCTTAGATACAATTTTCCCAAATCAATACTCCAACCCTAACAAATTCTTTTCCACACAACCACAAGTAAGTCCCTAAATGCAAACTAAAAGTTTGGAAGGAGCTCTTACCTTCACATTAGCTTTTTCGTTCGATAACGGTACCGTGAGCAAATCCGGTAAAATCTTCGCTTGCAACGCCGCTTCCAAAGTTAGCTCACTAGCACTGTAGTGTAGTGGTGAGCAACTTTCCCTTCTATCACTTCTTGAAACGACGCTTAGATCTAGATGAAACGGGGAGATTTGAGTTTGAATCCCTAATACCGTTTTTCTTCGTTTTCGAATCAAAGGTGAAGAGTGAAGTTGAGAAATCCTTGTCCTATCACCCACTATCAATTTCGAACTCAAAGGAAAGAAAAAAAAGCAAAAACGAGCAACAATGGAGGAAAGGAAGAAAGTGAATACGCGAGGCAGCAGGAAGAAGATGGAAAATGTCATTTTCTCTCCTTTCTCTTTCTTTCCTTTGATTTTCTTTTCTCTCCATTTCCCTCCTTTCCTTTTCTTTCTATATATATATTTAATATATATATATATATAAATACTTATAATATATATATATAAATATATAACCAAATCAACAAATTTCTAACAACTCTCACATCTCAAACTATTTTGATAAAAATATCTACTCTCGTCGCAACTCAATTGACAGATACAATTTTCAGCAACCTGAGATATTTTGAACAAAACCGCCCAGAATTAAATTCTTCGAAACTTAAATAAATTATTCTTCGACAAATAATTTTAATCGAATTTCCAAAAATATATTTTCGGCCTTTAACTCACTAAATACTGAAAACTAGGTTAAAAGCCTAAGCAATTTAACACAAAATACCCTAAAATTATATAACTTAGGATTTGAAATTACGGGTCTTACACTGTTTCATCCACATGATATGGGCACAGCAACTTCCAGCTGCAATGTACTCAGCTTCAACTGTTGACAAAGCAATACTGGTTTGTTTCTTGCTGAACCAAGATACAAATGAATTGCCTAGCAAATGACAAGTACCTGAGGTACTTTTCCTATCCAGTTTGCCTCCAGCAAAATCTAAATCTGAATAACCAACCAAAGAACAAGTTGATCCCTTGGGAAACCACAATCGAAGGCTCCTAGTCCCAACTAAATACCGGAAAATCCTCTTAACTGCACTAAGGTGAGACTCTTTAGGATTTGATTGATATCTCGCACTCATACAAACACTGAACATAATGTCAGGCCTGCTTGCTGTGAGATAGAGCAATGATTTTCCTATTTCATCTCTATACCTAGTAACATCCACTGGTTTTCCTATTTCATCTCTATCTAAAATGTTTCCTTGGCTCATTGGTGTATCAATGGGTTTGAAGCTATCAAATGAAAATCATTTTATCAAATCATTACAATACTTTGTTTGACTAATGAAGATACCTTGCTTAGATTGGTTAATTTGAAATCCCAAAAAGTATGATAGTTCACCCATCATAGACATTTCAAATTGACCTTTCATCAAATTTTCAAAATTTTGGCACAACTTGTCATTTGTTTATCCAAAGATTATGTCATCGACATAAACTTGGACCAGCAAGATATCTTTTCCATTAGTTTGAATGAAAAGTGTTTTATCCACATTTCCTCTTAAAAAGTTTTCTGAAATGAGGAAATTGCTAAGTTTCTCATACCAAGCTCTAGGAGCTTGTTTCAACCCATAGAGGGATTTTGTTAACTTGTACACATGATTAGGAAATTCTGGATTTTCAAAACGAGGTGTTTGGCTAACAAAAACTTCCTCCTGAATCTCACCATTGAGAAAAGCACTTTTCACATCCATTTGATAAAGCTTAAAGTCCATTATACATGCATAAGCAATGAGTATTCTAATGGCTTCTAGTCTAGCTACAGGGGCATAGGTTTCATCAAAATCTATTCCCTCCTATTGGTTGTAACCCTTGGCTACTAACCTAGCTTTGTTTCTAGTTATGACACCATTCTCATCTAGCTTGTTCCTAAACATCCACCTAGTTCCTATGATGTGCTGGTTTTCTGGTTTAGGTACTAGCTCCCACACTTTGTTCCTCTCAAATTGGTTTAACTCCTCTTGCATAGCAAGTATCCACTCGCTATCAAGTAAGGCTTCCTTAATGTTCTTAGGTTCAATATGAGATACAAAGGTTGTAAGGTTACAAAAGAGTCTAAGGTTCCTTCTAGTTGCCACTCCTTTTGAGATGTCACCTATGATGTTATCTATGGGATGGTTTCTATTGAACTTCCACTCCTTAGGTAACTCATCTATTCTAATAGGCTCAACACAGTCACTGATTATTGGAGGTGTAGGTTCCTTTGGTTCTATAGGTTCAGATTCTATAACTTCATCCAAGGAGGCATCAACAATAGAAGGATTATTGTTCAAGTTTTCTTTAAAAAGTTCATCAAATTTCACATGAACTGACTCTTCTATTTTTTTGTTCTCTTGTTATAGATTCTATAGGCTTTGCTAGTTTGGGAAGAACCTAGAAAGATACCCTCATCTGCCTTGGGATCAAACTTGCTTAGGTGTTCTTTACCATTGTTCAAAACAAAGCACTTGCAACCAAACACTCTAAAGTAGGAAATATTAGGCTTTCTACCCTTGTACAACTCATAAGGAGTTTTCCTCAATATAGGCCTAATCAAAACCCTGTTGACAACATGTGTGGCAGTGTTAATCGCATCAGCTTGGAAATACTTGGGAGTATTTGAATCTTTCAGCATGGTCCTAGCCAAATCTTCTAAAGACCTATTCTTCCTTTCCACTACACCATTTTGCTGAGGTGTTCTAAGGGCTGAATACATGTGATGAATGCCATTCTCTTCATAGTAAGTATCAAAAGAATCATTTTGGAATTCACCTCCATGATCACTTTTGATGGACATAATTTTCTGACTTGTTTCATTTTGAACTAAGTTAGCAAACTTTTTGAAAACAGAAAAAGTGTCACTTTTATGAGTCAGAAAATAAGTCCAAGTGAATCTAGATAGTCATCAATTAACACGAATCCATACAGGTTACCTCCAAAACTTCTCACTGGGGATGGTCCAAACAAATCCATGTGGATAAGTTGTAAAACCCTATTGGTTTTGACCATATCTATTGGGGGAAAAGTAGACTTGACAAGCTTACTTTTCTCACAAGAATCACACAGCCTATCCTTAGAAAACTTTCTATTGGGAAGACCTACGACTAACTGCTTGCTAACAAGTCTATTCAAATGATCTATATGAATGTGTGCAATGCGTTTATGCCATAACCATGTCTCATCAGCATTTGATAATAAGCAGCAAATAGAATCAGCAGGCATAGCAGTCAAATCCAGCATGTAAATGTTGTTAATTCTATCACCTACAAATTTCATGCTTTTATCATGCTTATTTTCAATTATTCAAGAAAGTGGTGAAAAGCTTACTTGAAAACCATTGTCACATAGCTGACTTATACTTAGAAGGTTATGTTTCAGCCCTTCCACATATAAGACATTTTTAATTATGACAGTTGATTCACTTCCAATGTTACCTTCACCGCATATCTTGCCCTTGTTGTTATCGTCGTACTTTACAAATCCACCTTCTTTTAAATTTAGGGACAGAAACATTGACTTGTCCCCTGTCATATGCTTTGAGCATCCACTATCAAGATACCATTGGTGTTTAGTGGATCTCAAGCATACCTGTAATAAAATCAGAAACTCAATTTAGGTCCCCAATTTAAATTGGGTCCTGGGGGTCAGTTTTAACATCTTTTGTCTTGATTTTCCAAATCTGTTTGTATCCTCTATTGGCAAGTCTTTTTAGTTTGCATTTATAAACAAAATGTCCTTTTCTACAACAAAAATGACAAGTGACAGTAGAGGATGCATACTGTTTTGGTTTGACAAAGACATTATGCATGTGGGCTGTTTTGGTTTGACAAAGACATTATGCATGTAAGGCATTTAGGCTGTTGACCCGGTTTACTGTCATTGTTCTTTGAGCTGGATTGTTTTCTGAAATTACTGTCTTTCTTTTTCAGAAATTTCTTAAACTTTTTGACATGTAACCCAAGTTCAGGTTCTTCCTCATCTTCACTGTTTTATTCATCTGAGCTACTCTCATGTTCAGATTTAGACTGATGTGTTTGGGCTTTCAATGACAATCCTTTTCGTTTTCTGTCAACTTGCTCAGCTTCATTGAGTCTATATAGTTCCATTTCATGCTCCCTCGGTTTGCCAAACAATGTAGCTATTGTCATGCTTCCTAGATCTTTTGATTCTGCAATGGCAGTGACATTTGGTTGCCATTCCCTAGTCAAACATCTCATTACCTTGCTAATTTGCTGATCATTATCAATCTCCTTCCCTAAGGCATTTAGGTTGTTGACTATGTGTGTAAACCGGGTCTGCATGTCAATTACTGATTCTTCTTTCTTCATGCTAAACAATTCGTACTCGTGCATGAGGGTGTTAATCCGAGCTCTCTTTACGTCTGTGGTTCCTTCATGTGTCTGCTGAAGTGTGTCCCACATTTGTTTTGCTGTCTTGCAATTTGAGACTCTGAAGAATTCTTCATGACTCAAGGCTGCAGTGATAATGTTTTTGGCTTTGGCGTTGTACCCAACTTTCTTTTTGTCATCCTCAGTCCAATCACTTTTAGGCTTTAGGATTGTTGATTCACCAGTACCTACTATGGTTGGCACAAACGATCCATTTTCTACAGCATCTAGAATGTCAATACCACTAGCTTCAAGAAAAATTAACATGCGTTGTTTCCAATACATGTATGCGGCTCCGTTAAAAGCAGGAGGTCTAGCTAATGATGCACCTTCTCCTAGGAAATCAGAAGTCATGATCCATTTTTGAAAACAAACTCTTTTTTTAAAAAAAGCCAGGCTCTTGATTCCAATTGTTGGTGTATACGACCTCTAATTTGCGGAAGAATTATGCACAATGATGTCTAATCTAACATGGAAGCGCAACAGTTTAATAAATTCAATTTTATTTCAGACCAAATTGAATACGGTCCCTATTTAACAATTCTAATGAATGTCAAACAATATGGATCATGGTAGATATGGAGAAATGCATTAGACAAGAATGATTATTATGGATGCTGGTTTACATGCAATTATTGTTAAGACAATTAATCAATATCAGAAATGAAATAATTGCAAAAATGTAAACAAGGTAAGGGAAAAGAAAAGGTGTACGCAGGATTTTATACTGGTTCAGCCGTCTCGTGACGACCTACATCCAGTCCCAAGATCCAACAAGATCTTAGCCTATCCAATAGAACTTCTTAGAATCAGTTTACAGATTTTTACAGAATATGAAACATATCAAATATACAAATTTCTTGATCTTCCTTCTTCTCAAAGCAATCTTTCTCAAATTAGTCTTTTTCAATCCTCATTGATCACAAGTTGATTGTTCATGGCTGAAAAAGATGGTCAATTGATATTGGTTGAGAAAGAGTTATCTCATGTGTTGTAGTTCTGAAAAAAGATTATCAAAGTTATTATGTTGTTGTGTTGTGTTATTTGAGAAGAAGAGTATGAAAGCAGTTTATATAGTTTCAGGAAAAACAACATATGAATCGATTTGGCCAATCAATTCATTAAGGTTATAAAGCACACTAATCGATTTATCAAATCGATTTTGCGAATCTTGTTTTTCTTGAATCTTGAAACTGCACAACATAATCGATTTAACTAATCGATTATTTTAAATGAGTTCTTCAGACTGGGATGAATGTTCATGTCTGAATCGATGTTCATAATCGACTTGGGATGTTTTGTTCAAACAACGAGATCAAAACAATCGATGTATGTAATCGATTCAACCATTACAGTCATCTCTGTTTCTAAAACTTTTTGTGCCAATCGCTTTAGTCAATCGATTTCACTGGTTCCAGGGACACAATGATTTTCACAAATCGATGTGCCTAACCGATTGTAAACTTAAGTCTGAAGCTCATTTCAACAGTTGGTTCAGTCAATCGATTTACCAAGTCGATTGATGCCAACTTTAATACTACAGAGGTAAGTAAGTAGATTGAGCTAATCGACTGTGTATGTTCCTGACCAAGGTCATTTTGAAATCTATTTTTGTAAGTCGATTTGCCTAATCGCTTTATTAACATTGATTGAATAATCGATTTTCCAAATCGACTAGTTTGCAAGGCAAGCCACTGCCTTGCGCATTTTAATTTTAGTAAGTGTACCAGTCGATTTGTCTAATCGATGTAAACCATCAGTTCAGTCTTGGTGAATTAAACAATCGATCTGCCTAATCGATTTGTGGCAAACTGGCTCTCTGACTTGCACAATTTATTTTCTGATAAGTGTACCAATCGATTTGCCTGATCGATTGATAGCCTGTTTGAATTTTCATAAGATGTGCAAATCGATTTTGCCCAACGATTGATTAATCCCAGACTGTACAATATCATCCAACCCTGTTACAGAATCGATTTTACTAATCGATTAACTTGTGGATCTTCAAGGTTTTGTTGATTTCTTGAGTTCCAAGCAATGGTTTCAAGTTTATAGGATTGAATGGATGTTCCTGAATTTTTCTCAATTGACACTGTTAGATTTATTTCAAAAATGTATGTTTGTCAATAACTTCCAAAATGAGCGAACATATGTCTAACAATTATCCATATGTCTAACATCGTAGAGTTAATTTAAAATGCAGAGATGATTTTAGTTATTATAGCTGTTCATTTTGTAAGAGGTAAAGTGTTTTTCCGGTCAAGAGTAGAGGTAAGACGTCACTTCATATGCGATGCGTACAACACTTCAAGCGTTTCTGTTAGAGCATAAGTATGTTATTGTGTGAATTTAAAAATTTGTTGAAGTTCCACATTGGAAAGAAATATTTTTAGGAGGAAAAAACTTATTTTAAAATTCAATTCCCACATTGGAAATAAATATTTTTTGTAAATTCAAGTGGCAAGAAACTTTGTTTTTTAAATTCAAGTCCTACGTTGGAAATAATTATTTTGAAATCCCACATTAGAAAATTCTGCATTTCCCAACTTTCTATTTTCTCCCTTTTCTATTATGCTTGCCTGATTTTCGAGCCACTCCTCCCCTTTCTTTTTGTCCCTTCAATTTTTGAGCGGTTGTTATGCCGTAGTTCCTTTGTTTTTTAGAACAGTTATTATGTCATATACCGTAGTTCCTTTGTTTTTTAGAATGGTTATTATGTCGTAGTCCTTTTGTTTTTTAGAGCGGTTTGGTACCGTAGTCCTATCGAGATCTAGAGCGGTTATTATGTTGTAGTTATGAGTGGTCGTAGTATCATATTGCGAACAACTTTAATCATCATATTGAGAGTGATTTTAATCGCCATATTGAAGGTGTAATTATAAAACAGTTTTCTACGATGCAGTGGCACTCCAATACAGTGAATCTGGGCTGTTAACCAATGGGAGAATAATGATAAGAATTATATTCTTAATGGGCTTGTTGATGATCTGTACAACTATTACAGTTCCAACTTGTTGATGATATGTACAACTATTACAGTTCCAGTAATGCAACTAGAGATGTTTGACATGTTATGAATAAGTATGTAGTGAGCTGCTACCCAGAGTATCACATGACCGATGGAGGCACACTCCCGTAAAATTTAGAAGATAACTCATAAGATCATCTATTAAGATACGTCACTCATGGCATATTTAAATTAAATGTTGCAATTTAATATGTCTTTTTATGTTTGAATGTTGAAATCAATAAATTTGTTTTTTTGCTTATATGTTGTTGTTGAGGCAAAATCTCTCTCAAATAGTTTTAATGATAACAAAATTATTTAAAAGATTATGATTGTGGTTAATGATTAATCTGTGTTTTTGAGTGAATTCATTTAAGAAAACAAGTTAATAATCATTAAGACAAAAAGAAGAAACATTTGATTCAATTCCAAAGGATTGGAATTCGTGAGGATGACCTCGCAAGAGAATGATACTTCAAAACTGCAAAATACTCATCCTCACTGAAACAAATGTTTTTTATGAGAAGTCATAACAATATTAAAGAATGAATAAATAAAGCATTTGAAATAAAGAATTCAGAAGGCAAAAGAATAGGTACGAGGACAGGTTATTCTAGGATGGGTCTACGGTCGACATCTTTGAAAGCAACCCAACATCATTGAAAGTGGCCAAACATATCTCTATCACATGCTAAAAACAACCCAGCATTAACCTACAAAAAGGCAGTAGCTAACAAGACAAATATGTAGCTCTTACTTGTCTTAAAGAAATGAAAAAGAAAAGGACAACACATGTCCAAGTTCCTAGGAATTCTGAACCTCGTGCAAGAGGGATGGATGCAGCATAAATGATTTCCTCAGAATCATTCGAGTTGACAACATGGATAGTGTTTTCTTGAGGAAGCTGTTTTCTTGAAGAAACAACCCCTGACAAAATTCTGGAGGATCTTCTAATTAGCGCAGGAGGAAAGGATTGATGAGGATAGGTTTTTGGATTTTGGAGTAGTAGGTGGAAAATAAATATTTTCATATTGATGAGGAGGATGAGATAAGTGTAAAGGTTCATGAGGAGAATAGGCTACAATGTGTTCTTCTTCATGATCGTCAGATTCATTGTTTGAATAATTGTTATAACTATTTTCTAGATCTTGAGAGGAAATTTTATGCTTTGCAGTGTGTTTTGTGCATGCCATTTGTGAATAGGAGATGAAAAAATAGAATTGTTTGAGAAAGAGGTTGGTTTTTGAAAGTTTTGAAACTAATACAAGAGGAATGAATGAGATTTAAGTAGATGGAGGTTGGAGTTAAAAAAATAACTATTAGAGGAGAAATAATAGGGAGTCGTTGATGGTAGTGTAATGATGATGCTAGGATAAGTTATGGGAAACGCAGTAAAGGACATTGATGGCAGTCTGCGCATTAAATGCGAGATGGAAGACATGGGAGGCGTGCCACCAGGCGGACCAATGAGAAACGTGAGGCATGCACATGCCTTGTCTGACGTGACAAGAGGAAGTTTCACCAAAAAATACATTGTGTTTTCTGGTGGTTTTCCTATCCTCTGATTCTTAGGCTTATTTAATAGATCAGATTTTATCTTGCCTTGAGAATAATTTGACCAATAAGCATAAACTAAATAAAATATATTCAAGAAAGAAAATTAAATAACTTTGGATAAATTAATGATGCAGAGTTCCTCCAAGATATTTTTGAACCGAACCTCTTGGAGAGGTTTGGTAAAAATATCAGCCAATTGATTTTCAATATTAATGAAAAATAATTTTATATCCCCTTTTTGGATAAATTAAGAATAAAACAATTGCCTTAAGAATAATTTGACCAATAAGCATAAACTAAATAAAATAAAATAAATATATTCAAGAAAGAAAATTAAATAACTTTGGATAAATTAATGATGGAGAGTTCCTCCAATATATTTTTGAATCGATCCTCCTGGAGAGGTTTGGTAAAAATATCAGCCAATTGATTTTCAGCATCAATGAAAATTAATTATATATCCTCTTTTTGAACATGATCTCTTATAAAATGATGTTTAATTTCAATATGCTTAGATCTTGAATGTTGTATGAGATTTTTTCAAAGATTAACAGCACTTGTATTATCAGAAAGGATGGAAACTTTTGCGTACCTTAGAGAATAATCATCTAGTTGATTCTTTATCCATAGTAATTGTGAGTAGCATTATGCAACTGATACATATTCAACCACTGTAGTTGATAGAGCAATGGTACATTGCTTTTTGCATGATCAACTTATAAGAGATTTACCAAGAAATTAGAAAGCTCCACATGTACTCTTCCTTTCAACTTTGTCTCCAACATAGTCAGCATCACAATAGGCTATGAGATAAAGATTTGAGCATTTTTTAAACCAGATTCCAAGATTGGTTGTGCCAACAAAGTATCTAAAAACCCTTTTTATTGGAGTAAGATGAGATTTTTTTGGAGAAGATTGAAATCTTGCACAATGACCGACTGCAAAGACTATGTCCAATCTACTAGCTGTTAAGTACAACAAGAATCCAATCATCCCTCTATACACTTTTTCAAATATTGACGTTCCTTCATCATCCTTGTGTAGCATGGAGGATGGGTGCATAGGAGTTATCATACTCTTGGTTGAACTCATATTATATTTTTTAAGTAGATCTTTGGTGTATTTTTCTTGAGAGATGAAGATGCCAATTTCTAGTTGTTTAATTTGTAAACCCATAAAGAATTTTAGCTCTCCCATCATACTCATCTCAAACTCACTTTGCAAGAGGTTGGAGAAATCTTCACACATCTTTTCATTAGTGGACCCATATATTATGTCATCAACATATATTTGTACAATTTACAAATCCTCTTTAAGAGTTTTCTTGAAGAGTGTAGTACTGATATGTCCTCTAACAAATCCATTTTCTTTTAGAAACGAACTTAACCTCTCATACAAAGCTTGAGGAGCTTGCTTTAATCCAAAAAGAGCTTTTGTGAGTTTGAACACATGATTAGGCTTCTTTTCATCCACAAACCCAGGAGGTTGGGGAACATATATGTAACACCCCGATTTTTAAACAGCGTGAGTGTATTTTTTTTTTCTTTCAAAAATCCACTAATGAAATACCAAAGCGTAACACAGACGGTAATTGTTATAATTAATTACATCATAATTATAACAAACTGAAATAGTTTTGAGGCGATAAACCAAAATATCCAAATATAAAATATGTCGGGGCTATGAGACCTATCAAACATCACTCATACCCCTGGGGTATTCTCGGCAGACACATGTATAAGCACTGCTCCAAGAAATACTAATCCCCCATGGTCACGTCAAAAACAATGGAACATGGACCCACCAAGACATAAGTCATCTAACCATATGTTACTGTCATCCCAAAATGAAATAAGTACAACCACCAAAAGAAAGATATCAAGCCCCTATAGAACAAAACTAATCTGATCATACTCTAGCAACTATAGTAACATGGGTGACCTCCACACACTCCACAAGTCCCGTCTGACGCAGCATCCATCTTCGAGGTAACCACATCGTCATCAACATCCATAGACGGATCGTTTTCTTCAGAAGTCAGATCCACCCACGAGAAAGGTGGTTTCGGCGGCGCTGGGACCTCAAAACAGTCTACTACTTCAGTGGCAGTCGGTAAAGGATCATCCACTAGAAGAGGAAGCTCTGACTCGGTCCGCCTAGATGGCCCTACAATCTCTCGCTCCATGGGCATCAGCCCCTTATCCTTTCTACCAGTCCCTGGTCCAACCATTGTATCCTCTGCTCCCACGGCGACCTCTGCCACCACTCTAACTGAGGAATCCTTCGCATCTTCCCAAGCTCCACTCATCCCAAGCACTAATCCGAAAGGTACCGGATAATCGATCTTCTTGCGAGTGAGTTCTACAAGAAATACTGCCCCAACTTTCCTACTAGTCCTCACTACCCTCCCCGTATAAGTGGCCCTGCTTGAGATGGGGTCATATACCCAAGCAGTCGGTGAGTCTCGATCAGGGAAGTCTAACGACGTCTCTGCCATCAAGGTAATAGTCGGTGGAATGAACTCGGGTATCATCTAAGGGCAAAGCCCAAATTCCACAATAATTGTAAAGGGTCACCAACCGAATTAACAACTAACACTTAGTAAAATTCTTATATTTTCAAATGCTCAAAAGAAGCTTTCGTCTTAGCATAGTCCTCGAAAGGGTTTTCATATGTCTAAAAATGCATAAACAATGTTGAAAAATGAAGTTTTAGCAAATTGTACTATCGTAGCCGAATACAACAGAGAAAATGCAGATTTTCAGTTCTAAAATAGCTATGAATCAATCAACACTTCAAATATTAATATTATCAATTATGAAAACTTAATTAACATCAAAACTTAATCAACCCAATTTCACACCTCAAAGCAATTATGATAAATAACAACAACAATCGAATATGTATACACAATCATCATAGTATAACAAACATGATTTCAGAATACAATGCGTATATGCCAAAAGGCATGATTTCAGAATTCCAAACCAAAGCCCTCCTCGAGGGGCGTAAATCATAATTGTACAGCCTCTCACAGACCAGTACTAATTACCAAGGTGCAATCTCTCACGGATCAACATGATTTACTAGCCTGCAGTCTCTCACAGACCAGCACGAAATACCAGAGTGCAGTCGCTCACAGACCATCACAATTTACTAACGTGCAGTCTCTCACATACTAGCACGATTTTCTAGAGTGCAATCGCTCACAGATCAACACATTCTAGAATGCAATCTCTCACAGATCATCACGACGCGACAATCCCCGCAAGGATAAGATGAACCAACAATTCACATGGCATCATCCCGTGGCCCATCACGGTCACCACTATCACCATGGCCCCATCGTGATCACCATGTATTATGAAATGCATAAGCCTACTCTAACTCTTTTCACCATAATCATTAAGTAAATGCAACTATTAAAATATTCCCCATTTTTAATACTCATTTAACACTAATGATTTTTCAGATAAAACAGATAGCATACTCAAGCATATTTATTCACACCAATTTAAATTTCCACCAACACACATAAATTTCATCTAAAAAATTCATAATATTAATTATGAACACATCAATTTCACCTAACATAAATCCCCAAAGTTTTCAAACATTAATTACCATATTCAATCTCTAAAATTTTCAACCATAAAACACCACAACAACATTAATAAATCAGAGTTCTCGCAACCGCTAACTTGGTGCCAACGATCTCGATTCCTTTTCGAGACTCAAGGAGCTAACTACATAAACATGAATATTTATAACAATTTGTTCACAATAAAGCTAATCCAAACACAACAAAATTCCCAAAATTAAATCTTTCTGACACACCAAATTTTTAAAAACAAATAATCTATATTATTTACTTAAAACTAAATAAAACAAATATTGTCCAAATTTGACATTGAAAAGAAGGCACATTATGAATTAAGCCATGAATAGTGTAAGACCCATAATTTTAAAGTATACTTTATGTATTTTACTGTATTTTGGTATTGAACTCGGAGGCTTTTAGCCAAAGTTATTAATATTTTGGAGTTTATATGACCAAAAAGATATTTTGATACCCGATTAAAATTACTCGTCGATAAATAAATTAAATTAAGTACGGTGAATCCTTTACGAAGAATTTAATTCTGGGGAGTTTTGTTAAAAATGTCTCGAGATTGCTGAAAGTTGTATATGTCAATTGAGTTGCGACGAGAGTAGATATTTTAACAAAAGTGGTTTGGTGAGGCTATAGGTGAAATGGTAATTTTAATGAATATCTAGATATTTGTTAAGTTATAATTAATATATATAATTATATTTATATGTTTGTGTGGAAGGAAAAGAGGAGGAAATAGAAAGAAAAGAAATAGAAAGGAAGGAAAAAGGAAGAAATGAAAAGAGAAAGAAAGAAAGAAAACATTTCCGTCTCCTTCCTCTCCCTGCCTTGCATGAAACTCCCTCCCTTCTTCTTCCATTTTCGTTTTGGTTGCTTCCTTTAAGTTCAAGAAAAGAAACCCAAGGCTTAGTGGGTGAGAAAGATCCAATTCCCAGCTTCTTCCTCCTTCCCGGATTCGAAAACGGAGTTAGGGATTTCAAAATCGTCAAACACAAACCTCCATGTTTCATCCAGATCTAAGCTTCGTTTCATGAAGAGATAGAAGGGAAAGTTGCTCACTTTCATGCTACGGTGCTAGGGAACCAACTTTGGAAGTGACATCGCGAGCGGAGATTTTACTGGATTTACTCGCGGTACCTTAATCGCACGTTAAAGTTAACGTGAAGGTAAGGGCTCCTTCCAAACTTTTAGTTTGCATTTAGGGACTTGTATGTGGTTGTGTTGAAAAGAATTTTGTTAGGGTTGAAGTATTGATTTGGGGGAAAATGAATTTAACTCATTATTGTATGATTTTGAGGAAATGAGATTTGATGTGTTTGAGTGGTATGTTGTGATGATTTGTGTTCTTCGTATTTGACGTGTTCATAATTAATGCTTATGAAATTTGATATGTGTATGGTTGGATTTTGTGAAGAAATGAATTGATGTGTTTTGGTGTGAATTGTGGATTGAAATTGTGAATATGTTTGAGTATGTTAATATCTTTGTTTACTTAATGTTTGCAGTGAAAATTGTTAGAGTTAAACGAGCATTAGAAATGGGGAATCTTTTAATATCTCTGTTTACTTAACGATTGTTGTGAAAATTGTTAGAGTTAAATGAGTATTAAAAATGGGGAATCTTTTAATATCTGCATTTGCTTAACAATTGTCGTGGATGGAGTGATAGTATGCTCATGCATTTTCGTTCTTTTTGTAAATCGTGCAGACCCGTGATAGGTAGCACCTTGATAAATAGTACTTTGGCCTGTGATAGGCGGTACATTTATGATTTAATTTTTTGTAAGTTGTGCAGACCCGTGATAGGTGGCACCTTGGTAAATAGAACTTTGGCCCGTGATAGGCGGTACATTTACGATTTATGGTTTTTGTAAATTGTGCAGACCCGTGATAGGTGGCACCTTGGTAAATAGTACTTTGGCCTATGATAGGCAGTACATTTATGATTTACGTTTCTTTTTAGTAAACCGTGCAGACCTGTGATAGGTGGCACCTCGGTAAACGGTATGGGCCTGTGATAGGCATTACGTTTATGGTTTACGCTTTTTAGTAAATCGTGCAGACCCGTGACAGGTGGCACCTCGGTAATTGGTACGTCGGCCAACGATAGACGATACAATTATGATTTACGACCCTTCAAGGAGGGTTTTGGTTTGGAATTCCGAGTCCATGCATTTTGGCATATACGCATTGCATTAGGATGCTTGGCACACAAGTCGTGTTTGATTCAAGTTCATGATTGAGTGTTTGAACTTGAGATGTCGTGGTAATTGTGTTGAAATTGCAAAGTGTTATGTATTGATATTGTGTGTATGTGTGATTGATTGCAAAACAATTTTGAAACTCAAGTTGTCGTGGTGATTGTGTTGAAATTGCTAATTGTTACGTTTTGGAGTTGTGTGTGAATGTGATTGAGTTAGTTTATGTAGTTTTAGAAAAACATTCAGGGAAATCGTCAATTTGATGTATTACAGGAGCTCAGCTATTTTGACAAAATCGATGTGCCAATCGATTTAGTAAATATGATTCATAAAACCAATTAAGAAATCTATTTCCTAATCGATTATTATGTCTCCTATTTTCTTGAATCTTGAAAAGATATTGAGCTAATCGATTTGCCAATCGATTTGGGCTATTACAGTAGCTCAGCTAATTTGTCAAAATCGATTTGCCAATCGATTGGATTTATTACAGGGGCTCAGCTCTTCATTCAATCGATTGCCCAATCGATTGATTTAAGCCCAAAGTACAGAAAAACATTCAAGAAATCGATTTCCCAATCGATTTCTTAGTAGAAACTCTTACTCTGAGTTAGATAATCGATTGCTCAATTGATTCATCAATGGATTGGCCATTTATTTATTACTTGATTGATTAAAAGCCTTATTTTGATTTCATTTTTATTTGGCAAGTATTATATGAATTTTTAGCTTATGTAAAACCCTTTTAAGGTGCATGCTAAGTTGAAAGGTTATTTTGTGCATTTAAAAACTTAAATGTTATGTGTTAAGTGTTAATTTCGGTTGGTGTCCCTTTACAACTATTGTGAAATCTGGGCTTTTCCCTCATATGAGAGCCAGGACAATCCTACCGGTTCGTACCCTATGGATGGGAATGTAGATGGGAATGCCTGACTGGAGCTATGTCTTTCTTTTGGATTGCGTTTATTTTCAATTGGAAGACTGTACCTGTACTAATATTGTCAGCATGACATGTTATTTTCGATGGATTCCATGTACCACTTTTTGATGTGTAAATACTTTGGATTCATATTTCGAAAAACTATTCCGTTGCTTGTTAATTATAATGACTTAAATATTTATCCAAAGATATTACCTTATTTATTTCTTCGTTAAATGATTTTGTTTTGGAAAAAAAAAATAATACACTCTCGCTTTGAAAATCGGGGTGTTACAAATATGCATACCAAAGTAGACGCTGGAAGCATAGAATAGGAGTTATCTTAATAAAGAAACGTAAACCCATTAACAATTATTGATAGTATACAAAAAGTTCAACAGAACAGAGAAAAGGCAAGAAAATGTAAAATAAAGTTGTTTTCTATTTACTTTTAATTCACTAAATTCTTTAGGCAAAATGACCTTACATTTTCAATCAAGTACAATGAACAAATCCTTATTGAGTGAACAAGATCTAACTCCTAAAAAAACTACTTTACATTGCAAACACAGTCCAATTGTCCTACTATTCCCACATTATTCCAATTTCCCAACTAGTATTATGAAATGTAACCCAATACTCTAAACTTTTTGTTCTTTTTAAACTCAATCAAAAGAGTAATTAAAAGAGTAATATTTTAAACTCTAATCATTTTTAATTTCAATCTATCTTTTTGCTCAAACTCTGTAACTTAGTTAAAATTTGAACTTTTTCATAACTTTAACAACTCTAAATTTTTCGTAAAATTTCAACTTCAGTTCAAACTCATTTATTTGAAAATAACTCTTTACGTTACTCAAACACATCAAATTTAATCACTATACATATAAATCACATTAAATTTATTTTCTACAAATCCACACATCAGATACATCAAATTTCTTTTCCATAAAATCACAAATAATGTCCTAAATGCAAACTAAAAGTTTGGAAGGAGCCCTTACCTTAACATTAGCTCTAACACGTGATTATGGTACCGTAATTAATTTCGGTAAAATTCGAGTTCGTGACGTCGCGTCAAAAACTAGCCCATCAGCACCGCAACGTGGCAATGAGAAACTTCCTCTTCTGTCACTTCTCGAAACGAAGCTTAGATCTAAGAGAAAAGTGAAGGTTTTGTGTTTGCGGGTTTTGAAAATAACTTAAATCTAGAAACAGAGACAGAGGAAGAAGGAAGAACGAGCTTTTCTGTTTCTATCTGTTTGCTTGCTTTCTACTATATATATATACATTGCTTTCTTATATATATATATATATATATATATATATATATATATATATATACTGAAACTAATAATATATATATATATATTATTAAAATCAAACCACAAATAATTAAAAATATCTAGATATTTTAGAAAATTACCATTTCACCCATAACTTTTCAAACCATTTTTTGTTAAAAATGTCAACTGCCGTCGCAACTCAGTTGACAGATACAATTTTCAGCAACCCGAGGTATTTTAACAAAATTGTCTGGTATTAAATTCTTCGTAACGTAAAAAATATTTATTTCTTAGAAAATTTACAATTTTTTTTAATCCTTAACATTTTTTCATTTTAAATAATTCGTAGCAGTCAAGTTATTTAATATCATTAAGAAAATATTTAATCAAAATTTTAAACAATATAAAGACGATTATTCTTAGTGAAGGGGAACCACTTCCGTATTTATAGAATTCTAGTATATTTTAAAAGTTTGTGACAAAAGATTAAAAGAATTTATAAATATTGGAAAATTTGTCAGTACACACTACGCCAAAAATAACATTTAACAGCACCCCTTTTACAGCGCTTGCTAAACACAAGCGCTTTTGTAAATATATTTTAAAAATAATGGAGGCTTTTACAGTGCTTTTTAACAAGCGCTGTTGTAGGGTCATATATTGTTTGTGCATAACGTTATAAGGCTTTTATAGCGCTTTCCAGAAAAACACTGTAAAATGAAGCGCTTTTGTGTATTATTTTACAACGCTTTTTTCACAAGCGTTGTAAAATACATGCGCTTGTGAATAATTGAACTACCTATTACAGCGCTTTTTTGACAAGCGCTGTAAAATACATCCGCTTTCATTGAATTTAACTACCTATTATAGCGCTTTTTTCACAAGCGCTGTAAAATACATGCACTTTAAAATAATTTAACCACCTATTACACCGCTTTTTTCACAAGCGCTGTAAAATACATCTTTCAAATAATTATATACGTTAGGAAACCTCATATCCTCTACGTATTGTGCAGCCATCTACATTGTCTCAAGTATTTTTTAATTTGTTTTTGTCAAATTAAAAATTCATACCACATGATCTGTTCTGTTTTGGAATTGTTATATATATATTAAATCTCTTCTACTAGTCGAAAACTCGTACCACATGATCTATTCTGTTTTGAAATTGTTAGTTGATATTGATTTCTTTTTGAAACTTGTTGATATGTTTTGAAAGCTTATTATTTTTGTAATTGCATTTATATAGGTTGTATAATATGGATAGGAAATGGATGTCTACCAATCGATTGTCAATAGAGTATGAAATTAGAGTGAAGGAGTTTGTTGAGTTTGGAGTGAAGAATGCAAAAGATCCAAATAGAGTAGTTTGTCCTTGTTTAAAATGTTGTTTTGGAAAACGTGTTAGAGAAGATGAATTAGAAGGACATCTAGTATATAATGGAATTGATCAAAGCTACACATGTTGGATAAGACATGGTGAGAAGAAAAAAGGAAACATTAATTTACATAAGTCAAGCGCCCATAAAAGTATTACATTAATTGGGTACATGTATACACACGTAAAATCGCATAAAATCTTTTTCTTTAAAATATATATTACATTAAAATACTATTATTTTTAGAAAAATATACAAAATAACAAAATCAAATATTTATTATTTATATTGCTCATTAAATATAATATCTATCTAACCAACACATCATAGAAAACATTCATATAACAAAATTTACTCACAAAATTTATCAACATATATTCTAAAATAATTTTAACATCAAATTAATTATTTAATATCTTTTTTAATATTCCTCCAAACACCATTTAGTTTTCCAAACATTACTAATATTTTATAAACTAGAGTAATTAAAATGATCAATATAAAAAAAACATA
>JBBPBT010000888.1:425726-478331 GCA_037974875.1 Cicer bijugum | reverse complement strand
CATAAATCTTTTTCTTTAAAATATATATTACACTAAAATACTATTATTATTTTTTTAAATATATCAAATAATAAAATATAATACGTATTATTTATATCGTTCATGTAATAAAACATGTATCAAACTAGCACATCATAGAAAGCATCCTTATAACAAAAATTAGTCAAAACGATAAAATAAATAAACATAACATCAATAATTTTTATTAATTACGAAATCACAACAAATATTTATAAAATCATCATGTCATAGGAAATATATAAAAGTAAAGGAAATCAATCACAATATTAGTAATATCTAAAGATAATTAGTTATAAAATAAATAACTTAAAATAGAAAATAGTTATAAATAATTTAAATACAACTACGTGCATACTCATCATCAATCTAGTGCACAGAAAAATATTACATTAATTGGGTACACGTATATACACGTAAAATCGCATAAAATCTTTTTCTTTAAAATATATATTACACTAAAATACTATTATTATTTTTTTTAAATATATCAAATAATAAAATATAATATGTATTATTTATATCGCTCATGTAATAAAACATGTATCAAACTAGCACATCATAGAAAACATCCTTATAACAAAAATTACTCACGAAATTTATACAATAATTTTAACATCAAATTAATTATTTAAAATAAAATAGTTTATTATAAAATTTGGGGTGTTACAAAAAACCATTTATCCATTGTTATGATTTTTTTAGTTATTTGATAAAGACTTAATATGAATTTTCTATTATACTACAATAGCGTGAAATTTATTTTCTTGGTCTATAAACATCAATTAGTTATATTTCTTTTATTATTTTGTGTTGCAAAGAAAACAATTTTAGGATTAAAAAACTTTAATAAAAAATGAAAACTTAACATATGAGTTTGTATTTTTAAAAACAAAAAAAATAGAATAAATTTTAAAAGGATGCAATACAAAGACTAATATGCAGAAAATTAGAGAAAACAATAAGAAAGTGACTGCGCTCTCGCAAGCGCCAAACACAAGCAACGAGGGGTGAGCTTCAAAAACATGTAATAGTATAAAATAATTGAGAAGAACACGTAAAATATATTAAACACCGTATCGTATCGAATCACAATCAACAAGAATAATCAAGGTAAAACATTGATACAATCCACAACATCAAGTACGTAAACACACAAATCAAGTAATGTTATGCATGCTCTTATACTCTAGACTCCTTCTCTTTCTTTGGTACCATTCTAACTCTGAAGTACTTGGTTAGGAGGCTTGATACTATGCCACTACACAAGTGGACGGACAATTCAATTTGGCCGTGTCCTCATAGATCCCCTCAACTCAACCCGAGACACATACACGTGACAGTCGAGGTAAAAGTGTGTTGCATGGTAGCTCCCGACATTTGGAGTGCTACCTCCAAGTCACCTAGGAGTTCCCCACCCGAATACCTCCAAGGTCTAACAATCTTGCCATAAGGCTCAACAGCAGACCGCCACGATCAGGTTCATTCAGTTGTACTTCCCCAGAATCACTAGGCTTGTCAGACCCTACCTATATGATGACCAAATAATCTCCACTTCATAAATTATCAACATCTATGTTCTCCCCTCGTTGGCCTAGGTTACTCACTCCATTAAGAGAACCATCATTGGCACGGGTCGAATTCATCACAATTCAATATGCATTTCGTGATATTCATCAAAGTGGTAACATCATAATTCAACAAGTAATCATCAATGCATATTTTCATAGTCATATATCAGATTCAAAATTTATCATCACAATACACAAGCTCTAACAATAGATAATTTCCACTCACATATAATAATACTAAATCATTCACACACACTACTTCAATTGAAATTGAATTAATAACAATTCATCGCATTTTATATCATATAACAATATCCAGGTAGATATAAACAAAACATAGAATACATCAAATACCCAATTCTACAATAATTCAACTACCACACAATCTTCAAAATTTAAATCAAACAACACTCTATAAAAGTTTCTAACTCGTATTTTAATCTCACCAAATTCAAGTTTTCTCATTAGTCAATTATTACTCAAAGGACTTCAGCCTTACGCAGCGAGTCCCGAATGAATTATGGGAAATCTGGTTTTCCCGTTCATCTCACTTAATGTACACTCATGAATTAGAACACTCTCTCACCCCGTACCTGAATTTGACGTTTTCATAAGATCTAAGGACCATAATGATTTTCAGCAACCAGAGATGTCGACAACACGCAACGAACAACTCCAAAAGCATCGACGAATTTACAAAGTCAATGAAACATGACTGATAATTTACGCGGACTATAAAAATCAATGTTACATAATTAATAAAAATATTAAGAGAATAAACATATTCAAAATGAAGTCAAACAAGTTATCAGAAAAGGCCTCACCGACGTGTTGGAGCACCGACGGGGTCCGACTTCAACTTCCCCGAAACAGACAAACGAGAAGTGCTTCTTGAAGGTTACGACGAGAGGAATTCAAAAACGATATCAGTTTTTCAAGATGATGAACACGTTGTCCGGAATTCAAGAAAACAGCCGCGACAATGGTGGAATTCCATTTTTTAAAATATAACGGTTGGCGATTTCGAGCATAGGTAATGAAAGAGGGTGTTTCGTGGAGTCCATATATGGTCTCGGTTTTGCTTGGTGATAATCGTGATGGCCAAAATCTTGGTCAAAAGTTGGAGATGTGATTTTTGGAAAAGAGGAATAGGGCGTTTAAGGTTGCGATTCAAGCTGAAAATGAAAGAAGAGATCACAACCATCACAGATGTGGTCTCGGTTTTACACAACACCCACTATAATGGTCATAATTGAAGAGAGAAGGTACAGAAGAAATAGGAATGGCGGCAAGGGTATATACACGAAGAAGAAGAAGAAGAAGAAGAAGATGGTTCGGCCTTCTGTTTCCTTTTCATTATCTTTATTTCATGTTTTCATTATTATTAATATTATTATTATTATTTATTATTTTAATTATTATTATTATTATTCAAAACTTTGTTTTTTTTATTAACTTTATTTTTTTAAAATAAAAATAAATAAGTTTAATTATTAAATATCTAGTTAGTAATAAAGATAACATATTTCACTTAAAAATAATAACAATCTCAAATTAATAAAAAGATATAAATATACATAATATCCATATCAATAATTTAAATAAATTATTAAGTTAAACACATGAGAAATTATCACACTATAGCAATTACACATGTAAGAAAATCAATCATAATTATTTGTGAACACATATTGTAAACACATGCAATACTAAATTAATTCTTTAAAATTCCATTAGATAAATGAAATAATTTATTATTAAATTTGGGGCGTTACACAAAGTACGTATATACAATCATCGTATTATAACAATGCGTATATACCAATGCACATGATTTCCGAATTTCCAAAACAAAATCGTCCTCGAGGAGTGTAAATCATCAATGCACTGCCTATCACAGGCCAATACTAATTACCGAAGAGCCACCCATCACATATCAACATGATTTACTAGAGCGTAGTCTATCACAGACCTACACAAAAGTTAAATCCTCGTAATGATAAGATGAACCAATCAACTCATGGAACCATCTCCTGGCCCAACACGATCACCACTTAATCTCGTGGCCCATCACAGTCACCACTAAAACTGTGACCCCTCACAGTCACCACTAACATTGTGGCCCTTCACGGTCACCACTGACAATATGGTCCATGACGGTCACCACTAGCTATGAAATGCATGAGCATACTCTAACTCTTATCAAAACAATCATTATGTAAATGTAGCTATTAAAAGACTCCATTTTAATACTTATTTAACACTAATATTATTTTCATACTTATCAGAGAGCATACTCAAGACATATTTTCCTCAATAAAATTCATAACATATAACAACACGTATTTTAACACCAAAATATATAATCACGTTAGTATTAATCATCAATTCATAACTTGTAACAACGCGCATTTTCACTCCAATTATATATATATATATATAGATATATTGACATCAAAATTAATTATCACATATTCACACATTAGTCATAGATCAATTACACATAAAGGGTCCATATCTGAACACTAAATCAGTAGCTTATACAATCGTTTTCACTAACGCGATCAAACATGGCGAAAATCTTGCTCGTGACGATGCCTCAAATAAATTAGCTCCCAAGCACCATAGTGTAAAGCGGAGCAATTTTCCCTCTTGATACTTCTTGAATGGATACTTAGATCTAGAAGAAAAATGGAGGTTTGTGTTATTTTTTTCTTCTACCAACACGTGTTCTCTTTTTTTTTTTTTGAAACAGAAGAAAGAAGAAGAAAAGGGAGTACTTAATTGTTAAGTTGTTAGAGAGTTAATTGTATTTTGTTTCTTTATAGTTAGTTAGATTATTGTTACAACACCATCTATATATACACTTCAAACCATATATTGTATTAGTTACTTCAATAATAATAATAATAATAATAATAATAATAATAATAATAATAATAATAATAAGGTTATTCATTATATTTCTTTTGTACTCTAATAAAAATATTGCAATGGGATGAGAGATTAGCATGTTGCACTAAAACAATTAACAAAATAACTTCGCGCTCATACAATATAATCATAAATAAAACGAGAAAAAAATCAAAATATTTATGAATATCACTTATTTAATTAAAAGAAAAGAAATGAACTAGATGAGACATTTTAGGTCAAGAAAGGCCTAAAAGATAAGAAAAGGCTAACAAGAAAGAAGTTGTTGCGCTTAAGAAATACACATACTAGTGTGTGTATAGTTATAAAGAATCACTATTTAACTTTAATGGTTTGTTTTGGTGGTAAAAATATATTTATTAGACTCAGTAAGTTATAGACATGTTCTTCGCTAGTGTCATTGACAACTAGTACAACTCAAATGGTAAGTATAAAAAATATTTAATTTTATATATTTGACACAAGGATTCAGATCCATAAAATCCTTACTTCTCCGTATTTGTAAAAGATTTAAAAAAGACCTCTGATTTGATTTATTAAAATGTAAGATTAAAATTTATGTATCAACTATCAATTGAGAAATTTTAGACTTGAGTTTAATTAACATTGGATTTTTGTTTTCAAAAGAAATCACATTAGAAGTGAATGAAAGTAATAGTTATTCATGTCAATCTTAATTGATATAGCATATATTATCCATATTGTACCAATCAATCTGCACCTTAATTTTCTTCTCTAAACAAAAAAAAATTTCATCTCAATGAGCTCCTTAATGCAGTTGATCAGAGCAACAAGAGGATGATGAGGTTGTAAACTCTCATAACCAAGGCTAAGGTTGACGTGGAATCAACTCTATAACAATATTCAAATAATTTTTTTCTTGGGCTAAACTAAGACCATGATACATAGGAGCTCAACTAATAAATGAGTACCAATGAATCTTGAAAAACCCATTAACCAAATTGTGCAAGGCAGACTATCAACCACGAAGTCCTCAGAATAAAACAATCCAGATTCACTGTATCGGAGTTGCACTGCATCATAGAAAACTATTCTAGAATTATACCCTCAATATAGCGATTAAAGCCACTGTTAATATGACGATTAATGTCGTTCGCAATATGGTATTACGACCACTCATAACTACGACATAATAATCGCTCTAGAAACCGATAGGACTACGGTACCAAACCGCTCTAAAAAAAAAGGGGGACTACGACATAACAACCATTCTAAAAAAAATAAAGGAACCACGATATAACAACCGTTGTAAAAACCGTTGGGACTATGACACAACAACTACTGTAAAAACCGAGGGGACTACGACATAACAACCTCTCCAAAAATGGAAGGGACTACAACATAACAACCACTCAAAAATCGAAGGAACATAAAGAAAGGGAGTGGCTAAAAAATTAGGCGAACATAATATAAAAGGGATAAAATAAAAAGTTGGGAAATACATCTAACTTTGGTGTACTTTTCACAATAGTTTGAAACTCATTATATAGTGATGGAAGCAAATTCACATATGTTTTCTATCCAATGTGCGACTTTAATGTTTACAAAGTTGAAAACTATTCAAAATATGAGAGTTTTCCAATTTAGGATTTCAAAAAAATTATTTTCAATGTGGGACTTGAATTTTAAAACAAGTTTCTTTACACTTAAATTTACAAAAAAACATTTCTTTCCAATGTGGGACTTCAATAAATTTTTAAATTCACATAATAACATACTTATGTTCCAACAATCCCCTACTCGAATTTAAAAAATGTTTCTAAAATAGCATGAAATGCTTATATAAGATCATGCATAAACAAAGGTGTCTCTTGATTTTAATCTTTGCATAATAAGTAAGATTCATATTCAACAAGAGTGACTCGTAGTTTTGAACTCTATCTCTGACATCAAAGTCACACAACCTTTTTATAGGGTGTATTCTCAAAAGCCCGTGCATTTAATGGCCCTATATGTATATCCAATAGGAAGCGGCCCCACTTCCACATTCACATAGGTGAGTCTATCAAGAGTACTCTTTAGCTAGGTACTCCCTCCACATAGAATATAGATCTCAATAAGATTTTCTATTACCTCATCCTATCATCGCATCAGAAATCATGTTTCTCTGATTTATAATAGCATGTTCATGTCATATCACTTCACGACTTGTCATTACCCATTGAACCTAATTCTTGGATCTTCAGTCTAATAGGTCGGGTTACGTCATGAGTGACTCTATAGGCATTAGTCACATCCTTTTGGATGTATCTATGACTTTCTCTCTAGCTAACCCTTTCGTCAAAGGATTTTCTAAATTCTCATCAGTGCATACATGATCCACTATAACAACTCTTTTAGAAAGTAACTCTCTAACAGTGTTGTACTTACGATGAATTTTTTGTCTCTTATCTTTGTAGTAACAATTCTCAATCTTCGCAATAGCCGAGATACTATCGCAGTGGGTCACACATATGTCATTGGTTTTTCCCATTCAAGGATCTCAACTCGCAAGCATCTCAACTAGTAAGCATCTCAACTAGCTTGTTTCTTCACTAGTAGTAGCTAGTATTTCAGACTCCATAGTGGACTCAACCAATATCATATGTTCTTTGATTTCCAAATATAATGGTTATTTTGGAATCATTTGATATGATATTCCAATCAACATCACTGTATCCTTCAAGGACTGTAGGAAATCTTGGATAATGTAATTCGAGACTCATGGTTCTTTTTAGAAATCTCATGACTCTTTCGACAGCGTGCCAATACTCCATACTAGGTCTACTAATAAACCTACACAACAGTCCCACGACATAAGCAATGTCAAGTTTAGTACAATGAGTGGCACATTTGAGGTTGCTAGTGATGCTCACATATTCAGTTTGTCTAACACCTTCACTAGTGTTGAAAAGTTTCACACTTAAATCATATGGTGTGTAAGCAGGTTTATGGTCGAAGTATTTCTATTTCTTTAGGATTGTTTCAACATAGTGAGATTGATCCAAAGAAATTCCATTTTCTGACCTAGTAATTGTCGCGTTTGGTTTGTCCGTGAAAAAGGAGTCGCCACCAATTTTGTTTTTACTAAAGGAAAAATTGGATAAAACCTAAAATAATGATTTTTGAACCAAAAATTTGGATTCGGGAGTCGATTATAATTAGGGAAGTATCACCACCCTACAACGTCCGTTAAAATGATTACCCTACAAACTTTTTATTTATTTATTTATTTTTACCCCAAAAAGCATTAAAAAAAGAGAAATTAAATTATTTACATTAATAAAAGAAGTTAAAATATTTTTTTTTATTAATTTGGTTTGCCAAGGGGAAGACCTTGCTTCTACGTATCCCCATGTGCAATAGGGAAACCAAAACAACGTAGTTCTTGGGTGAAAAATATTTATGTGTTGACCGATTTTATTATTATTATTTTTATTATTATTTTTTATTTATATACATATCAAAAAATAAAAACTTAATAATAATAATAATAATAACATTTGTTCATGAATTATATCTTCTATTTTTGTTTTAAAGTAAAGAAAATAAAATTGATTTTTTTTAGAAAAAACAACGTAACGTGGCGGTATGTGAACGAGATATGTCAATATACCAAGGCCATCAACGATTGGGGGTGAGTGATATGGTGCGGCGAGCGGGGATGAAGTTCATCCGACAACAGCGACCATTAATTCTAATCCTATGTGAAAAACCATTTATTCGTTGTTATGATTTTTTTAGTTATTTGATAAAGACATAATATGAATTTTCTATTATACTACAATAGTGTGAAATTTATTTTCTTGGTCTAAAAACATCAATAAGTTATATTTTTTTTATTATTTTGTGTTGCAAAGAAAACAATTTTAGGATTTAACAACTTTAATAAAAAAAGGAAAACTTAACATATGAGATTATATTTTTATAAACAAACAAAATAGAATAAATTTTAAAAGGATGCAATACAAAGACTAATATGTAGAAAATTAGAGAAACAATAAGAAAGTGATACATTTCTACTGAATTGTTTTTTTGCTAGACTGATTTTTTCAAAATCATATTATCTTTTCCTTTTTTGCCTATTAATCTCTCTATTTTTTATGTGCTCTCAAATTGTATTTTGAATTGTGTCCCTTTTTGTCCTCTTGTGGTAGACTATTTATAGAATTTTTTGGTGTATGTAACACCCCATTTTTCAAAGCGAGGTTGTATTTTTTTTCAAAAGAAATTAAAATAAAACAGAGAAATAAATACAGAAATACCTTTGGATAAATATTTAAGTCATTTCAATTTATAAGCAGCGGAAAAGTTTTTCGAAATATGAATCCAAAGTATTTACACCTCAAAAAAATGGTACATGGAACCCATCGAAAATAAACTGTCATGCTGACAATATTAGAAAAGATACAATTTTCCAATTTAAAGTAAACACAATTCAAAAAACACTAAACACCCTGAGTGATCTCCACGCGCCCCGTGAGATCCTCCTAACGTAGCTCCAGTCAAGCATTCCCATCTGCATCCCCATCCACAGGGTATGAACCGGTAGGATAGTCCTGGCTCTCATCTAAGGGCAAAGCCCAGATTTCCACAATAGTTGTAAATGGTCACCAACCGAAATTAACAGTTAACACATAACATTTAAGTTTTTAAATGCACAAAATACCCTTTCCACTAAGCATGCACCTTAAAAGGATTTTCCATATGCTAAAAGTTCATATAATGCTTGCCAAATATAAATGAAATCAAATAGAGTTCTCAATCCATCAAGTAATACATAACTGAACAAAACATTGATAAATCAATTGAGCAATCAATTATCAAACTCAAAATAAGATTTTCCAATGAGCCAATCGATTGGGCAAATCGATTTCCTGAAAGTTTTTAGTGATAATTGAACTCTGAACTTACATCAATCGATTGGGGCAATTGATTTTGAGAAAATGGCTGAGTTCCTGGATGGCCAAATCGATTGGGCAAATCGATTTCGTGAAAGACTGATCCCCTGTAACTCAGCAAATCGATTGGGGAAATTGATTTCGTGAAAGACAGAGCCCCTGTAATGAATCCAATCGATTTGCTAAATCGATTTCTTAAGTGGTTTTGAAAAACATATTACAAAATCGATTGGGTAAATCGATTTTGTCAAATTTATGAAGCTCCTGTAACTCATCAAATCGATTGGGTAAATCGATTTCCCTGCTTATTCTTTCAAAAATACATAAACCAACTCAAACACATTCATACATAATACCAAATCTTAACACTTAACACTTATAACACAATCACTACAACATCATGAGTTTCGAAATAGTTTTGAAAATCAACATGGTATCACACAATTCCAAAACGTGACACTTAGCATAATCAACACAATCACAATGACATCTCAAGGTCAAACACTCAATCATAAACTTGAATCAACACACTTACACACAATTTCAAAACATACCGCTTAACGATTTCAACGCAATACCCACACAGACAAGATGAGCCAACAAATCACATGGCATCACCTTGACTCGACAAACCCAATACAGACAAAATGAACCAACAAATCACATGGCATCAGTTTGACTTGACAATCCCAACGCAGACAAAATGAACCAACAAATAACATGCCATCACCTTGGCTCGACAATCCCAACGCAGACAAGATGAACCAACAAATCACATGGCATCACCTTGACTCGACAATCCCAACGCATACAAGATGAACCAACAAATCACATGGCATCACCTTGGCGCGACAATCTCTACACAGACAAGATGAACCAACAAATCACATGGCATCACCTTGACTCGACAATTCATTTCTCCACAAAATTATTTTCACGACAACATTAAGTAAACGCAGATATTAAGAGATTCCCCATTCTTAATACTCATTTAACTTTATGATTTTCACAAACAAACACACATTACGCAAACAAAAATATTAAGAGATTCCCCATTCTTAATACTCTTTAACTCCAACGATTTTCAAAACAAACATTAAGTAAACAAGACATTAAGAGATTCTCCATTCTTAATTCTCATTTAACTTAAACGATTTTCCAAAACAAACATTAAGTAAACAAGACATTAAGATATTCCCCATTCTTAATACTCATTTAACTTAAACGATTATCCAAAATAAACATTAAGTAAACAAGACATTAAGAGATTCCCCATTCTTAATACTCATTTAACTTAAACGATTTTCCAAAACAAACATTAAGTAAACAAGACATTAAGAGATTCCCCATTCTTAATACTCATTTAACTTAAACGATTTTCCAAAACAAACATTAAGTAACCAAGACATTAAGAGATTCCCCATTCTTAATACTCATTTAACTTAATGGTTTTCAAATTCCACACAAAACAAACTCAAACATATTATCAAATCCAATCCACACCTCACACCAAAACACATCAATTCATTTCTCCACAAAATCCAACATATACATATCAAATTTCATCAGTATTAATTAAGAACACGTCAAATACGAAGAACACAAATCATCACAACATACCACTCAAACACAACAAATTTCATTTACTCAAAATCATACATAAATGGGTTAAATTCATTTTCCACGAAATATTCATTCATTATCACCAAAACCCCACATTAGAATTTCACCCATAAAGCATTAAATTCATTTTCCCCAATTTAATACTTCAACCCAAACATAATCCTTTTCCACACAACCACAGATAAGTCCCTAAATGCAAACTAAAAGTTTGGAAGGAGCCCTTACCTTCACGTTAATTGTAACGTGCGATTACAGTACCGCGAGCAAATCTGGTAAAATCTCCGCTCGCAACGCCGCTTCCAAAGTTGGTTCCCTAGCACCGTAGCGTGGTAGTGAGCAACTTTCCCTTCTATCTCTTTGCGAAACGAAGCTTGGATCTAGTTGAAACGTGGAGGAAGGAGGGGGAATGAGCGCGCGAGACAGGGAGAGGAAGGAGACGGAAAAATGTTTCTCGTTTCTCTTTGTTTTCCTTTCTTCCTTTTTCTTTCCTTTCTACTTCTTTTCTTTCTATTTCCTTCCTTTCCTTTTCTTATACTTATATACATATATATTACTAATAATAATAATATATAATATATATATATATAATAATTAAACCTAAACAAATAAATATCTAGCAACTCTCACATCCATCACTTCACTCACATCTCAAACTATTTTGATAAAAATATCTACTATCGTCGCAACTCAATTGTCAAATACAATTTTCAGCTACCTGAGATATTTTGAACAAAATCGCCTAGAATTAAATCCTTCGAAACCTAAATAAATTATTCTTCGACAAATAATTTAAATCCAATTTCCAAAAGTATATTTTCGGTCTTTAACTCACTAAATACCGAAAACTGGGTTAAAAGCCTAAGCAATTTAACACAAAATACCCTAAAATTGTATAACTTAGGATTTAAAATTACGGGTCTTACAGTGTAGATTACAAAAGACAAGAGAATAATTGTCAATTGATTACCATTAATCTGTTTATTTTCGATTTCTTTTCATTTAATCGGCCACAATTATACTGATTCTTATTACCATTGATTAATTTCTTCGGTTTCTTTTCTATTCAATTGATCACCATTATACTGATTCATTTCTTTTAAGTTTCTTTTTATTCAAATGATGACCATTATAATCATTTTTATTACCATCAATTAAATTCAATTAAATACGTTTGTTTGTTTATTTTTATTTTTATTTTATTTTATATATTTTTGAAAATAGTAAAAATTTCTGAAAAAGAATTAGAGTCAAATAGAAACAAAACACATCCATGATTTTCTAAAATTGGAAAGTCTAACTATTTGTTTTTATTATTATTTTCATCATTATTAGAATTTTTTAATTTTTTTATATATTTATTAAAAATCATAAAGTAGTAGACAAAATTAGGTGTCAACAGTAATCTTAATTTCAAGATTACATTCGTTTCTCCGAGGTCTTTCATATCAAAGTTGTTACACAACAATGATTTCACAATATTTATAGCATGAATGTTTGAATCAAATATGAGTAAGTCGTCTACATAGAGATATATGAGAGTGCAAATGTCATTTTTAGATTTGTAGTAAATACATTTGTCACTTTCATTCACTTTAAACTCATTCGATATAATCAAGTTATCAAACTTTTCATGCCATTTCTTAGGAGTTTGTTTAAGATTATACAATGATTTATCTAGCTTGTATTCTTGTCCTTGAATTACAAAACCTTCAGGTTGTTCCAAATAGATTTCTTCTTCTGAATCACCTTTTGAAAAAAGTTGTTTTAACATTCATTTGGTGTATCACCAGGTTATGAATAGTCGCAAATGATATGAGTATCCTAATGGATGTTATTCTAGTGACTGGTGAAAAGGTGTTGAAAGAATCTATATTTTCTTTTTGTCTAAAACCTTTGACTACAAGATGTGTAATTCTAGAACGATTAAATTCACACGATCATATATATTTATGCCCTAGCAAAAACACATGAAGTGTTGTATGCATCGCAAATAAAGTGACATCCTGCCTCTACTCACGACCGAATAAACACTTTACCTCTCACAAGATGAACAACTATAATAACTAAACACCATCTCTACATTTTTAATTAACTCTACGAATCATAATTATTACCACAAAAAAGAGTAAAAATGAAGTTCATATATAGCATTATGCCGCATTAATATATTACGAAAAGGTGCAACTTGTTTAAAACTCACTTGAAATCGTGAAGGGGCTTGGATTGTTTTGATGAACCCTATTTAATCTCTCAGAATCCGGTGGTGAGTTTTAAAGAGAGGAATTAAGCAATTAATAATTGTAATGGGTTATTATCACTGTCCAAAATGGTTCACTCTGATTTCATCAATGTGGGTTCTATTATCGTGTTCTGAATCAACATAATATGTGGTTGGTGACAGTGTAAATTGGAGCTGGAAGGTTCTTATTTGATCACGAGTGCCCTCTCTTCCATTACGAAGAGCCATTAGTCCCACCAACGAGTTACTGACCCGGTGGGCCTTTAGTCACAACTTCCTAATAGGCGATTCTATTGGTAATTAATTTCATGCATGACTGATGTTTGTGTTTTCTTTATAATGTGAAATAATAATATGTTGAAATGAATTATATACAATATAGTGTTTACGTACCATAGAAAAGAATCGGTGAACGGAGTAAACAAGGGAGACTATACATCGTGTAAAGTACGGGGAAAAAATCACGTGGTGCACGACGACGGGAATATGGTACTTAACAAAATAGGAATGCATTATTTCATAAGTGGCAGCAAGCGTTCTTGCATACTTGGCTTAAGGCAGCAAGCGTTCTTGCATACTGATACTGATACTGATACTGATACTGATACTGATACTGATACTGATACTGATACTGATACTGATACTGATACTGATACTGATACTGATACTGATACTGATACTGATACTGATACTGATACTGATACTGATACTGATACTGATACTGATACTGATACTGATACTGATACTGATACTGATACTGATACTGATACTGATACTGATACTGATACTGATACTGATACTGATACTGATACTGATACTGATACTGATACTGATACTGATACTGATACTGATACTGATACTGATACTGATACTGATACTGATACTGATACTGATACATATACTGATATTGATACTGATATTGATACTGATATTGATAATAATAATAATAATAATAATAATGAAGTTATTCATTATATTCTTTTGTATATACTCTAATTACAACATTGTAGTATGATGAGAAATCAAAATGCTGCGGAAAAACAATGAACAAAATCGCACTCACACAATATAATCAGTTGTGGAAACTACTTATTTAATTAAAAGAAAAGAAAAACGAGTTAGATGAGAAGAAAAGACTATCAAGAAAGAAGCAGTTGCACTTCACATATACACATGCTAGTATCTGTATAGTTAGAAAGAATCACTATTTAAACACTATCGTGTTGCAAAATTATAGAGGAAAACATTGAAACACTATCTCAAAGCCTGTTGCAACCCATACAATGACTTATGAAGTCTACATGCCATATTCTTCGTCTCGCCAACAACTAAATAATTTGGTGGCAATTCCATTAATACCTTGTCATCTATTTTTCCATTCAAGAACACATTCTTCACGTCCAATTGCAACAACTTCCAACCTTGTTGAGCTTTTGATGTATGCAGTACTCTCATTGTGCTGAACTTTGCCACTGGTAATAATGTGCTAAGAAAATCTAAGCGAACTTGCTATGCATATCCTTTTATCACCAATCTAGCTTTATGCTCTTCCAAAGTACCAGCTGCTGTGAATTTAGTCTTTAACAACATTTGTAGTCATCTAAGTATGCTGGAACAACATGTCTTCTAGTCAATCGTCTGAGATTGGTATGATTCTCACAATGTAGAAGGTGAACAATATTATATGTGGAATCACTACGCCAAAAATGTCATTTAATAGCGCTAATTTTATAGCGCTTACTAAATATAAGTGTTGTTGTAAATATATTTTAAAAATAACAGAGCCTTTTCACAACACTTTTTTGACAAGCGCTGTGAAAAAAGCATTGTTGTAGGGTCATATAGCATTTGGGCATAATGTTTATAAGGCTTTTACATTTTGTGGAGCGGTGTCAGGAGGATCTTACGGAGCGCGTGAAGATCATATGGGATTGATAGTTTTTTGTAGAATGATCAGATTAGGTTGACGTATGGGGACTAGATGTCTTTCTTTTTGGGTTGTGTTTATTTTAATTTGGGAGACTGTACCTATACCAATATTGTCAGCTTGACATTTTATTTTGATGGGTTCCATGTACCACTTTTTGATGTGAAGTGGGGAGGTTAAAATTCTCAGGGTAGTGCTTTTGTACAAGTGTCTGCCGAGAATACCTCAGGGGTATGAGCTATGCTTGATAGGTCTCATAGCCCCGGTGTATTTGGATGTTTAAATACTTTGGATTTTTGTTTTAAAAACTATTTCCGCTGCTTGTAACTGTTGTTGATTGTGGTCGTTGTGTACGACTTAAATATTTATCCAAAAGTATTTTCTTCTTTATTTCTTTGTTTTTTTTGAATTTGTTTTGAAAAAAAAATACACTTACGATGTTAAAAATCGGGGTGTTACCTGAGGGGTCAAGTTTTTTTGTAGCAAGCTCTAGATTTAATGATCAAGCATGTAGAAAAGCTTTGGTTGTTTTTGTCATTTTGGATGAGAAAATCTTTAAAGTAGTTGAAGGGAGGGACTTAAGTACTTATGTAATCAATTGCAGCCCTAATTTATCATACCATCAAGACGTACTATAGCAAGAGATTGTTTCCAATTGTATTTAGATGAAAAAATTAGGTTGAAAGAGTTCTTTAAATCTGATTGTAGTAGGGTCGTTGTTACTACATATTGTTGGACTTTTATTCAAAATCTTAATTATTTGACCCTCACGACCCACTTTATTGATAATGAATGGAATTACCAAAAAAGAATCATTAGCTTTTGTGTGGTTCCAAATCATAGAGGTGAGACAGTGGATATGAAGCTTGAGGAGGTATTGAGGGAAAGGGGACTTAGAAATGTGTCTACTATCAAAATTGATAATGCATCATCAAATGATGTCGCAGTAGGATTATTGAAGAAAAAGATGAAAAAACATGAATAGGCTATTGTTGAATGGGTTTTTTTTTCATATGAGGTGTTGTGCTCACATACTCAACTTGGTGGAGACTAAAGGATTGAAAGACTTTGACTCTTCAATTTCTTCCATTAGAACTACTATGAAGTTTGTAAAATCTTCACCACTGAGGACTGCAAAGTTAAAGGAATATATAAAGTTTGTTGGAATTGTAAGCAAGAAATTGGTGTGTCTTGATGTTCAAACAAGATGGAACTCAATATATTTCATGTTGGAAGCAACTGCAAAATTTAAAACAGCCTTTGATAAGCTTGAAGATGAAGATGCAAGTTATAGGCAATACTTTGTAGAAGCTTCTCCATCACTGATAATGATTGGGAAAATGATAAGTGTTTTGTTCAGTGTTTGAAGTATTTTAATGTTGCAACAAAAGTTTTTTCAACCTCACAACAAGCAAGTTTGCTTATGACTTTTCCCCAATTAGCTTCCATCTTGATTGAACTTAAACGTTCATCGATGGACCTTAACACTTATTTAGCATCAATGGGCAAGCAAATGTTGGCAAAGTACACCAAGTATTGGGGCAATAAATCTAACATAAATTAGCTCTTTTACATTGGTGTTATTTTAGATCCCCGATACAAGTTAAGGTATGTGGAGTGGTGCTTCAATGATATATATGGTGATAAACCAATTAAAAAACACCTAAGACTTTATCTTCTAGTGTTGGTCCAATTGGTTCCCTTTGTGAAACAACTAATGTTGGTCCCACAAGTGCACAATTACAAAGCGAAAATGGTTTTAAAAAACAATTAAAGAAAAAGGATTCAATTGATGTTGAAAATGAACTTGAGAGGTACACTAATGAGAAGTGTATAGAGATTTTAGAAAAGTTTGAGATTTTAATGTGGTGGAAACACAATGCTTGTCGGTATCCAATTTTGTCTACAATGGTAAAAGATATTATGCCTACACCAGTTTCTACTATGGCTCCTAAGAGTGCTTTCAGCTCCGAGGGTAGGGTTTAGAGATATATAGAAGCTCCCTAATCCCAGACATGGAGAGGCTCTAATATGCACTAGAAATTGGTTGAAAATGTATTTTTACCATTTTAAAGACTTCATATTTGATGAAGGGTATGAGATTTTAGAGGAAGTACTGGTAGGTGTGTTGCTTTTTTTTAAAAAAAAATATTGTATTCATTGTTATATATAATATTTATGTGTTTAACATGATAATTCACTCATTTTTAGTGTATCGTAGATTTAAATGGAAGCTCAGCTGAAAGTGGCCCACTACCTTCCTCTCAGTCACAATCTTCAGGCTGTGTTTAAATCGTTGAAGGTCCAATTTATGATTATCTTTTCATAATTATGTTTTGTTTTTAATTATGTTTAGTTTTATTGTTTTAATTATGTTCAATTTTTTATTTACTATAGGCTGCCTTTTTATTTTATTTTTTGGAGTCCCATAAGACTCATCATTGGTCATAGCACAACCAAGCAGCCCACCAATATTTTTTAAGAGATAATTCTAGATAATTAACACCACAACTACACAAGACTTGACTACTCAAACAACTTACCCCAACGGATGATCACATAACGACTCCAAACTTACAGGTCGACCTACCATCTAACCAAAGCTTTGATACCACAATGTAACACCCTGATTTTTAACAGCGCAAGTGCGTTTTTTTTTCAAAAAATAAATTAATAAAATGTCATGTCGTAACACAAATGACAAAACTCATGAATAATTACATCATATATACAAACCAACTAAAATAGTTTTTGCGACGATAATCCAAAGTATACAAGTAGAAAACACACCGAGGCTATGAAACCTATCATACATCGCTCATACCCTTGGGGTATTCTCGACAGACACCTGCACAAAAGTACTGCTCCAAATGGAACATGGACCCACCAATCAAAAGTCAACTGCCAATATATGATATAGATACAGTCATCCTAACACAAGATAAGTACAACCACCAAAAGAAAGACACTAAGTTCCTATACAACAAAAACTAATCTGATCATCAACTAACAACTATAATAACAAGGATGACCTCCATCCACTACACAAGTCCCACCTGATGCAGTATCTCTCTTTAAAGTAGCCTCCTCCTCATCAACATCCATAGAAGGAATGGTCTCCTCAAAAGTCAGATCCACCCACGAGATATGTGGCTTTTGCGATGCTGGAATCTCAAAACAGTCCACTATTTTAGTGATAGTCAGTAAGGGGTTATTCACTGAAAGTGGAGGCTCTGACTCGACCCTCCTAGATGGTCCTATAATGTCTCTTCCTGCTGGCATGGACCCCTTATCCTTTCCGCTAGTCCCCGACCCAACCACTGTATCTTCAGCTCCTACGGTGGCATCCGCCCCAACAGTTACTGAGGAATTCTCTACATCTTTGCATGCACCACTCATCTCGAGCACCAATCCTAAAGGTACCAGATAGTCGATTCTGTCGCGAGTGAGCTCCACGAGGTATACTGTTCCAGTTCTCCTGCTTGTTCTCACTACCCTCCCCATATAAGTTGCCCTGCTTGAGATGGGATCATATACCCAAGCACTCGACGAGTCGCAGTTAGGGAAGTCTAACAACGTTTTCGTGGTCAAGGTAACAGTCGGTGGAACGAACTCAGGTATCATCTGAGGACAAATCCCAATTTTCACAATAATGTAAAGGGTCACCAACCGAAATTCACAAATCATTTTTAGCGAAAAACTTATGTTTTAAATGCTCATGAGAACCTTTCATCTTAGCATACTCATCAAAAGGATTTTCGTATGTCAAAAATGTAAGAACAATGTTGGAAAATAAATTATTTGACAAAATGCATTGTCGTATTTGAATACAACATTTCGTAGTCGAATATAAGTGCTAAGTTAGAGGCAAAAACTGCACCTCTGTATTCGACTACGACATGGTTATTCGGAATATAAAGTCAAGTCAATGGTAAAAACTGTACATTTATATTCGACTACCACATGGTGTAGCCGAATACAAAGTCATGTTAGTGGAAAAAATTACTCACTTGTATTCAAATACAAGATTTTGTAGTTGAATACGATGTTGAAATTTCAAATAAAAACAAAATGTTACAAATGTGTATTCGACTACACACAGGTTGTACCTGAATACATCTGCAAAAAAATGCAGGTTTTTAGTTTTGAAATGGTTTTGAATCATTTAACACTTACGATATAAAGACAAGCAATAACACTTAGCAATTACGGTATAATAACAAACAACAACAAAGTACGTATATACAATCATCATATTATAACAATGCGTATATACCAATGCACATGATTTCAGAATTTCCAAAACAAAATCTTCCTCGAGGGCGTAAATCATAAATGTGCCACCCATCACATATCAATATGATTTACTAGAGCTTAGTCTATCACAAACCTACACGAAAGTTAAATCCTCGTAAGGATAAGATGAACCAATCAACTCATGGAACCATCTCGTGGCCCATCACGATCACCACTTAACCTCGTGGCCTATCACAATCACCACTAACACTGTGACCCCTCATGGTCAGCACTAACATTGTGGCCCTTCACATTCACCACTGACAATATGGTCCATGACGGTCACCACTAGCTATGAAATGCATGAGCATACTCTGACTCTTTTCACAACAATCATTATGTAAATGCAGCTATTAAAAGACTCCCTTTTAATACTTATTTAACACTAATATTTTTTTCATACTTATCAGAGAGCATACTCAAGACATATTTTCCTCAATAAAATTCATAACATATAACAACACGTATTTTAACACTTGTAACAACACACACTTTAACTCCAATTATATATATATATATATATATTCACGTCAAAATTAATTATCACATATTCACACATTAGTCATATATCAAACACAAATATAGGGTCGCTATCTGAAAACTAAAAGTTTGCGTTTTTTTTCTTCTACCAACACGTGTTCTCTTTTATTTGAAACGGAAGAAAGAAGAAGAAAAGGAAGTGCTTAATTGTTAAGTTGTTAGAGACTTAATTGTTTCTATATAGTTAGTTAGATTATTGTTACTACACCATCTATATATACACTTCAAACAGTATATTTTATTAGTTACTTCAATAATAATAATAATATTAATAATAATAATAAGGTTATTCATTATATTTCTTTTGTACTCTAATAAAAATATTGCAATGGGATGAGAAATTAACACGTTGCACTAAAACAATTAACAAAATAACTTCGCGCTCATACAATATAATCATAAATAGAACGAGAAAAAAATCTAAATATTTGTGAATATCACTTATTTAATTAAAAGAAAAGAAACAAACTAGATGAGTCATTTTAGGTCAAGAAAGGCCTAAAAGATAAGAAAAGGCTAACATGAAAGAAGTTGTTGCGCTTAAGAAATACACATACTAGTGTGTGTATAGTTAGAAAGAATCACTATTTAACTTTAATGGTTTGTTTTGGTGGTAAAAATATATTTATTAGACTCAGTAAGTTATAGACATGTTCTTCGCTAGCATCATTGACAACTAGTACAACTCAAATGGTAAGTATAAAAAATATTTAATTTTGTATATTTGAAACGAGGATTCATCCATAAAATCCTTACTACTCCATATTTCATTTAAGCGAGTTTCACACCTAGACTCTTTAAAAAAAATAAAATTATTTACAAAAAATTTAAAAAGACCTCTGATTTGATTTATTAAAATGTAAGATTAAATATGTTTTTTATATCTATAATTTTATTGGTTTTTTTGTCCTATGTAAATTTAACCCTAAAATTTATGTATCAACTATCAATTGAGAAATTTTAGACTTGAGTTTAAATAACATTAGATTTTTGTTTTCAAAAGAAATCACATTAGAAGTGAATGAAAGTAATAATTATTCATGTCAATCTTAATTGATAAAGCATATATTATCCATATTGTACTAATCAATCTGCACATTAATTTTCTTCTCTAAACAAAAAAAAAAATTCATCTCAATGAACTCCTTAATACAGTTGATCAGAGCAACAAGAGGATGATGAGGTTGTAAATTCTCAAAACCAAGGCTAAGGTTGATGTGGAATCAACTCGATAACAATATTCAAATAATTTTTTTCTTGGGCTAAATTAAGACCATGATACATAGGAGCTCAACTAATAAATGAGTACCAATGAATCTTGAAAAACCCATTAACCATTCTCAATTTCCATTTTTGACAATTCCACCAAAACAAGCTCGACAAATATCATTGAAGGTACAACAATCAACATTAGCCTTAATTGTATGCTAATTTGGAGGAATCAAACAACATGTCTATGTGGTTTCTACATATGAGAAGAAAAAAAACAAATGGAAATATCGTCATTTTACAATTGCCATGAGTAACATAGACGAAGTCAGAACTCAGAAATTGTTACTTTTGAGTTTCAAAAACTATTTAAAAATCACAATATATGCCACCGAAGATATTACTGGGTTAAAATACGGACTAGGTTGCTCTTTTTAAGACGTTTCGTGGCATTGACCAAATTGTGCAAGGCAGACTATCAACCACGAAGTCCTCAGACTAAAACAATCTAGATTCACTGTATCGGAGTTGCACTGCATCGCAGAAAACTATTCTAGAATTATACCCTCAATATAGCGATTAAAGCCACTGTCAATATGACGATTAAAGTCGTTCGCATTATGGTACTACAACCACTCATAACTACGACATAATAATCGCTCTAGAAACTGATAGGACTACGATACCAAACCACTCTAAAAAAAAGGGACTACGACATAACAACTGTTCTAACAAAATAAAGGAACCACAGTATAACAACCGTTGTAAAAACAGTAGGGACTATGACACAACAACTGTTGTAAAAACCGAGGGGACTACAACATAACAACCTCTCCAAAAATGGAAGGGACTATGACATATCAACCGCTCAAAAATTGAAGGAACATAAAGAAAGGGAGTGGCTAACAAATTAGGCGAACATAATATAAAAGGGATAAAATAAACAGTTGGGAAATGCATCTAACTTTGGTGTACTTTTCACAATAGTTTGAAACTCATTATATAGTGATGGAAGCAAATTCACATATGTTTTCTATCCAATGTGGGACTTTAAGGTTTACATAGTTGAAAACTATTCAAAATGTGAGAGTTCTCCAATGTGGGATTTAAAAAAAATTATTTCCAATGTGGGACTTGAATTTAAAAAAAAAATAAAAGTTTATTTCCACTTAAATTTACAAAAATACATTTCTTTCCAATGTGGGACTTCAATAAATTTTTAAATTCACATAATAACATACTTATGTTCCAACAATCCCTTACTCGAATTTAAAAAATGTTTCTGAAATAGCGTCAAATGCTTATATAAGATCGTGCATAAACAAGGTGTCTCTTGATTTGAACCATTGCATTGTAAGTAAGATTCAGATTCAACAAGAGTGTATCCAAGTATAGTGAACGCTATAGGAACTCTGCCTCAAAATTCCATTGGAAGCGGCCCCAATTCCACATTCACATAGGTGAGTCTATCAAGAGTACTCTTTAGCTAGGTGAGTCTATCAAGAGTGTCTATTACGTCATCCTATCATCGCTTCAGAAATCATGCTTCTCTTATTTATAATAGTATGTTCATCTCATATCACTTCACGACTTGTCATTACCCATTGAACCTAATTCTTGGATCTTCAGTCTAATAGGTCGGGTTACCTTCATGAGTGACTCTATAGGCATTAGTCACATCCTCTTGGATGTATTTATGACTTTCTCTCAAGCTAACTCTTTCGTCAAAGGATTTTCTAAATTCACATCAGTGCATACATGATCCACTATAACAACTCTTTTAGAAAGTAACTCTCTAACAGTGTTGTACTTACGATGAATTTTTCATATCTTATCATTGTAATAACGATTCTCAATCTTTGCAATAGCCGCGATACTTTCGCAATTGGGCAACTAGCAAGCATCTCAACTAGCTCGCTTCTTCACTAGTAGTAGCTAGTATATCAGACTCCATAGTGGACTCAACCAATATCATATGTTCTTTGATTTCCAAAATATAATGGTTGTTTTGGAATCATTTGATAAGATAATCCAATCAACATCACTGTATCCTTCAAGGACTGTAGGAAATCTTGGATAATGTAATTCGAGACTCATGGTTCTTTTTAGAAATCTCATGACTCTTTCGACAGCGTGTCAATACTTCATACTAGGTCTACTGATAAACCTGCACAACAGTCCCACAACATAAGCAATGTCAGGTCTAGTACAACCAGTGGCATATCTGAGATTGCCAGTGATGCTCACATATTCATTTTGTCTAACACCTTCACCAGTGTTAAAAGTTTCACACATAAATTATATGGTGTGTAAGCAGGTTTACGGTCAAAGTATTTCTATTTCTTTAGGATTGTTTCAACATAGTGAGATGGATCCAAAGAAATTCCATTTTCTGACCTAGTAATTGTCGGGTTTGGTTTGTCCGTGAAAAAGGTTACCACCCTACAATGTCCGTTAAAATGGTTACCCTACAAACTAAAATAATGATTTTTGAACCAAAAATTTGGATTCGGGAGTCGATTATAATTAGGGAAGTATTACCACCCTACAATGTCCGTTAAAATGGTTACCCTATAAACTATTTATTTATTTATTTTTACCCCAAAAAGAATAAAAAAAAAAGATAAATTAAATTATTTACATTAATAAAAGAAGTTAAAATATTTTTTTATTAATTTGGTTTGCCAAGGGGAAGACCTTGCTCCTACGTATCCCCATGTGCAATACGGAAATCAAAACACACGTAGTTCTTGGATGAAAAATATTTATGTGTTGACCGATTTTATTATTATTTTTTATTTATATACATATCAAAAAATAAAAATATAATAATAATAATAATAATAACAATAATAATAACATTTGTTCATGAATTATATCTTCTATTTTTGTTTTAAAGTAAAGAAAAAAAATTGACTTTTTTTAGAAAAAACAACGTAAGGTGGCGGTATGTGAACGAGATAGATGAACACGACGGTGAAACAACCTGTTAAAGGATTTGCTCTTACGTAGTCGGATATGTCGTGATACCAAGGCCATCAACGATTGGGGGTGAGTAATATGGCGCGGCGAGCGGGGATGAAGTTCATCCGACAGTAGCAACCATTAATTCTAATCCTAAGTGAAAAACCATTTATCCATTGTTATGATTTTTTTTAGTTTTTTGATAAAGACATAATATGAATTTTCTATTATACTACAATAGTGTGAAATTTATTTTCTTGGTCTATAAACATCAATAAGTTATATTTTTTATTATTATTTTGTGTTGCAAAGAAAACAATTTTAGGATTAAACAACTTTAATAAAAAAATGAAAAATTAACATATGAGTTTATATTTTTTATAAAGAAACAAAATAGAATAAATTTTAATAGGATGCAATACAAACACTAATAAGTAGAAAATTAGAGAAACAATAAGAAAGTGATACCTTACTACTGAATTGTTTTTTTGCTAGACTGATTTTTTCAAAATCAGATTATCTTTTCATTTTTTGCCTATTAATCTCTCTATTTTTTCCGTGCTCTCAAATTGTGTTTTGAATTGTGTCCCTTTTTGTCCTCTTGTAGTAGACTATTTATAGATTTTTTTGGTGTAGATTACAAATGACAAGAGAATAATTGTCAATTGATTACTATTAATCTGTTTATTTTTGATTTCTTTTCATTTAATCAGCCACAATTATACTGATTCTTATCAGATTATCTTTTCATTTTTTTCCTATTAATCTCTCTATTTTTTCCGTGCTCTCAAATTGTGTTTTGAATTGTGTCCCTTTTTGTCCTCTTGTAGTAGACTATTTATAGATTTTTTTGGTGTAGATTACAAATGACAAGAGAATAATTATCAATTGATTACTATTAATCTGTTTATTTTTGATTTCTTTTCATATAATCAGCCACAATTATACTGATTCTTATTACCATTGATTAATTTCTTCGGTTTCTTTTCTATTCCATTTATTACCATTATACTGATTCATTTCTTTTCGGTTTCTTTTTATTCAAATGATGACCATTATAATTATTTTTATCACCATCAATTAAATTCAATTAAATACGTTTGTTTCTTTATTTTTATTTTATTTTATATATTTTTGAAAATAGTAAAAATTTTTGAAAAAGAATCAGAGTCAAATAAAAACCAAACACATCCACGATTTTCTAAAATTTGAAAGTCTAACTATTTGCTTTTATTATTATTTTCATCATTATTATAATTTTTAAATTTTTTTTTATATATTTATTAAAAATCATAAAGTAGCAGACAAAATTAGGTGTCAACAGTAATCTTAATTTCAAGATTACATTCTTTTCTCCAAGGTCTTTCATATCAAAGTTGTTACACAACAATGATTTCACAATATTTATAGCATGAATGTTTGAATCCAATATGAGTAAGTCGTCTACATAGAGATATATGACAGTGCAAATGTCATTTTCAGATTTGTAGTAAATACATTTGTCACTTTCATTCACTTTAAACTCATTCAATATAATCAAGTTATCAAACTTTTCATGCCATTTCTTAGGAGATTGTTTAAGATTATACAATGATTTATCTAGCTTGTATTCTTGTCCTTGAATTACAAAACCTTCAGGTTGTTCTAAATAGATTTCTTCTTCTGAATCACCTTTTGAAAAAAGTTGTTTTAACATTCATTTAGTGTATCACCAGGTTATGAATAGCTGCAAATGATATGAGTATCCTAATGGATGTTATTCTAGTGACTGGTGAAAAGGTGTTGAAAGAATCTATATTTTCTTTTTGTCTAAAACCTTTGACTACAAGACGTGCCTTGTATTTATCAACAGTTCCATCAAGTTTTAGTTTCTTTTTCAAGATACATTTACAACTTATTGGTTTTCGACCAGAAAACAAGTCTACTAAATGTTAGGTCCTACTAGACTCTAAATAAATCTGCATCCAAAGATGACAAAGCTTCTTAGAGATTTACAAGATTCTTTTCTAAAGTGTAGCCCGCATATTCAGGTTCATAATTTTTAGCAACTATGACTCTCTTACTTCTTCGAGTTTGAGTTTTGCCTGGTTTGCTGCTTCTAGTTACAAGAACGTGTCTTGATTCGCTGCCCCCACTATTTGTCCATTTAAAAGGGGATTTTTTTTCAGAGAAGTCAACACCATTTGACTCTATGATCACTTTTGCATTAAGGTCATAAAACCTATACGCTTTGTTATTTATTGCATAGCCCCCAGGATAAAACAACTCAGATTCACTATATCGGAGTTCCATTGTACTGTAGAAAATCTTTCTAGAATTACACCCTCAATATGACGATTAAAGTCATTATCAATATGACGATTAAAGTCATTATCAATATGACGATTGAAGTCATTCACAATATGGTACTACGACCACTCACAACTACGACAGCATAACCAATCTAGAAACCGATAGGACTACAATTCCAAACGGCTCTAAAAAACAAAAAGGACTACAACATAATAGTCGTTCTAAAAAACAAAGGAATTACGGTATAACAACCGCTCTAAAAACCGAAGGGACTACGGCATAACAACCACTCCAGTAAAAAATAAAGGGGAGAAGTAGCTCAAAAATTAGGTGAGCAGAATATGAAAGGGAGAAAATAGAAAATTGCAAAATGCAAAATGCATCCAACTTTGGTGTACTTTGCACAATAGTTTGAAACTCATTATACAATGATGGAAGCAAAATTTTATATCCAATGTAGGACTTTAATGTTTACATAGTTGAAAACTAGTCAAAATATCAGAGTTTTTTAAGGTGGGATTTTAAAAAAATTATTTCCAACATGAGACTTGAATTTAAAAAACACGTTTCTTTCCATTTGAATTTACAAAAAATATTTATTTTCAATGTCAGACTTGAATTTTAAAATTAGTTTCTCTCTACTTAATTTTACAAAAAAAATATTTATTTCTAACGTAAGACTTCAACAAACTTTTAAATTCACACAATCAAATATGTTATGCTCTACCAAAAACACATGAAGTGTTGTATGCATCGCAGATAAAGTGACATCCTGCCTCTACTCTAGACCGAATAAACACTTTACCTTTCACAAAATGAACAGCTATAATAACTAAACTCCATCTCTACATTTTAAATTAACTCTACGAGTCATAATTATTACCACAAAAAAGAGTAAAAATGAAGTTCATATATAGCATTATACCGCATTAATTTATTACGAAAAGGTGCAATTTTTTTAAAACTCACGTAGGCAAGGATGTTACTTGGAAATCGTGAAGGGGCTTCGATTGTTTTGGTGAACCCTATTTAATCTCTCAAAATCCGGTGGTGAGTTTGAAAGAGAGGAATTAAGCAAATAATAGTAATGGGTTATTATTACTGTCCAAAATGGTTCACTCTGATTTTATCAATGTGGGTTCTATTATCGTGTTCGGAATCAACAGAATATGTGGTTGGTGATAGTGTAAATTGGAGCTGGAAGGTTCTTATTCAATCACGAAGGCCCTCTCGTCAATTTCGAAGGGGCCCTAGTCCTAGTCCCACCTTTCTGTTACTAATCCAGTGGGCCTATAGTCACAAATTCCTAATAGGCGATACTATTGGTAACTAATTTCATTCATGACTGATGTTTGTGTTTTCTTATATAATGTGAAATATTAATATGTTGAAATTAATTATATACACTATAGTGTTTACGTATGATAGAAGAGAATCGGTGCACGAAGTAAACATGGGAGACTATACTTCGTGTAAAGTACGAGGGAAAAATCACGTGGTGCACGACGACGGGAATACGAAGGTGGTACTTAACAAAATAGGAATGTATTATTTCATAAGTGGAAATTATCGTTCTTGCATTCTTGGCTTAAAGCTCGCTATACGTGTCACTTAACCTCCAATTTCTAAAAATATAAGATAATGTAAGATGTATAAGACCTATACAGAGAAATATTGATATTGTTATATATCTCACAATTATGAGCGAATTTCTTTACTATTTTATCTAGACAATAAAAATTAATGCAATATATACCATTTTTAAACACATTCATTTACGAAAAAAATATTTATTGGCATTTGTTCTTATCAATTATATGGTTTTTGACATCACCAATTCAACCAAATGTTGACAAGTTTTATTGTAAGGTTGAGAGAAAGTTGAATTTAATGATAGGTTATATAAACCCCTTATTTAACATACGATACTGACTATATTTCAACATACACACGAAATACAAACTTATAACAAACAAAATTTTATTAGATAATACTTAGTTTAACTTTTTAATTATTCTTTCATCATTATATTGTTAAGTTGATAGAGAATTAATTGTATTTTGTTTACTACATTTATATATACACTTCAGATTGTATATATTGTATCAATTAATTCAATAATAATAATAATAATAAAAATAATAATAATAATAATACTGATACTGATACTGATACTGATACTGATACTGATACTGATACTGATACTGATACTGATACTGATACTGATACTGATACTGATACTGATACTGATACTGATACTGATACTGATACTGATACTGATACTGATACTGATACTGATACTGATACTGATACTGATACTGATACTGATACTGATACTGATACTGATACTGATACTGATACTGATACTGTTACTGATACTGATACTGATACTGATACTGATACTGATACTGATACTGATACTGATACTGATATTGATACTGATACTGATAATAATGATAATAATAATAATAATAATGAAGTTATTCATTATATTCTTTTGTATATACTGTAATTACAATGTTGTAATATGATGAGAAATCAAAACGATGCGGTAAAACAATGAACAAAATCGCACTCAGACAATATAATCATAAACAAAATGAGAAGAAAAAAAAACTTAAATATTTGTGGAAATCACTTATTGAATTAAAAGAAAAGAAAAACAAGTTAGATGAGTCATTTTAGGTCAAAAAAGGACTAAAAGAGAAGAAAATACTATCAAGAAAGAAGCAGTTGCACTTCACAAATACACATACTAGTTTGTGTATAGCTAGAAAGAATCACTATTTAACTTTAATGGTTTGCTCTAGTGGTAAAATTATATGTATTAGACTCATATGTTGTAGCCATGATCTTCGCTAGTGTCATTGACGATTACTACAACTTAAATGGTAGGAATGAAAATTATTTGATTTGATATATTGAGATGTTGATTCACATCCATAAAATCCTTACTTCTCCATACTTTATAAAAGTAAGTTTCACGGTTAGACTCTTTAAAAAATAAAATCTATTTATAAAAAAAAATTTAAAATCTATTTATAAAAAATCTATTTTATTTATTAAAATTTAAGATTAAATATGCTTTTTATCTCTATAATGTTATTGGTTTTTACTCTATAAATTTAACCCTAAAATTTATATATAATCTATTGAGAAATTTTGGACTTTGGGTTTTGTATGACCCATAATTTTAAATTAGACTTTATGTATTTTAGTGGATTTTGGGTATTGAACTCGGAGGCTTTTTAGCCAAGTTATTAATTTTGGGAGTTTAAATGACCAAAAAGATATTCTGATGCCCGACTAAAATTACTCGTCGATAAATAAATTAAATTAACTGCGGTGAATCTTTTACGAAGAATTTAATTCTGGGGAGTTTTGTTAAAAATATCTCGAGTTGCTAAAAATTGTATCTGTCAATTGAGCTGCGATGATAGTAGATATTTTTTACAAAAAGTGGTTTGGAGAGGTTATGGGTTAAATGGCAATTTTAATAAATATCTAAATATTTTGAGATATTTGTTAAGTTATAATTGATATATATAAATATATATATGTTTGTTTGGAGGGAAAAGAAAAGGAAATAGAAAGGAAAGAAAAGGAAATAGAAAGAAAAGAAAATAGAAGGAAGGAAAAAGGAAAAGGAAATAGTACTTTCATCCTCTGCCTCGCGACACTTCTCCTTCTCCCTCTTTTCTTCTTCTTGGTTTTGCTTTCTTTTTCTTTCTTTGGCTTCAAGAATAGAAACCCAAGGATTAATGGGTGAGAAAGAAAAAATTTCCAGCTTCTTCCTCCTTCTCGGATTCGAAAACGGTGTTACTGATTTCAAAACCGTCAAACGCAAACCTACACACTTCGTCTAGATCTAAGCTTCTTTTCGTGAAGAGATAGAAGGGAAAGTTGCTCGCCACCACGCTACGGTGCTAGTGAACCAACTTTGGAAGCGACGTCGCGAGCAGAGATTTTACCGGATTTACTCGCAGTAGCGTAATCGCACGTTAAAGCTAACGTTAAGGTAAGGGCTTCTTCCAAACTTTTAGTTTGCGTTTAGGGACTTATCTGTGGTTGTGTGGAAAAGAATTTTGTTAGGGTTGAAGTGTTGATTTGGGGGAAAATGAATCTAATGCTTTTATGGGTAAAATCTTAGAGTTGGGTTTTGGCGATATTGATGAGTGTCTTGTGGAAAATGAATTTAACTCATTTATGTATGATTTTGAGGAAATGAAATTTGATGTGTTTGTGTGGTGGGTTGTGATGATTGATGTTCGTCGTATTTGACGTGTTCATAATTAATACTTATGAAATTTGAGATGTGTTTGGTTGGATTTTGTGGAAAAATGAATTGATGTGATTTGGTGTGAATTGTGGATTGAATTTGAGAATATGTTTGAGTATGTTCTGTGTGGAATTTGAAAATAATTAGAGTTAAACGAGTATCCAATGTGGGGAATCTTTTAATGTCTCTATTTACTTAATGTTTGTCGTGAAAATCATTAGAGTCAAACGAGTATTAAAAATGGGAAATCTTTTAATATCTCTGTTTACTTAATGTTTGTAGTGAAAATCGTTAGAGTTAAATGAGTATTAAGAATGAGGAATCTCTTAATATCTTTGTTTACTTAATGATTGTCGTGAAAATTGTTAGAGTTAAATGAGTATTAAAAAAGGGGAATCTTTTAATACCTGCATTTACTTAACGATTGACATGGATAAAGTCAAAGTATGCTCATGCATTTCATTTTGGAAAATCGTGCTGACCCGTGATAGGTGGCACCTCGGTAAATAGTACTTTGGCCTGTGATAGGCGGTACATTTACGATTTACGTTTTTGGTAAATCGTGCTGACTCGTGATAGGTGGTACCTTGGTAAATAGTACTTTGGCCTGTGATAGGTGGTACTTTTACGATTTACGTTTTTTCTTTTAGTAAATCGTGCTGACCTGTGATAGGTGGCACCTCGGTAAACAGTACTAGTCTGTGATAGGCGGTACGTTTACGATTTACGCTTTTTAGTAAATCGTGCTGACCTGTGATAGGTGGCACCTCGGTAATTTAGTAATTTGGCCTGTGATAGGCGGTACGATTATGATTTACGGTCCTTCGAGGAGGGTTTTGGTTTGGAATTCCGAGTCCATGCATTTTGGCATATACGCATTGCATTAGGGTGCTTGGCACACGAGTCGTGTTTGATTCAAAATTATGATTGAGTATTTGAACTAGAGATGTCGTGGTAATTGCGTTGTAATTGTTGTGTTATGTTTTGAAATATTGTGTAAGTGTGATTGATTGCAAAACTATTTTGAAACTCAAGTTGTCATGGTGATCGTGTGGAAATTGCTAAGTGTTATGTTTTGAAATTGTGTGTAAGTGTGATTGATTTCAAAACTATTTCGAGACTCAAGATGTCGTGGTGATTATGTTGTAATTGCTAAGTGTTACGTTTTGGAATTGTGTGTTGTGTGTAACTGTGATTGATTCAGTTATGTAGTTTAGAAAAACTTTAGAAAAATCGATTTCCCAATCGATTCTGTTAAAAGATATTGAACAAAATCGATTTTCCAATCGATTCGACATGTCACAGGGGCTTAGCTATTTATCAAAATCAATTTGCCAATCGATTTGGCATGTCACGGGGGCTCAGCTATTTAAGAAAATCGATTTCCCAATCGATTGTCCAATCGACTGATTTAAACCCAGAATACTGGATTCACTAAAAACCTTTAAGAAAACCGATTTCCCAATCGATTTGCTTAGCAGAAACTTTTATTCTGAGTCAGACAATCGATTGACCAATTGATTCATCAATTGATTGGTTAGTTGATTTATTACTTGATTGATTAAAAACCTATTTTGATTTCATTTTTACTTGGCATGTATTATATGAACGTTTAGCATATGGAAAACCGTTTTAATGTGCATGCTATGTTGAAAGGTTATTTTGTGCATTTAAAAACTTAAATGTTGTGTGTTAATTGTTAATTTCGGTTGGTGACCCTTTACAACTATTGTGGAAATCTGGGCTTTTCCCTCAGATGAGAGCCTGGACAATCCTACCGGTTCGTACCATGTGGATGGGAATGTAGTTGGAAACGCCTGACTGGAGCTATCTTAGGAGGATCTTGCAGGGCGCGTGAAGATCACTCAGGGTGTATAGTTTTTTGTAAAATGATCATATTAGACTGACGTATAGGGACTAGATGTCTTTCTTTTGGATTATGTTTATTTTAAATTGGAAGACTGTACCTGTACTAATATTATCAGCATGACAGTTTGTTTTCGATGGGTCCCATGTACCACTTTTGACGTGTAAATACTTTGGATTCGTATTTCAAAAAACTATTCCGCTGTTTGTAAATTATGTCGACTTAATTGTCATTGTGTTATGACTTAATTATTTATCCAAAGGTATTTCCTTAATATTTCTTTGTTTTATAAATTTATTTTTTTTTAAAAAATACACTCTCACTGTTAAAAATCGTTGTGTTACAGGTTTAAATCACATTAAATTTTTTTTCCCAAAAGAAATCACATTAGATGTGAATGAAAGTAATAATTATCCGTGTCAATCTCAATTGGTAAATCATATATATTATTCATGTTGTACCAATCAATTTGCACATTGATTTTCTTCTCTAAACAAAAGAAAATTTTCAATTCATGTCAATGAACTCCTTAATGCAGTTCATCAAAGCAATAAGAGGATGATGAAGTTGGAAACTCTCACAACCAAGGCTAAGGTTGACGTGGAATCAACTATGTGACAATACTTAAATAGTTTCCAAAACTAAGGCCATGATATATAGGAGCTCAATGAGACTAGCACATAATCCTCCAAAACTAGCTTGACAAATAGAGTTGATTCCAAAACTAAGGTCATTGAAAAACCCAATAAATCATTCTCAATTTCTATTTTTGAGAATTCCACCAAAACAAGCTCGACAGATTTCATTGAGGGTACAACAATCGACATTAACCTTAATTGTATGCTAATTAGGAGGAAGTCAAACAACATGTCTATGTGGTTTCTACATATGAAAAAAGTTGAAGTACTGAATTTTTATAACAAATATTGTTTTGAATTTTAATGTACAATTAGTCTCATTGATGTCTATGCAGTTTGGGTAGAGCATTTGTTAATGGATCAGCTAATTGAGGCTTGGAAGGCACATGGATCAAGTTGAAAAAATCATAACAAATGTTTTTTCAACCTCACAACAAACAAGTTTGGATATGACTTTTCCCCAGTTAGCTTCCATCTTGATTGAACTTAAACGTTCATCGATGGACCTTAACACTTATTTAGCATCAATGGGCAAGCAAATGTTGGCAAAGTACACCAAGTATTGGGGAAATAAATCTAACATAAATTTGCTCTTTTACATTGGTGTTATTTTAGATCCTCGATACAAGTTAAGGTATGTGGAGTGGTGCTTCAATGATATGTATGGTGATAAACCAATTAAAAAACACCCATGACTTCATCTTCTAGTGTTGGTGCAATTGGTTCCCTTTGTGAAACAACTATTGTTGGTCCCACAAGCGCACACTTACAACGGGAAAATGGTTTTAAAAAACATTTAAAGAAAAATGATTCAATTGATGTTGAAAATGAACCTGAGAGGTACACTAATGAGAAGTGTATAGAAATTGTAGAAAATTTTGAGGTTTTAATGTGGTGGAAACATAATGCTTGTCGATATCCAATTTTGTCTAGAATGGTAAGAGATATTATGCCTACACCAGTTTCTACTATGGCTTCTAAGAGTGCTTTCAGCACCGAGGGTAGGGTTTAGAGATATATAAAAGCTCCCTAAACCCAGAAATGGCATAGGCTCTAATATGCACCAAAAATTGGTTGAATATGTCTTTTTACCATTTTAAAGACTTCATATTTGAAGAAGGGTATGAGATTTTAGAGGAAGTACTGGTAGGTGCGTTGCTTTTTTTTTTAAAAAAAATTGTATTCATTGTTATATATAATATTTATGTGTTTAACATGATAATTAACTCATTTTTAATGTATCGTAGATTTAAACGGAAGCTCAGCTGAAAGTGGCGCACTACCTTCCTCTCAGTCACAACCTTCAGACTGTGTTTAAATTGTTGAAGGTCCAATTTATGATTATCTTTTCATAATTATGTTTTGTTTTTAATTATGTTTTGTTTATTTACTATAGGATGTTGGAAAACTATGACTTCTTTTATGATTAATAACAAGAGAATTAAGATCGACTCCAACTAGTTAGACATAATTCCCAAAACGATCATGCAACATTCATACAATTCACACACAGCGGAAACTTAAAATCACATACAAGATTATTCAAGGAGCATACAAGAATAAGCAATTAAAACAATGCTGAAGATTAAAGAGAAGGGATAGGAAAGATTGCACCAAGATTTATCCTGGTTCAGCCGTTGATCCAACGACCTACATCCAGTCCCGAAATCATAATCATGATTCCAGCCTTTTTCACTATAGAATGAATTCGAGTACTTTTACAGATTTTCCAGTCTTCTACACGACCTATCAATCTAACTCCCTTCACTTCTATCTTGTCACGCCTTTGATCCTTGTAGTTTATCCTCAAACTCACACAAGATCAAAGTAGACCTCCTCTTGATGATACCACACCAACAAGGATAGCCACCTGTTTCTAAACTGGATTTGTTACAGCATCAATTACAGAGAATTGTCTTTTACACGAACAAAGAAAAGTAGTATCAAGAAAATGTGTTCAATCACTCTAGCATCACACAAAAGAATTGATTTGCCAATGATTATTTTTGTGTGTTTAGAAACTTTTCTTTCCAAGTGTTTTCAGAGATATGCAAAATTGAGAGCAAGAGATTCTGAAAAATGTGAAAAGTTTTATGCAAGAGTTATACAAGTTTTTCTTCAAAATTATGTTTAAAATGATTTGAAGTATCTTATATATATTCAAGGAAAACACCAGGACAATCGATTGCCCAATCGCGTTTGTAAGGATACAGTCGATTGTTGCATCGAGTGTCGTATTTTCTGTGTTTCTGGAAACTTGAATTATATAAGCTTCACTTGATTGGTCAATCGATTGATTCAGTTTCTGATTCAGACCTGATGCTATGAAAACCTTTCAATCGAGTGAGCAATCGAGTTGTTCAAAACTTGGTGCTCACTGTGACTTGAAACTTAGCATCACTCGATTGGTCAATCGAGTGTCGTGATCAAAGTGATTCAGACCTGATGCTATAATTTCCTTTCAATCGAGTGAGCAATCGAGTTGTTCAAAACTTGGTGCTCACTATGACTTGAAACTTAGCATCACTCGATTGGTCAATCGAGTATCGTGGTCAAAGTGACTCAGATACTGCAAACAATCAAGTTGCCAATCGAGTGGTCAATCGAGTGGGCACAAACTGAGTGCTCTCTGTAACTTGAACTACAGCGTCAATCGAATTGTCAATCTATTGTACAATCGACTTGACAATCGAGTGATCTTGTTACAGACCTCAGTTGTTAATGACAGTTTATGTGCCATTCGATTGATGACCCATTCAATCGATTGTTCAATCGAGTTTTTCAGAATTAAGATTCATAACACATGAATGAATGATAAAGGTTCATTGGCAATGGCTTATGTGAGACTCTAGTGATTGTGTACTTAACTTGATACCTAGACACCTAATACCACTATACAAAATTGCATCTTCCTCAAGTGTATCCTCCAGCTTCGGTTGATTCCTTGAGTTGCAAACTATTGTTCCACGTGTGTGGTGTCTTCATGTTTGCCTGAAATGTTTCTTGATTCAAAACATTAGATAAAGCAAATATTTCATGTGCACTGTATGTTTGGGACTTAAATCAAAAACTAGATCAGGGAAGCTTATGGCTTACAATCTCCCCCTTTTTTATTTAATGACAAACATACAATTAATATTGAGATTATTAAAAAAAATCTCCCCCTGAGTTTTGGAATGCATGATACAAGACATTTTTAGTGCATAACCAGGGTGTGAATCAAATCAGTATAACATGTATTAGATTCAGATGAATATAAAACACCAGATCTTTAGTATGTATCAGACCATGAATATGCATTAATCAGGGCATATGCAATGCAATATCAGCAATGTTTAGCAGCATTTAGCATTTACATAATATCAGAGCTATAACACCAGAGTGTTAATATCAGCATATACAGTCTCATCAGATTAGGTATGATACAAAACAGCACATAATCTCAAATTTTAATCAAAAACAGTCTCCCCTTTTTTGTCATTAATACAAAAAGACATAAGACAAAAAATACAAGAGGAAATTAATAAACAACATTTGTAAGAACAAGACAACAAACAACAACAATCAAACCGTAAAAACTCTAAACCTAAACAACCAAAAAAAACCTTAGGCTTGATCCTCATTATCACCAGCAGGAGGAGGAGAGACCGCTGTATTAACCTCAGCAGGTGTCTTCTCCCCATGAGAATCAGAACCAATTTCATTGTCCTGGTTTGGTTCTGCAGTTGATTGCCTCCCAATCTCTGCAATGTCTTCAAAAGACATCTTGAGACCCAAGTGCTCCTGGATGGCTGAAACATCCTTCTGAACTGATTCCAAGGAAGCTTGAAGCTTTAGAAGAGAAGATTCCACCCTCTCACTGTGTTCAGCTTGAAGTTTCAAGACCTCCATCAGCTTTGCCATGATCTCAGAAGATCCTTCAGCTGGTGTAGGTGCTTGGGCATGATCAGTAGTTGTTGGAGTGCTTGTCCAAACATTTTTGATGCGTCTGATCTGCATTTGGTTGACAATGGCTTCACCAAATGTATGAGTAGTTGTGAGTGATTCTTCATTGGCTAGAGACACCTTGAAATGCCTCAGAATCCTCATAACTAGTTGGGGGTAGGGCAGGATGTGCTTCCCTTGTGCTGATTCCTGCATGTTCAGCAGCACAATCCATGTCCAACTCATTTTCAGCTCTTTGTACAGTCCCCATAGCAAGACAACGTCTAGCCGCTGTACAACAGCATGATTTCCGGCCCTAGGTACTAACATTCTTGTTAGCACGTACATGAGCAACCTGTGCTCAACTTTCATCTGTCCAGCTTGAATAGTCTCTTTCTCAACAAAACCTTCCATCATCAATTCTTGTAAAGCAGCATGCTTGTTGATGGAGTTTTCCCAACCTTCGTCTTCTGGAGCATCTTGTGCTCGTCCATCAATGGTGTATCCACAAAAAGGCAAACCAGTTAGCTTAGAAAATTCTTCAAAGGTCATAGCAATTCTTTTGCCTTTCACTTCAGGTGCGAACCCGGTATTGGTTAGGATGAAGGTGGAATAGAAAGCTCTCACCAGCCTTGGATAGACATCCAAAGAACCGGTAAGAAGGTTTTCCAAACCCTGGAACCTTAAACGGTTTTGAAAAGAAAAACCATTTTGATCAAAGTAGGGAAAATCCAAGGTTCTAGCATCTTGGATTTTTCTTTTGACGAAAGATTCTGGAACAGCCTTGCCTTCAGTAGTCTTCTCTTTTGAAGGCTTAACCTTCTTAGGAGGGGATGAAGGTTTCTTCTTCTTAGTTAACTCCTTCATGGCATCTCCCAGCAATTTTTCAGATGGAGTTACTTTCCTCTTTTTGCTGATTTCAGGAGTAGTGGCAACTGCTTTGCCCTTATCCTTTGCCAGTACCTTGTGTGTAGGGATTGAAACTCTTTTGGCTAGAGGTGAAGGAGGTGGAGGAGGTGATGGTGAAGGGGTTCTTCCACTAGAGGTAGAAGAAAAAGAGGATGAGCTGGATTGTTGAATAACTTTGGAGGAGAGGCCAGCAGAAGTAATGGCTGGTTTTCTACCAGTTTGTTTAACACGAGCCATTGAATAATGTAGATTGGAGGTTGATTGGATGAAGAGAAGATTACAGTTGGATGAAGAAGATGATAGCAGAATGAAGTATTTGATTGAGAAATCGAATTGTGAAGTCTAGGCTTATATGGCACTGTTGAAATCCGATTGCCCAATAGACTGGTTACACTTATGGGTTAAAAAAGTGACCGTTACACTCATCCAACGGTTATAATTTTCTCAACGGATACATGCCAATCGATTGCCCAATCGATGCTCGGGTTTTTGATTTATAAAGGTTCTCAGACTTGTGATTTAATTATCTCAAATAGTCGCTTGTCCAATCGCATTTTAACCATATTTCAGTACATCATTCGATTGCCCATTCGAATGTCGAAACAAAAATTTCAAAAATCTGGGTCCAGAGACATGAACACTCGATTTGCCATCCGATTGTCGCGAAGACAACTTCAACAGTCAGGCTTCTGAGATACTAGCAGTCGAATGCCCATCCGATTGAAACAAGAGAAAAAAAAAACAGACATAAACAATAAAAAAACTGAGACCCATCCATTCGACGTTGCAATCGAATATCGTGTTTCTAGTTTGACAAAATGAAGCAATGTTCATCAATCAGTCGATTTTACAATCGAATTTTGAGTGAATTAATGCTTATTTGGCCACATGACACTCGATTGTGCAGTCGAATTGGGTATAAGGATCAGATTCAATTGGGATCAATGATGCCCAGTTTCATTCTTATAAAGAAGAAACTGTCCTTAGGCAAGGCCTTGGTGAAAATGTCAGCCAACTGCTCAGTTGTATTGACATATTCCAACTTAATCTTGCCCTGTTGATATTGATCTCGAATGAAGTGATGCCTTATTTCAATGTGCTTGGTCCTAGAATGCATGACAGGATTCTTAGTAATGTTAATAGCACTAGTATTATCACACAAAATAGGCACAGTCCCTAGGTCCACCCCAAAATCAGAGAGGTGTTGCTGCATCCAAAGAATTTGAGCGCAACAACTACCAGCAGCAACATACTCAGCTTCAGCAGTTGAGAGTGCTACACTATTTTGTTTCTTGCTATGCCAAGAAACAAGAGAGTTTCCTAAAAGTTGGCAAGTACCAGAGGTACTTTTTCTGTCTAATTTGCATCCAGCAAAGTCAGAATCAGAATAACCAACTAGAGTGCAAGTGGATCCCTTAGGATACCACAAACCAAGATCTTTGGTTCCTAAGAGATATCTGAAGATTCTCTTGACAGCACTGAGGTGAGATTCCTTAGGATTGGCCTGGTATCTAGCACACATACACACACTAAACATGATGTCCGGTCTGCTAGCGGTTAGGTAGAGTAGGGATCCTATCAGGCTCCTAAACACAGTCACATCTACAGCTTTACCCGATTCATCCTTATCTAAGTAGCAGGATTGACTCATAGGCGTGTCAATGGATTTATGTTTTTCAAAATTAAATTTCTTTAAAAGATCACTGCAATATTTTGATTGACTGAGGAAAATTCCATTTTTGCTTTGTTTGATTTGAAATCCCAGGAAGTAAGTCAATTCTCCCATCATGGACATTTCAAATCTGCCTTTCATAGTATTTTCAAAATCTTTACAAAGCTTATCATTTGTTGATCCAAAGATTATGTCATCAACATAAATTTGTACCAGCAAAATGTCTTTTCCTTGTCTTTTGATAAAAAGTGTTTTATCTACATTTCCCCTTGAAAAATTTTCTTGTAAAAGGAAATTGCTCAGCTTATCATACCAAGCTCTTGGAGCTTGTTTCAAGTCATACGGGGCTTTTGTAAGTTTAAACACATGATTTGGAAGCTTAGGATCTTCAAAACCAGGAGTTTGACTTACAAAGACTTCCTCCTGAATGTCTCCATTTAAAAAAGCACTTTTAACATCCATTTGAAATAATTTGAAATCCATTATACAAGCATATGCCAATAAAATCCTGATAGCTTCTAGTCTGGCTACTGGGGCATAAGTCTCATCATAGTCTATTCCCTCTTCCTGGTTGAAACACCTTTTGAAATCTCTCTAATGATGTTATCTATGGGATGGTTTTTGGCAAACTTCCACTCTTTGGGTAGATCAACTTCCCTAATAGGTTCCACACAGTCAAGGTTGGTTGGAGGTTCAGGCTCACTGGTTTCTACAGGTTCAGAATCCACAACATCATCCAAAGACTTATCAAATATAGAAAGAGTGCTGTTCAAGTTTTCATCAAATTTGACATGTACAGACTCCTCTATAGTTTTGGTCCTTTTATTGTAGATTCTATAGGCCTTACTAACTTTTGAATACCCTAGAAAGATACCCTCGTCTGCCTTAGGTTCAAACTTACCTAAAGGTCCCTTGCCATTGTTTAACACAAAGCACTTACACCCAAAAATCCTAAAGTAGGAGATGTTAGGCTTTCTCCCTTTGTATAACTCATAGGGAGTCTTTCTAAGAAAAGGTCTAATGAGAACCCTATTCACTACATGAGCAGCAGTGTTAATGGCATCAACCCAAAAGTACTTAGGAAGATTAGAATCTTTAAGCATTGTCCTAGCAAGCTCTTCTAAGGATCTATTCTTCCTTTCTACTACTCCATTCTGCTGTGGATTTCTAGGGGCTGAAAAGATATGTTTGATACCATGATTTTCACAGAAGGTTTGAAAAGCATCATTTTGGAATTCACCTCCATGATCACTTTTTATGGATATGATTTTCTGATTATTCTCATTTTGAACCAAAGCAGCAAATTTCTTGAAAGTTGAGAATGCCTCACTCTTGTGAGTCAGAAAATATGTCCATGTGAACCTGGTGTAATCATCTACCAAAACATAGCCATATAGGTTCCCTCCAAAACTGCTAACCTGAGATGGACCAAAGAGGTCCATATGCACCAACTCTAAAACCTTCTTGGTTTGAACCAAGTCTTTAGGGGGAAAGAGGATTTGACCAGCTTACTCCTCTCGCAGGAGTCACATAGTCTGTCCTTAGAGAACTTCCTATTGGGGAGACCTAAGACTAGCTGCTTGCTGACAAGCCTGTTCAAGTGGTCCATATGAATATGAGCCACTCGTTTGTGCCACAGCCAGCTCTCATCAGCACTAGACAACAAGCAACAGATATCATTTGCAGGTAAAGAATCAAAATCTATCATGTAAATATTATTAATTCTTTTACCTGTCAGTTTCATACCTTCAACTTCCTTATGCTCAAGCGTGCAGGATATGGAAGTAAAGTTTACCTTAAACCCTTTGTCACACAGCTGACTAATGCTTAGTAAGTTGTGTTTCAGGCCTTCAACAAATAAAACATCCTTGATAACACCACTTTTTAAGTTCAGAGACAAGAACTTGGACTTGTCTCCAGTCATATGCTTGGAGCATCCACTGTCCAGATACCATGATTGATTCCTGGATGCCAAGCATATCTGCATAAAAAGAGTCAGGTTTTGGGTTTAGGTACCCAATTCAAATTGGGTCCTGGGGGGTTAGTTTCAAATGATGGTTCCTTAACTTTCCAAATTTGTTTCCATCCTCTGTTGGCACGTTTTTTCAGTTTGCAATTGAACACCTTATGTCCCTTTTTGCAACTAAAGTGACATACAACAGCAGGGGATGGCTTCTGATTTGGTCTAGTAAAGTTATCATACATTTCTTTAGATTGAACAAATTTCTGATGCCTTTTCATATGCATGTTTTGTTTAAAACCAAGTCCAGTTTTAACATCTAGATTTCTCTGATTTCTAAGAAGTCTTTCTAAGTTGTTTTTACCACTGTTGAACTTAGTTACATCACATTTTAGTTCATGAGTTTCTCTTTTCAGTTTTTCATTTATGTCTATAAGAGACTCAAGCTTCAAATTAACTTCATCAAATTGCATGCATTTTTCTTCTAGCTGTTTCTTAGTACTAATCAGTTGTTTAAGTACACTAACATATTCAGTATGCAATTCATTAAAGGCATCATGAAGCTCATCATAAGATGGATTAGATGTAGTACTTACCTCACTGTCAGATTCTGAATCAGTATTAGCCATAAGACACAAGTTAGCTTCTTCATTCTCTGATTCTTCAAATGAATCTTCATCATTGTCATTCCAGGCAATGTAGGCTTTCCTGTTTGAAGGTTGTTGATCCTTGCCCTTAGTCTTTGTAGGCTTGTTTCTGTTTTGCAGCTTGTAACACTCAGATCTGATGTGGCCTGTTTTCCCACATTCATAGCAAGTTATGACTTTGCTATCACTGGTATCACCCTTGCTGGAGCCTTTTGTTTTGGAATTATGTGGTTTCCTTGACTGGCCTCCTTTCTTTTTCAGAAACTTCTTAAATTTTCTGACCAACATACCTATCTCAGGTTCTTCACTTGATTCACTTTCTGAGCTTTCTGAATCTTGTTCAGTTTTTGCTTTGTGAGTTTGAGTCTTCAGTGCAATTCCTTTGCTTTTTCTGTTTGATTGCTCTGTCTCATTTAATCTGTGTAGTTCCATCTCATGTTCACGAAGCTTTCCAAATAGTGTTGCTATAGTCATGTTGGCAAGATCTTTAGACTCAGCAATGGCAGTTATCTTGGGTTGCCATTCCCTTGACAAACACCTCATGACTTTTCCTATCTGCTGTTCATTATCCACAACTTTTCCCAAGGCATGTAGATTGTTGATAATGTGAGTGAATCTTGTTTGTAGATCATTTATAGATTCATCTTTCTTCATGCAGAAAAGTTCATACTCGTGCATAAGTTTATTTGTTCTTGCCCGTTTGACATCTGTAGTACCTTCATGTGTTTCTTGCAAAGTATCCCACATTTCCTTTGCAGCCTTGCAGTTTGACACTCTGAAGAATTCTTCTGCACTTAAGGCTGATGTTATGATATTCTTTGCTTTAGCATTGTAACCAACTTTCTTTTTCTCATCATCAGACCAATCAGCTCTTGGTTTGATAATGCATGATGATCCTTCAGTACCTGCAATTTTAGGAACGTAAGGACCGTTTTCCACTGCATCTAAAATGTCCAGCCTACATGCTTCTAGAAAGATAAGCATTCTTTCTTTCCAGTACATGTATGCTGTACCATTAAAGGCAGGGGGTATGGTTAGAGATGCTCCTTCTCCTAGGAAATCCAAAGAAGTCATTTTCTTTTATGAGTTTTTCTCTAAAAAAGTCAGGCTCTTGATGCCAATTGTTGGAAAACTATGACTTCTTTTATGATTAATAACAAGAGAATTAAGATCGACTCCAACTAGTTAGACATAATTCCCAAAACGATCATGCAACATTCATACAATTCACACACAGCGGAAACTTAAAATCACATACAAGATTATTCAAGGAGCATACAAGAATAAGCAATTAAAACAATGTTGAATATTAAAGAGAAGGGATAGGAAAGATTGCACCAAGATTTATCCTGGTTCAGCCGTTGATCCAACGACCTACATCCAGTCCCGAAATCATAATCATGATTCCAGCCTTTTTCACTATAGAATGAATTCGAGTACTTTTACCTATCAATCTAACTCCCTTCACTTCTATCTTGTCACCCCTTTGATCCTTGTAGTTTATCCTCAAACTCACACAAGATCAAAGTAGACTTCCTCTTGATGATACCACACCAACAAGGATAGCCACCAGTTTCTAAACTGGATTTGTTACAGCATCAATTACAAAGAATTGTCTTTTACACGAACAAAGAAAAGTAGTATCAAGAAAATGTGTTCAATCACTCTAGCATCACACAAAAGAATTGATTTGCCAATGATTATTTTTGTGTGTTTAGAAACTTTTCTTTCCAAGTGTTTTCAGAGATATGCAAAATTGAGAGCAAGAGATTCTGAAAAATGTGAAAAGTTTTATGCAAGAGTTATACAAGTTGTTCTTCAAAATTATGTTTAAAATGATTTGAAGTATCTTATATATATTCAAGGAAAACACCAGGACAATCGATTGCCTAATCGAGTTTGTAAGGACACAGTCGATTGCTGCATCGAGTGTCGTATTTTCTGTGTTTCTGGAAACTTGAATTATATAAGCTTCACTTGATTGGTCAATCGATTGATTTAGTTTCTGATTCAGACCTGATGTTATGAAAACCTTTCAATCGAGTGAGCAATCGAGTTGTTCAAAACTTGGTGCTCACTGTGACTTGAAACTTAGCATCACTCAATTGGTCAATCGAGTGTCGTGATCAAAGTGATTCAGACCTGATGCTATAATTTCCTTTCAATCGAGTGAGCAATCGAGTTGTTCAAAACTTGGTGCTCACTGTGACTTGAAACTTAGCATCACTCGATTGGTCAATCGAGTATCGTGGTCAAAGTGACTCAGATACTGCAAACAATCAAGTTGCCAATCGAGTGGACAATCGAGTGGGCACAAACTGAGGCCTCTCTGTAACTTGAACTACAGCATCAATAGAATTGTCAATCTATTGTACAATCGACTTGACAATCGAGTGATCTTGTTACAGACCTCAGTTGTTAATGACAATTTATGTGCCATTCGATTGATGACCCATTCAATCGATTGTTCAATCGAGTTTTTCAGAATTAAGATTCATAACACATAAATGAATGATAAAGGTTCATTGGCAATGGCTTATGTGAGACTCTAGTGATTGTTTACTTAACTTGATACCTAGACACCTAATACCACTATACAAAATTGCATCTTCCTTAAGTGTATCATCCAGCTTTGGTTGATTCCTTGAGTTGCAAACTATTGTTCCATGTGTGTGGTGTCTTCATGTTTGCCTGAAATGTTTCTTGATTCAAAACATTAGATAAAGCAAATATTTCATGTGCACTGTATGTTTGGGACTTAAATCAAAAACTAGATCAGGGAAGCTTATGGCTTACATAGGCTGCCTTTTTATTTTATTTTTTGGAGTCCCACAAGACTCATCATTGGTCATAACACAACCAAGCAGCCCACCAATTTTTTTTAAGAGATAATTCTGGATTTTGAGACAAGTCGGCCATATCTTTTTGGATCAATAAGGCTTTGCGGGTTGTGGAGCTTCATTTAGTTTTACTTTATTATAATTGATTTCGATGAATATAAATATTCATTAAATATATACTTTTAAGAAGCTATTTCTTGGTTGGATGTTATGATTGATAGAGAAATACAATCCATTGGAGGATATTCTTGTTGAGCTATTTTTTAATTCATGATGGCTAATTAAAGTCAATCTATATCACAAGTAGGTTATGGCAGCAACACAAACACTAGGAGAAGTTGGAAAAAAGTGGTTTCAAGGAACTGCAAATGTAGTGAGGCAGTTTACCTGAATATTTGAGGTGTGTAAAGATTTTTTTTTTGTTCATATACAACATTCATCTATATTTTCTATCAGAAAAATTTAACATTGTGAACTTGTTAATTAGTAAAAACTCATTGTGGTAGAATGTGTAAGACCTGTAATTTTAAATTATACCTTATGTATTTTAATGGATTTTGGTATTGAACTCAGGGGCGTTTTAGCCAAGTTATTTATATTTTGGAGTTTATATGATCAAAAAGATATTTTGATGCCCGATTAAAATTACTTGTCGATAAATAAGTTAATTAACTGCGGTGAATCCGTTGCGAATAGGTTTATGTGTTTTGGGTAAAAGAGTAATTTAATAAATATCTAAAGAGTTGGAGAAATTTGTTGAAAATAGTTAATATGTATATATAGAAAAGGAAAGGAAGGAATTGAGAAGAAAAGAAAAAGAGAGAAAAGAAAAAGAGAGAAAAGAAAAAGAAAGAAAGGAAAAGAGAAGGAAAGAAAGAAAACATTTTCCCTCTCTCTCCCTCTCTGCCGCGCACACCTATTCCTCCCTCTTCCTCCATTGTTGCTCGTTTTTGGTTTCTTTTATTTCCTTGGAGTTCGCAATTGACAGTGGGTGATAGGACAAGGATTTCTCAACTTCACTCTTCACCTTAGGTACTATTGATGAATGTTTCGTGGAAAATGAATATAAACTCATTTATGTATGATTTTCAGTGAATGAAACTTGTGTGTTTAAGTGGTGGATTGTGTCGATTTGTGTTCGTTGTCTTTGACGTGTTCTTAGTTAATACTAAAGATACTTGAGATGTGTTTTGTGTGGTTTGTGTGGAAAATGATTTGGTGTGAAATATGGATTGAATGTGAAAGTATGTGTGAGTTTGTTTTGTGTGGTTTGTGTGGAAAATGTTTTGGAGTAAATTCTGGATTGAATGTGAAAGTTGGTTTTGTGTGGAGTTTGAAAACCATTAAGTTAAACGAGTATCAAGAATGGGGAATCTCTTAATGTCTTGTTTACTGAATGTGAGTTTGTGAAAGTCATTTAAGTTAACTGGGCGTTAAGAATGGGGAATCTCTTAATGTCTTAGTTACTTAATGTTGTTTGAAAATCGTTTAAGTTAACTGAGCGTTAAGAATGGGGAATCTCTTAATGTCTTGGTTACTTAATGTTTGTTTTTAAATATGGTTTCAGTGAAATGAGTATTAAGAATGGGGAATCTCTTAATGACTTGTTTACTGAATGTTTTGTTGTGGAAATCGTTAAAGTCAAAAGTATATTAAGAATGGAGAATCTCTTAATATGTCTGTTTGCTTAATGTTTTGGTGTGAAAATCGGTTAAGTAAATGAGTATTAAAAATGGGGAATCTTTTAATATCTGCATTTACTTAACGCTTGTTGTGAATGGAGTTAGTGTATGCTCATGCATTTCATTTGGTAAATTGTGTTGACCCGTGATAGGTGGCACCTCGGTAAACTGTACTGACCCGTTATAGGTGGTACGTTTACGATTTACTTTTTGGTAAGTTGTGCTGACCCGTGATAGGTGGCACCTCGGTAAGTAGTACTTTGGCCTGTGATAGGCGGTACCCTTACGACTTACGCTTTTTCTTTTGGTAAATTGTGCTGACCCGTGATAGGTGGCACCTCGGTAAACAGTACTGACCCGTGATAGGTGGTACGTTTACGATTTACGCTTTTTAGTAAATCTTGCTGACCCGTGATAGGTGGCACCTCGGTAATTGGTACTTTGGCCCGCGATAGGCGGTACAATTATGATTTACGGCCCTTCGAGGAGGGTTTTGGTTTGGAATTCTGAGTCCATGCATTTTGACATATACGCATTGCATTAGGGTGCTTGGCACACCAGTCGTGGTTAATTCAAATTATGATTGTGTTGATTTTGCTAAGTGTTATGTTTTGAAACTATGTGTAAGTGTGTTTGATTCAAATTGTGATTGTGTTGATTGTACTAAGAGTTATGTTTTGGAACTGTGTGATAGTATGTTAGATTGTAAAATGATTTCGAAACTCATAATGTCGTGGTGATTGTATGGATATTACTACGTGTTAAGGTTTGGAGTGGTGTTTGAATGTGATTGAGTTAGTTTATGTATTTTTGAAAGAATTTACAGGGAAATCGATTTACCCAATCGATTTGATGAGTTACAGGGGCCCTGCTTTGCACGAAATCGATTTATCCAACCGATTTTGTAAGTTGTCTTTCAAAATCATTTAAGAAATCGATTTGGTAAATTGATTGGATTCAATTGGATTCAAGTCAGGGGCTTTGTCTTCCAAAAATCGATTTGCTCAATTGATTGAATTCAATACAGGGGCTCTGTCTGTCAGGAAATCAATTTACCTAATCGATTGATTTAAGCCCAGAGTTCAGTTTTCACTAAAAACTTTTAGGAAATTGATTTACCCAATCGATTGGCTCAGGGGAAAATCTTATTTTGAGTTTGATAATTGATTGCTCAATTTATTTATCAATGTTTTGTTCAGTTATGTATTACTTGATGGATTGAGAACTTCCTTTTGATTTCATTTACATTTGGCAAGCATTACATGAACTTTTAGGATGTGGAAAACCCTTCTAAGATGTATGATAAATTGAAAAGGTTATTGTGCATTGAAAAGCTTAAATGTTATGTGTTAACTGTTAATTTCGGTTGGTGACCCTTTACAACTATTGTAGAAATCTGGGCTTTGCCCTCAGACGAGAGTCAGGAGGATCCTACCGGTTCATACCCTCCGGGCGGGAATGTGGATGGGAGTGCTTGATTGGAGCTACGTTAGGAGAATCTCACGGGGCGCGTGGAGATTACTCAAGGCGTATAGTTTTTTTGTTATGTATAGAATGATCAGACTAGGTTGACACAGAGGGAACATATGTCTTTCTTGTGGGTTGCTTTTAATTTTAAACTGGAAGACTGTACCACTTTTGTTATGTAAACCTTTTGAATACATATTTTGTGAACTTCATCCGCTGCTTGTAAATTATAAGAACTTAAATATGTATCCGAAGGTGTTACCTTATTTATTTCTCTGTTGTATTTTAATTTCTTTTGAAAAAAAAAATACACCCTCACTTTGAAAAACGGGGTGTTACATTGTGGTATCAGAGCTTTGGTTTGGTTTTCTTTGGGGGCTGTGGAACCTTTAGTTCTATATGGTAGGTTAGGAGTTGTTGTCTGATCATGTGTCGGTTTAGGTGGTTTGAGTTGTCAAGTTCGGAATAATTATTATGTGCTGATGTGGTCGGAAGTTATCTTTGGAATTATTGAAGTAGTGTTAAGACTCTACTTGATGATGGTTTTATAGGAGAAGCATGCCGCCAAGGAGGAATGACGTTCCGAGAGCCAATGCCAATAGGGATGATCGGATGGCGGAGGCTATGAATAACATGGCTGCTTCTGTTGCTACATAGACTGCTGCCAAGACTCAACGTGATCTCGAAAAGAGGGAAAGAGAGATCTGTGCTGCGGAGTCAAGAGGGTTAGAAGACTTTCGTCGTTACAATCCTCCTAAGTTTAAGGGGGATGAGAACTCAGAGAAAGCGGATCAGTGGATCCAAGAAGTGGAGAAAATCTTCGAAATGATTAACTGTCGGGCGGCAGTGAAGGTCAACTATGCCACGTATAGTTTTTTTGTTATGTATAGAATGATCATACTAGGTTGACACAGAGGGAACAGATGTCTTTCTTGTGGGTTGCTTTTAAATTTTAAACTGGAAGATTGTACCACTTTTGTCATGTAAACCTTTTGAATACATATTTTGTGAACTTCTTCCGCTGCTTGTAAATTATAAGAACTTAAATATGTATCCGAAGGTGTTACCTTATTTATTTCTCTGATGTATTTTAATTTCTTTTGAAAAAAAAAATACACCCTCGCTTTGAAAAACGGGGTGTTACAGAATGCCAAGAATATAAACATTGATAATGTATTGATCTTGGTGGGGGATCATTTATGCCGAACAAATTATACGAACCTTGTGCAGGTATATATATATATAGTGTAATTGTTTTGTGGAGTAGATTGTTTCTTCATTTCCTTTTCAAAAAATTTCTTATTCATGTATATAACAAAATAACATAGTCACATTGATAGAAATGCCGATTCTTTAATCTGTTCTATAATTGTCACCAATTCTTTCTAATTGGAACATTGATGTAATTTCGTTTTACAACTTTCATTTCTTCTTTTTTTATTTTTTATTTTTTTTTTAATTTTAACTTTGATGTTATTATTTTATGCAATTGGCACTGTCTCTGTCTAATTTGAACACCAATATTATTTTGTTATATAACTTTTTCTTCCTTCTAATTTGTTTTATATGTGTGTAGAAGAAAATATAATCATGCTACTGAAATTACTAGTAAATCCTCATGATGCAGCAATATTGTCTTTATGTGGCTAATTGCAAATGTTGTGTTTGAGAACAATGATATAACAAAACATTGATTGAAACAACAAAACAAGTGTGATGTATGATTGACAGGTTGAAGTGTGATGTACGATATAAAGACAAGCAATAGCACTTAGCAATTACGACATAATAACAAACAACAATAGAGTACGTATATACAATTATCATATTATAACAATGCGTATATACCAATGCACATGATTTCAGAATTTCCAAAACAAAATCTTCCTCGAGGGGCATAAATCATAAATGTGCCGTCTATCACAAGCCAATACTAATTACTGAAGTGCCACCCATCACATATCAACATGATTTACTAGAGCGTAGTCTATCACAGACCTACACGAAAGTTAAATCCTCGTAAGGATAAGATGAACCAATCAACTCATGGAACCATCTCGTGGCCCATCACGATCACCACCTAACTTCGTAGCCCATCACAGTCACCACTAACAGTGACCCCTCACGGTCACCACTAACATTGTGGCCCTTCACGGTCACCACTGGCAATATGGTCCATGACGGTCACCACTAGCTATGAAATGTATGAGCATACTCTGACTCTTTTCACAACAATCATTATGTAAATGTGTGACACCCTAAATCCAAATTCAAATAAAAAGTAAAATGCATAAGTTTTTAAAGAGATTCACAGCGGTAATAGAGAATAATTTTATTCTTTAAACTATAAGGTTCAAGATGTCACATTCACACTTACAAAAAAATGCTTGCATAAAAATTTTCACAAAAAAAATCCTTTAATATTGAATATAGTTAAGGTTTATTAAATAAATATTTCTCTTATAAAAACAAGTTCTAAACTCAGAGAAAATTAATTTCTACCTTCGAATAAAAGATAAAATAACACAATTGATTGATCATATTTACAAAATTCGAAATTAGTTCAAAACTCAACAAAATACAAAAATTACTCCCACCTAGTATCACCTATTCAGAGCGTGGATCACCAATCTATAACCTGAAACAACTGCGCTCTCGCAAGCGCCAAACACAAGCAACGAGGGGTGAGTTTCGAAATCATGTAATAGTATAAGATAAACGAGGAGAACACGCAAGTAGTCAAACAACACAAGTAAAGAGAAACATTCGAGAACATAATATCAAAGGTTAATCTAATTCAATCACAATCAAACAGTTACAAAGATCAAATGCTATGCATGTCCTATACTCTATACTTCTTCATCATTTGGTACCATTCTACTCTGAAGTACTTGGTTAGGAGGCCTGATACTATGCCACTACAAGAGTTGACGGACAATTCATGAATGGCCAAGTCCTCATAGATCCCCTCAACTCAACCCGAGACACATATACGCGACAGTCGGGGTACTCTTGTGTTGCACGGTAGTTCCTGGCCTTAGGGAATAACCCACTAATCCACTTAGGAATTACCCACTAGATGTACCCCCAAGGTCTATCAGTCTTACCTTACAGTTCGACTGTAGCCCTCCACGATCAGGCTCATTCAGTTGTACTTCCCCGAATCACTAGGTTTGTCAAACCCTCCCTATATGATGACAAAATAATCCTATCTCCAAAATCTGTAATACATATCTCAGACTTACTCGACCATCACAATTCAATGATCATCACAATTCAATATGTTTCAGTTTAACTTCACAATATTCATCATTATATATATAGTTATATTAGTCAATCACATAAAATCCCAATATTTGATTTACACTACTCACAATACACAGTCCAGTCTCATCAATCACATAATAAGGAATCAATTAGGTGCATTTTCAAGTAATATCAGAATTTCAATCAAGTAGACAAGAACACTCAAATATATATCATTCATACAATAACAATTACTATATGTTTCATAAAATCAAATAACACACAATCTTAATATAAATTAATTCACACAATTCTATAGGTTTCTAAATTATATTTTAGTTCTCACTATTACCATTCATATATTATTAATTAATTATTATTACTCAATAGGGCTCAACCATACGTAGTAAGCCCCGAATGAATATATGGGAATTTCAATATTCCCGTTCAACTCGTGTTATTTTATACTCATAAAATCGAACCTCATCTCACCCCTTACCTCGACTGAAGATTCTGTCCAATGAATCTGATCTGCTAACGAATCGTTTCTTTATCGGTCGTCGTCTCTAATAGTCCGCGAGGGAATTATAACCACACAACCACAAAATACAAATAAATTACTTACAACGAATAAATGAATAAATAAATAAATAACAAAATAATTAATGAATAATAAATAAGTAAGTAAACGAATAAGTACATAAAAAAATAAATTATAAATAATTAAATAATAAATAATTAAATAAGTAAATAAATAAATAAATAATAAAATAATAAAATAATAAATAAATAAATAAATGATATAATAAATAATAAATAAATAAATAAGTAAATGGATAATATAATATAATAAATAAATAAATGAATAAATAAATAACAAAATAAAATAAACAATAAATAAATAAATGAACAAATAATTAATAAAATAAATAATAAATAATAAATAACTTAATAAACGAA
>JBBPBT010000888.1:414475-425195 GCA_037974875.1 Cicer bijugum | reverse complement strand
AAATAATAAAATAATAAAATAAAATAAAAAATAAATGAATAAATAAATAAATAAATAATTAAGTAATAAAGTAAGTTATAAATAAATAATTAATAAAATAAATAATAAAATAAAAAAAAAAATAAGGCAGAGTGGATAGAGAACTGTTACTAATGCGTATATAAACATTGCAATTTTTTTGGCATTCTGTGTGAATGTACCATTTATTTGGCTTCTATATAAATAACAGATAATACATGATATTCAAATTGACTTCTATATAAATAATAGATAACATATGCTATTCAAATTTCAAGAGAGAAGTAATCAACTTTAGACTAAATCAGCATACATTTATGATTTATGCCCCTCGAGGAAGATTTTGTTTTGGAAATTCTGAAATCATGTGCATTGGTATATACGCATTGTTATAATATGATAATTGTATATACGTACTCTATTGTTGTTTGTTAGTATGTCGTAATTGCTAAGTGCTATTGCTTGTCTTTATATCGTACATCACACTTCAACCTGTCAATCATACATCACACTTGTTTTGTTGTTTCAATCAATGTTTTGTTATATCATTGTTCTCAAACACAACATTTGCAATTAGCCACATAAAGACAATATTGCTGCATCATGAGGATTTACTAGTAATTTCAGTAGCATGATTATATTTTCTTCTACACACATATAAAACAAATTAGAAGGAAGAAAAAGTTATATAACAAAATAATATTGGTGTTCAAATTAGACAGAGACAGTGCCAATTGCATAAAATAATAACATCAAAGTTAAAATTAAAAAAAAATAAAAAATAAAAAAAGAAGATATGAAAGTTGTAAAACAAAATTACATCAATGTTCCAATTAGAAAGAATTGGTGACAATTATAGAACAGATTAAAGAATCGGCATTTCTATCAATGTGACTATGTTATTTTGTTATATACATGAATAAGAAATTTTTTGAAAAGGAAATGAAGAAACAATCTACTCCACAAAACAATTACACTATATATATATATATATACCTGCACAAGGTTCGTATAATTTGTTCGGCATAAATGATCCCCCACCAAGATCAATACATTATCAACGTTTATATTCTTGGCATTCTGTAACACCCCGTTTTTCAAAGCGAGGGTGTATTTTTTTTTCAAAAGAAATTAAAATACAACAGAGAAATAAATAAGGTAACACCTTCGGATACATATTTAAGTTCTTATAATTTACAAGCAGCGGAAGAAGTTCACAAAATATGTATTCAAAAGGTTTACATAACAAAAGTGGTACAATCTTCCAGTTTAAAATTTAAAAGCAACCCACAAGAAAGACATTTGTTCCCTCTGTGTCAACCTAGTCTGATCATTCTATACATAACAAAAAAACTATACGTGGCATAGTTGACCTTCACTGCCGCCAGACAATTAATCATTTCGAAGATCTTTTCCACTTCTTGGATCCACTGATCCGCTTTCTCTGAATTTTCGTCCCCCTTAAACATGGGAGGATTGTAACGACGGAAGTCTTCTTACCCTCTTGACTTCGCAGCACGGATCTCTCTTTCCCTCTTTTCGAGATCACGTTGAGTCTTGGCAGCAGTCTGTGCAGCAACAGAAGCAACCATGTTATTCATAGCCTCCGCCATCCGATCATCCCTATTGGCATTGGCTCTCGGAACGTCATTTCTCCTTGGCGGCATGGTTTTCCTATAAAACCATCATCAAGTAGAGTCTTAACACAACTTCAATAATTCCAAAAATAACTACCGACCACATCAGCACATAATAATTATTCTGAACTTGACAACTCAACCCACCTAAACCGACACATGATCAGACAACAACTCCTAACCTACCATATAGAACTAAAGGTTCCACAGCCCCCAAAGAAAACCAAACCAAAGCTCTGATACCACAATGTAACACCCCGTTTTTCAAAGCGAGGGTGTATTTTTTTTTCAAAAGAAATTAAAATACAATAGAGAAATAAGTAAGGTAAAACCTTTGGATAAATAATTAAGTCATTAAAATTTACAAGCAGTGGAAAAGTTTTTCAAAATATAAATCCAGAGCATATTCTGCTGTCAACAATAGTACAGGTACATCCTTTCAACTTAACATAAAGGTAGCCCGAAAGAAAGACATATGTGTCCAGAGTGACAACCTAGTATGATCATTCTATACATAAAAAAAAAACTATACGCCTTGAGTAATCTCCACACGCCCCGTGAGATTCTCCTAACGTAGCTCCAATCAAGCACTCCCATCCACATTCCCATCCGGAGGGTACGAACCGGTAGGATCATCCTGACTCTCATCTGAGGGCAAAGCCCAGATTTCCACAATAGTTGTAAAGGGTCACCAACCGAAATTAACAGTTAACACATAACATTTAAGCTTTTCAATGCACAAATAACCTTTTCAATTTATCATACGTCTTAGAAGGGTTTTCCACATGCTAAAAGTTCATGTAAAGCTTGCCAAATATAAATGAAATCAAAAGAAAGTTCTCAATCCATCAAGTAATACATAATTGAACAAAACATTGATAAATCAATTGAGCAATCAATTATCAAACTCAAAATAAGATTTTCAACTGAGCCAATCGATTGGGTAAATCGATTTTTGGCAAGGGATGTCCCTGTAACTCATCAAATCGATTGGGCAAATCGATTTCGTGAAAGATAGAGCCCCTGTAATGAATCCAATCGATTGGGCAATTCAATTTCGTGAAAGACAGAGCCCCTGTAACTCAGTAAATCGATTGGGGAAATCGATTCCCCTACATATTCTTCCCAAAATTCATAAACTAAACCAATCACATTTATACATAATACAAAGCTTAACACTTAGCAATTCTCACACGATTCACTATGACAAAATGGGCTTTGAAATAGTTTTACAATCCATCATACTTTCACGCGATATTCAATACATAACATGTAGTAAAATCATCACGGTCATAAGTTTAAATCAAACACACTTACACATAATTTCAACACATAACACTTAGCAAAATCAACACAATTACAATTACATCTCAGGTTCAAAACACTCAGTCATAAACTTGAAACAAACACACTACACACAATCTGTTCCAAAACATAGCACTTAGTAATATCATCACTTTCATGAATTCGAATCAAACACGACTCATGTGCCAAGCATCCTAATGCAATGCGTATATGCCAAAATGCATGGACTCGGAATTCCAAACCAAAACCCTCCTCGAAGGGCCGTAAATCATAATTGTACCGCCTATCGCAGGCCAAAGTACCAATTACCGAGGTGCCACCTATCACGGGTCAACACGATTTACTAAAAAGCGTAAATCGTAAACGTACCACCTATCACGGGTCAGTACAGTTTACCGAGGTGCCACCTATCACGGGTCAGCACAATTTACCAAATGAAATGCATGAGCATACACTAACTCCATTCACAACAAGCGTTAAGTAAATGCCAATATTAAAAGATTCCCCATTTTTAATACTCATTTACTTAACCGATTTTCACACCAAAACATTAAGCAAACAGACATATTAAGAGATTCCCTATTCTTAATATACTTTTGACTTAAACGATTTCCACACAAAACATTCAGTAAACAAGTCATTAAGAGATTCCTCATTCATAATACTCATTTCACTGAAACCATTTTCAAAAACAAACATTAAGTAACTATGACATTAAGAGATTCCCCATTCTTAACGCTCAGTTAACTTAAACGATTTTCCAACTACATTAAGTAACCAAGACATTAAGAGATTCCCCATTCTTCACGCCCAGTTAACTTAAACAATTTTCAAACAACATTAAGTAACTAAGACATTAAGAGATTCCCCATTCTTGACACCCAGTTAACATACGATTTTCAAACAACATTAAGTAACTAAGACATTAAGAGATTCCCCATTCTTAATACTCGTTTAACTTAATGGTTTTCAAATTCCACATACCAACTTTCACAGTCAGTCCGTAATTCACTCCAAATCATTTTCGACACAAACCACACAAAATAAACTCACACATACATTCACATTCAATCCATAATTCACACCAAATCATTTTCCACACAAACCACACAAAACACATCACAAGTTTCATCAGTATTAACTAATAACACGTCAAAAACAATGAACACAAATCGACACAATCCACCACTCAGACACACAAGTTTCATTTACTCAAAATCATACATAAATGAGTTTAAATTCTAAGATTTTACCCATAAAGCCTTAGATACATTTTCCCAAATCAATACTCCAACCCTAACAAAATTCTTTTCCACACAACCACAGATAAGGCCCTAAATGCAAACTAAAAGTTTGGAATGAGCCCTTACCTTATCGTTAGCTTTAACGTCGATTTACGGCACCGAGATCAATTCCGATAAAAACTTTGCTCGCGACGTCGCTTCCAAAATTAGCTCACTAGTACCGTAGTGTAGTGGTGAGCAACTTTCCCTTCTATCCCTTCGCGAAACGAAGCTTGGATCTAGAAGAAACGACGAGATTTGTATTTGACGGTTTTGAAATCCCGAAGCCGTTTTTCTTCGTTTTCGGATCAAAGATGAAGAGTGAAGTTGAGTAATCCTTGTCCTATCACCCACTAAGCCTTGGGTTTCTATTCTTGAGTAAAAGGAAGCAAAGAAAAGCGAAAATGGAAGAAGGAGGAAAGGGGGTTCACGCGAGGCTGAAGGAGGAAGATGGAAAATTTTGTTTTTCTCTCCTTTCTCTTTCTTTCCTTTGTTTTTCTGTTCTTTCTATTTCCTTCCTTTCCTTTTCTTTATATATATATATATATATATATATATATATATATATATATATATATATATATTAATAATAATTAACAAACATCTCCAAATCTTTAGATATTTATTAAATTATCCTTTTACGCATAACGCATTAAACTCTTCGCAAAAGATTCACCACAGTTAATTTATTATTTTCAACTTATATTTTGAAATAAAATTTAAACTATATATATATAGATAGATAGGAAATTTTACAATTAATTATTAACACTTCTAAAATAGTTCCAATTTATTTTCTTATTTTACCAAAATTAAAAATATATATACACATTAAAGTAATGCACATGACACAAAACATAAGACATATGATAATGATTATGGATTACACTAATTCATAAATCTATAAAATAGTAGCCTCCTCTCACACTAACTACTCAATATGTAACACCCTAAATTTGATAATAAACTATATTATTAATTAAATAGGATTTTAAATAATTAATTTGATGTTAAAATTATTTTAGAATAATTGTTGATAAATTTCGTGAGTAATTTTTGTTATAAGGATGCTTTCTATGATGTGCTAGTTTGATACATGTTTTATTACATGAACGATATAAATAATACGTATTATATTTTATTATTTGATATATTTAAAAAAATAATAATAGTATTTTAGTGTAATATATATTTTAAAGAAAAAGATTTATGTGATTTTACGTGTATATACGTGTACCCAATTAATGTAATATTTTTTTGTGCACTAGATTGATGTTAAGTATATACATAGTTATATTTCAATTATTTATTACTACTTTCTATTTTAAATTATTTATCTTGAAATGTTAGAAATATTGTGATTGATTTCCTTTACTTTTATATATTTCCTATGACATGATGATTTTGTATATATTTGTTATGATTTGGTAATTAATAAAAATTATTGATGTTATGTTTATTTATTTTATCGTTTTGACTATTTTATAAAAATAGTAATATTTTTATAAGTTTATTTTGAAAAATGTTATAGTAATAATTATAATTACTATTTTGAATGAGAGAGTTTTGTTTTTAATATATTTTAAAATAAATAGATAAATAAATAATAATGATACATTAAAATATATAGGACAAGCTAAATTGTAGAATCCAATTGATATATGTAAGGTAGGCATGGGCTGTTAACTAATTTTACAAATATTTAGATCAGTTTGTTAGGTTTTGCAAATATTTAGATGAGTTTGTTAGGTTTTGCTAATATTTAGATGAGTTTGTTAGGTTTTGCTGCTTGTTTTCTATCCGCCGCTTTCCAAAACCAAAATATAAATAGACATTGTGAACTCTGATTTGTACTAAAATAAAACAAAACAAAGAAAAGGGAAGGGAGTTGAATGGGAAGCCGTAGAACCAAAGAGTAAACACAACAACAAACCTATCGTTTTTGACACCGGTGATCGATAACTATTGCATAAAAGTTTCTCCGTTTTCATCCAAATTTGAGTATGTTATTTCATTCATTTAACTCATCAATTAAACATAATTTTCCACATTTTTAACAACCCCAATTTCTCTCTAAAATACCCGATTTCTCCATTTACAGAAATCCATATTTTGCACCGTTCTCCTTCACCGTAAGTCCGATTTGAGTGAAACCAACGCCAAAACGACCGTGTGAAAAGTGGCTATATTATCCACTGATTGGGTTTCTGATTTATGGTAATTTTCCTAGACCGAATTTCGAATTTAGTTTTTAGAGTATCTTCTCATAATTTATTTTTAACGTTTAGCCATAAACTATCGAGTTAGATCGATTGAAGGACAAAGAGTCAATGAACAAAGGTTTTTTGCTCGTGGAATCGTATTCGTGTGTGAAAGCTTCAAAATAAGGTAAGGGGTGAGAGAGCGTTTGAATTCATGAGTATAATATATTGTGAGATGAACGGGAAAACCGTACTTCCCAACGATTCATCCGGGGCTTGCTATGTACGGCAGTATCCCTTTGAGAGATAAATTGATTAATTTAAAATATGAGAATTGTGAGATTAAAATGTGAAATAGAAATTTTTATAAGTTGTTGATTGATTTAATTTTCGATACTTGTGTGGTAGTTGATATTTGTTATTATTGTGATGTTGGATGTTGAATGAAATTATGTGTACATGTTTGCTTAGATGAAATTATGTGATGTGATAATAAATTATGGATGCATGGTTTGATATATGCTTACGTGATGATAATGATGATTTTTGATTGATGATAGTGATGTTATAAAATTGTGATGAGTTTATACGATGATCATGATTATTTATGATTAATGATATTATAAAATTGTGATGAAAATATTGAAGTACCCCATACTTGATGAGATAGTGATGATTCTTAAATATGGTGTTCTTAATGGAGTAGTCTAAGCTAACGGGGGGAGAAAATAAATATGGTGATTGTGAAGTGAAGATTATTTTGTCATCATATAGGTAGGGCCTGACAAGCCTAGTGATTATGGGGAAGTACAACTGAATGAGCCTGATCGTGGCGGTCTGTTGTCGAGCCTTAAGGCAAGATTGTTAGAACTTGGAGGTATTCTGGTGGGGAATTCCTAGGTGACTTGGAGGTAGCACTCCAAATGTCGGGAACTACCATGCAACACAAGTTTACCTCGACTGTCGCGTATATGTGTCTGGGGTTGAGTTGAGGGGATCTATGAGGACAAGCGCAATTTGAATTGTCCGTCCACCGAGATGGTGGCATAGTATCATGGTGTAAGACCCGTAATTTTAAATCCTAAGTTATACAATTTTAGGGTATTTTGTGTTAAATTGCTTAGGCTTTTAACCCAGTTTTCGGTATTTAGTGAGTTAAAGGCCGAACATATATTTTCGGAAATTGGATTAAAATTATTTGTCGAAGAATAATTTATTTAAGTTTGGAAGAATTTAATTCTGGGCGGTTTTGTTCAAAATATCCCAGGTTGTTGAAAATTGTATTTGACAATTGAGTTGCGACGAGAGTAGATATTTTTATCAAAATAGTTTGAGATGAGAGTGAAGTGATGGATGTGAGAGTTGTTAGATAATTGTTGGTTTTGTTTTAATTATAATATATTAATATATAAATATATATTTATATATTGTAAGTAATATATATATATATATATATATGGTTGGAGGGAAATAGGAGAACGAGAAATGGAAAGGAAAAAAAATAGAAAGGAAAGAGAAAGAGGAGAAAAGGAAGGGAAAGAAAAAGAAAAGAAAGAAAAAAGTAAAGTTCATCTTCTTCCTCTGCCTCGCGATGCTTCTTTCTACTTCCTCCCTTCATGTTCATTTTCGTTGCTCTTTGGCTTCAAGAATAGAAACCCAAGGCTTGTGGGTCAGTAAGAACAAATTTACAGCTTCTTCCTTCCCGTTTCATCTAGATCTAAGCTTCGTTTCGCGAAGAGATAGAAGGGAAAGTTGCTCACTACCACGCTACGGTGCTAGGGGACCAACTTTGGAAGCGGCGTTGCGAGCGGAGATTTTACCGGATTTGCTCGCGGTGCTGTAATCGCACGTTACAGCTAACATGAAGGTAAGGGCTCCTTCCAAACATTTAGTTTGCATTTAGGGACTTACTTGTGGTTGTGTGGAAAAGAATTTGGTTAGGGTTAAAGTAAGGTTTTATGGAGAATGAATTTTAAACCCATTTATGTATGATTTTGAGTATATGAAACTTGTTGTGTTTGAGTGATGGATTGTGTTGATTTGTGTTCGTTGTTTTGACGTGTTCTAAATTGATAACTGATGAAACTTGAGATGTGTTTGTGTGGTTTGTGTGGAAAATGATTTGGTGTGAATTATGGATTGAATGTAAAAGTATGTTTGAGTTTGTTTTGTGTGGTTTGTGTGGAAAATGATATGGAGTGAAGTATGGATTGAATGTGAAAGTATGTTTGAGTTTGTTTTGTGTGGTTTGTGTGGAAAATGATTTGGAGTGAAGTATGGATTGAATGTGAAAGTTGGTTTTGTGTGGAATCTGAAAACCATTAAGTTAAACGAGTATTAAGAATGGAGAATCTCTTAACGTCTTGTTTACTTAATGTGAGTTTGTGAAAATCGTTTAAGTTAACTGAGCGTTAAGAATGGGGAATCTCTTAATGTCTGGGTTACTTAATGTTTGTTTTTGAAAATGGTTTCAGTGAAATGAGTATTAAGAATGGGGAATCTCTTAATGACTTGTTTACTGAATGTTTTGTTGTGGAAACCGTTTAAGTCAAAAGCATATTAAGAATGGGGAATCTCTTAATATGTCTGTTTGCTTAATGTTTGGTGTAAAAATCAGTTAAGTAAATGAGTATTAAAAATGGGGAATCTTTTAATATATGCATTTACTTAACGCTTGTTGTGAATGGAGTTAGTGTATGCTCATGCATTTCATTTGGTAAATTGTGCTGACCTGTGATAGGTGGCACCTCAGTAAACTGTACTGACCCGTGATAGGTGGTACGTTTACGATTTACTTTTTGGTAAGTTGTGCTGACCTGTGATAGGTGGCACCTCGGTAAGTAGTACTTTGGCCTGTGATAGGCGGGTACCCTTACGACTTACGCTTTTCTTTTGGTAAATCGTGCTGACCCGTGATAGGTGGCATCTCGGTAAACAGTACTGAGTCGTGATAGGTGGTACGTTTACGATTTACGCTTTTTAGCAAATCGTGCTGACCCGTGATAGGTGGCACCTCGGTAATTGGTACTTTGGCCTGCGATAGGCGGTACAAATATGATTTACGACCCTTCGAGGAGGGTTTTGGTTTGGAATTCCGAGTCCCTGCATTTTGGCATATACGCATTGCATTAGGGTGCTTGGCACACGAGTTGTGTGCCAAGCACCTTAATGCAATGCGTATTCAAATTATTATTCTGCTATAAACCAACAATTTATTTTCTTTTGGTATAATTGGGTATTCAAATTATTATTCTACTATATTTATCGACATACAAATTTGAGAGCCTTGAATCAAAATGAGTACTAATTGCATATAATTTTTTCATGTTCAAAGTAAATATTCAATTTAGGACTTGACTGATTCGTATTAATATTGTGCATAATTTCCTTACATTCTTAATTATTATATGATCGTATATATTTTATTTGTATGCTTTATAATTATAATCTTAGGTTTTATAATTATAATCTTAGGTTATATTAGAGAGTCTAAAATTTGTGTTAAGCCTAAATACTTTGTTTATTGTAATTATAATTCAATGTTTTATAGTGTGCACTAGACAAGAAGGAAACATTGCTAATTGCATTGATATACCTTCTATTTTAATATCAAAAATCATGTCTATATTGTAATTGTTTAACGATGTATCACTTTATTTTTCTTTTCAAATAATAACAATAATAATAATAATAATAATAATAATAATAATAATAATAATAATAATAATAATAATAATAATACATTATAAACCACAGTACATCTGGTGATAGGTTAGAATAGAAAGAACCTAGTGTAATATAGCAGCCGCCTTATTCCTGCCTTAGTTGTAGCTACTGTATTTCTTCCATGAGTTCTAACAACAATACAACCATTCATCCTTGGTTTCTGACGACAATACAACCATATAGTAGTACACTAGAGCAATTGTATATATTGGTCTTAATCCCATCAAATGATACAATTTGATTTAATAGAAGAGAGCCTATGTTCCATTTCCATCAATTTAATATACTTTTTCCCAATTTCATAAAATTACATCAATACAGGGCATGTGTTATTTTTATTTATTTTATTAAATTATTTATTCATTTACTTAATTGTTGATTTATTATTTATTTTGATTATTCAGTTACCTACTTGTCTAATTATTAACTATTTCATTATTTATTTATCCATTACTGATTTATTTATTTATTTATTATTTATTTTATTATTTATTTTATTAAATTATTTATTCATTTACTTATTTATTTTATTATTATTATTTATTTTATT
>JBBPBT010000888.1:401275-414085 GCA_037974875.1 Cicer bijugum | reverse complement strand
TTATTTATTTATTTATTCATTTACTTATTTACTTAATTATTATTTATTTTATTATTTAATTATTTATTTTTTTATTTATTTATTTATTTATTCCGTTACTTATTTAATTAATTATTTTATTATTTGTTTATTTATTTATTCATTTATTTATTTACTTCTTAACATATTCACTTATTTATTTATTTATTTACTTACTTATTTATTTATTATTTCCTTATTCATTTACTTATTTAATTTATTATTTTATTATTTATTCATCTACTTATTCGTTATTTATTATTTATTTTATTTATTCATTTACTTATTTGATTATCTATTATTTATTTTGTGGTTTATTTATTTCCTTATTTATTCATAGTAATTAGTTTATTTGTATTTTGGGGTTGTGTGGTTTTAATTCCCTCGCGGACTATTAGAAACGACGACCGATAAAGAAACGACACGTTAGCAGATCATATTCATTGGACGGAATCTTTAGTCGAGGTAAAGGGTCAGATGAGGTTCGATTTTATGAGTATAAAATAACGTGAGATGAACAGGAATGCCGAAATTCCCAAATGTTCATTCAGGGCTTACTACGTACAGTGGAGCCCTATTGAGTAATAATAATTTATTAATAAAATTTGAATGGTAATAGTGAGGACTAAAATATAATTTAGCAACCTATAGAATTGTCGTGAACTTATATCTTGATTGCATACTGTCTGATTTTATGAAATCTTATGTTGATTGATAATGTATGAATAATATGTACTTGAATGTTTTTGTTACTTGATTGGATTTGTGATATTATTAGAATGTGCCAATTGTTGAATTCCTTGTTATGTGATTGACTGATAAAGGTAAACAATGATGAAATATCATGAAGTCAAATTGAAACATATTGAGTTGTGATGATCGAGTAAGTTTGAGACGTGTGTTGTAGATTTTGGAGTTAGGACTATTTTGTCATCATATAGGGAGGGTTTGACAAACCTAGTGATTTGGGGAAGTACAACTAAATGAGCCTGATCGTGGCGGGCTACCGTCGAACTGTAAGGTAAGACTGATAGACCTTGGGGGTACATCTAGTGGGGAATTCCTAAGTGGATTAGTGGGTTATTCCCTAAGGCCGGGAACTACCGTGCAACACAAGAGTACCCCGACTGTCGCGTATATGTGTCTCGGGTTGAGTTGAGGGGATTTATGAGGACTTGGCCATTCATGAATTGTCCGTCCACTCTTGTAGTGGCATAGTATCAGGCCTCCTAACCAAGTACTTCGGAGTAGAATGGTACCAAATGATGAAGTATAGAGTATAGGACATGCATAACATTTCACTATTTTGATTGCCTTATTATGAATGGGTTTGATAAGTCGTTAATATTATACATTTGACTGTTTTTGGAGATTGTGATAATTTGATTGTTTGCGTGTTCTTCTCGTGTATTTTATACTATTACATAATTTCAATACTCACCCCTCGTTGTTTGTGTTTGGCGTTTGCGACGGACGCAGACGAGCTGTAAGTTGCAGGTGATGACTAATACCATTAGAGAGACGAAAGCAGCCATGTCCTGGAGACTCTATTTATATGCATTGTATTGACGTTTTTTGAGTATTAATATTTTGGGAATTTCCGCTCTGATAGTGACATCGGGTGGGGACTTTATTTACACTGAGTTTAAAAGATAAGTAAGTGTACTTCAAAAAGGATTTTGTTGTTTGACATTATGATTTCGATTTCATTATGTTTGATGGAAAGTTTTGAATTTATGTGACACGTTTATGATTATGTGATATTCTTTACCTTAAAAAAAAATTTCTTTGGGGTTTAGGGTGTCACAATTTTCACAACAAACATTAGGTAAACAGAAATATTAAGAGATTCCCCATTCTTAATAGTCTTTTAACTTAAACGATTTTCAAAACAAACATTAAGTAACCAAGACATTAAGAGATTCCCCATTCTTAATACCCAGTTAACTTAAACGATTTTCACAAACAAACATTAAGTAAACAAGACATTAAGAGATTCCCCATTCTTAATACTCATTTAACTTAATGGATTTCAAAACAACATTAAGTAACCAAGACATTAAGAGACTCCCCATTCTTAATACCCAGTTAACTTAAACGATTTTCACAAACACACATTAAGTAAACAAGACATTAAGAGATTCCCCATTCTTAATACTCATTTAACTTAATGGTTTTCAAAACAACATTAAGTAACCAAGACATTAAGAGATTCCCCATTCTTAATACCCAGTTAACTTAAATGATTTTAATGACTTAATTATTTATCCAAAGGTTTTACCTTATTTATTTCTCTGTTGTATTTTAATTTCTTTAAAAAAAAATATACCCTCGCTTTGAAAAACGGGGTGTTACATTGTGGTATCAGAGCTTTGGTTTGGTTTTCTTTGGGGGCTGTGGAACCTTAGGTTCTAGATTGGAGGTTAGGAGTTGTTGTCTGATCATGCATCGGGGTAATTGGTCTGAGTTATCAGATCAGGGGTGGTTATTATGTGTTGATATGTTTGAAACTTAGTTTTGGAATTATTCAAAGTGGTGTTAACACTTCTTCTTGTTATTGGTTTTTCGGAAACACTACCTCTAAGAGGGAACGACGTTGCAAGGATGAACATCAGTAGGGATGATCAAATGGTTGAAGCTACAAATAACATGGATGTTTTGTTGTTGCACGAACTGCTGCAAAGACTCTACGGGATCTGGAGAACAGGAAAAGAGAGATTTGTGCTCTTAAGATTAAGAGGGTTAGAATATTTTCGTCGTTACTATCCTCCAAAGTTCAAGGGTGATGAGGACTCAGGAAAAGAGTTGATTAGTAGATTCAAGAAATGGAAAAGATCTTCGAGATGACGGAGTATTAGGCAGAGTTGAAGCAAGTCATGACAACATGGAATTTATGAAATGGTTCCAAGGACACAGAAGCTATGTGTTGATGTTAACTCGAAGATGATGAGTATGGATGGATTAATATTAGACTAATGAGGGATTTCAAGTAAAGATCTAAGTGGAGGACTTTTGGTAAGAAAAGTATTAGATGTTTTCCCTGGTAGATTTCAGGATGAGTTTGGATGAAGTTTGACAACTGTCAAAGAGATGTGAACATCATGGAATTGTTGAGAAGATAAGGCTTCCATTTGGAATAACATTTGGTGCTTAGGTGTCAATGAAAGAGACTGGCAATGAAGATAAGGGAGCGTTGCACATTAGGAGTGAATACTCCTTTGGATAGATAAAATACGTTTTGAGGAATTGTCGATACCTTGAGGGGAAAAGTCGAGCATTCGAGTTAGACTAGATTCGTAACTTGGATTATTAAGTATGGACAGTAATATTGCATGAATCTATAAACACGTAAGTGTGAATTTTGAGAGATGTTCAGAAAAACCTAATGAGTTAAGCCTTGATGTATTGAACTCTATGTTACCATTAAGTGGAATTTGAAGTAATCGAGTACGAGAATACTTGAGATTGCGGTAATATAAGTTTTAGAGTCTATTAAAGGATGGAAATTACTAAGAGGATGTTAATATTTTGATAGGACTGAAGGATTATTCGAGATTTGATTTGGGACCCTAAGATGGTTGATTTTAGCTGATGATTTAAAATCTCGCAAGGTTGGAGGGAGGACCAAGTGATGCTTAAAACTTTCATAATCGAAGGAGTTGAGACAGGCAAGTGATAAATAATTCATGTTAAGGATGAAAGTGTTTGTAGATTTTGAGGATCATATTTTAGAATATTATTCAATGATAAAAAGTGAAAAAGAAGAAATGTAACAACTGATTTATGGTTTAGTTGTTGGTCTTGGGAAGTCAAGCGTGAAGATTTGAAGTGATCATTTCAGTAACTAGATGGACGAAGAAAGGTATGTGGGTTTTTGAGATATTGTACTGCAAAAAAAAAATTTATGAGGATGAAGTTATAGATAATTATCTTTTTGGAAATGTTTATGGGGAACGTTTGAGAAATAATTCTTTAAAACGTTCGAATGTTAGGATTCTTTCAATTTATATCTCGGTGAAGGTTGAGAAGGAATAAGAATCCAGCAAGTGAAACAAATATTGGAAAATGTGCCAAGAAATTGTCGGAGCAGCACATAGAGATGTAGCTTATGACGATTAAAGATTCAGGAAAGGAATTATCTCACCTATAATTCAGACATTATTATTATAAAGGTATGCCAATGATATAAAGAAATTACTTGAGTACATGTCATGGGGATTATTATTGTGTTCGTCAATCAAAGGAGTTCAATGTTTGTTTGATTGGAAACAATTGAACATGAAATGGAAAGGTTTGGTGGGAATTAGTAAGCCTTTATTTATTGGAATCACTATAATGAAGATGTATCAAGGTTCGAGGTAGAAATTTAAAGTTTGTATAAATGGAAAGGTGATGGAGTTGACCTGTCATAATGAAAGGATAATCATCAAGATGCAAATGAAGGACATAGCAAAATTAAGAAGTATCAGAATGAATGTTGGCAGTAGAGGTAGGAGAATTATTTTTGAGTTTATGAATAATTGCGGAGTATGTAAGAAATTTTTTAGTGAAGCGTGAATTTGAGGTGTTAGGCATGAGACAAATGTAGACCTTGATCTGTGAATTAAATTCAAGTTGGATTTTAATGGAAAACGTGACTCTTGAAATGAAGTACTAAACTAAAAGGGAGTTTGTGTGTCCTAAATAGTATAGTCTTTGGCATGATTTCGAAAATAATTGAGGAAGCTTTGATCACCAAGCATATGTGGAGATTGGATTATTAAATTTATAACTGGAATAACATACTGATAAGAACACTATAGTTTGACGTAGTTGTACGACTTAAGAAAAATCGAGGATTTGTGGACAAGGGAGAAATTTAGGAGTTCTCGGATGTAGTGATTGTTCGGTGCTCAGTGTGTTAGGGTCATTCTAAGTGTTTCAGTTTGGTACCAAATGGATGTTTCGTACCAAGTGGATGCAAATGAGACTACGAGACATAAGTATGGGATATTTTACTTCGTCGACAGGATCAAAGTTATAGGAAAATAAGGGAAACTCAATGGACTTTGAGAAGATTGTTGACTGCTTGTACATTAAGATAACCTCAGTTATAAGTTGCAAGGAGCGCTACTACAGTTCGGTTAAGATAGTCTAAGCCACTATCATGGTTGTTGGCTATTTATTGACAAATTGAGGAACTGATCATCCTTAATCTCTTGTCGATAGTAGACAAAACCATGTTGAATGGAACGGACGAGCCTTACCGACTATGAATGGGTGCAGAGTTATTAAGCACCTTATGAAAAGGGGTAGACAACACTTTCTTCGAGAAGGCCGGGTGAAATAAGTTGTGACTGATATGATGAATTCGGGTACAAACCAAGGGTGGATTGTTACTCGTACTTTAAGTTTCGAGGACGAAACTAATTTAAGGGGGGTAATAATGTAAGACCCGTAATTTTAAATCCTAAGTTATACAATTTTAGGGTATTTTGAGTTAAATTGCTTAGGGTTTTAACCCAGTTTTCGGTATTTAGTGAGTTAAAGGCCGAAAATATATTTTTGGAAATTGGATTAAAATTATTTGTCGAAGAATAATTTATTTAAGTTTCGAAGAATTTAATTCTAGGCGGTTTTGTTCAAAATATCTCAGGTTGTTGAAAATTGTATTTGACAATTGAGTTGCGACGAGAGTAGATATTTTTATCAAAATAGTTTGAGATGAGAGTGAAGTGATGGATGTGAGAGTTGTTAGATAATTGTTGGTTTTGTTTTAATTATAATATATTAATATATAAATATATATATTTATATATTGTAAGTAATATATATATATATATATATATATATATGGTTGGAGGGAAATAGGAGAAAGGGAAATGGAAAGGAAAAAAAAATAGAAAGGAAAGAGAAAGAGGAGAAAAGGAAGGGAAAGAAAAAGAAAAGAAAGAAAAAAGGAAAGTTCATCTTCTTCCTCTGCCTCGCGATGCTTCTTTCTACTTCCTCCCTTCATGTTCATTTTCGTTGCTCTTTGGCTTCAAGAATAGAAACCCAAGGCTTGTGGGTGAGTAAGAACAAATTTACAGCTTCTTCCTTCCTCCCGGATTCGAAAACGGAGTTAGGGATTTCAAAACCGTCAAACACAAACCTTCCCGTTTCATCTAGATCTAAGCTTCGTTTCGCGAAGAGATAGAAGGGAAAGTTGCTCACTACCACGCTACGATGCTAGGGGACCAACTTTGGAAGCGGCGTTGCGAGCGGAGATTTTACCTGATTTGCTCGCGGTGCTGTAATCGCACGTTACAGCTAACGTGAAGGTAAGGGCTCCTTCCAAACTTTTAGTTTGCATTTAGGGACTTACTTGTGGTTGTGTGGAAAAGACTTTGGTTAGGGTTAAAGTAAGGTTTTATGGAGAATGAATTTTAAACCCATTTATGTATGATTTTGAGTATATGAAACTTGTTGTGTTTGAGTGATGGATTGTGTTGATTTGTGTTCGTTGTTTTGACGTGTTCTAAATTGATAACTGATGAAACTTGAGATGTGTTTGTGTGGTTTGTGTGGAAAATGATTTGGTGTGAATTATGGATTGAATGTAAAAGTATGTTTGAGTTTGTTTTGTGTGGTTTGTGTGGAAAATGATATGGAGTGAAGTATGGATTGAATGTGAAAGTATGTTTGAGTTTGTTTTGTGTGGTTTGTGTGGAAAATGATTTGGAGTGAAGTATGGATTGAATGTGAAAGTTGGTTTTGTGTGGAATCTGAAAACCATTAAGTTAAACGAGTATTAAGAATGGGGAATCTCTTAATGTCTTGTTTACTTAATGTGAGTTTGTGAAAATTGTTTAAGTTAACTGAGCGTTAAGAATGGGGAATCTCTTAATGTCTTGGTTACTTAATGTTTGTTTTTGAAAATGGTTTCAGTGAAATGAGTATTAAGAATGGGGAATCTCTTAATGACTTGTTTACTGAATGTTTTGTTGTGGAAACCGTTTAAGTCAAAAGCATATTAAGAATGGGGAATCTCTTAATATGTCTGTTTGCTTAATGTTTGGTGTGAAAATCGGTTAAGTAAATGAGTATTAAAAATGGGGAATCTTTTAATATATGCATTTACTTAACGCTTGTTGTGAATGGAGTTAGTGTATGCTCATGCATTTCATTTGGTAAATTGTGCTGACCTGTGATAGGTGGCACCTCAGTAAACTGTACTGACCCGTGATAGGTGGTACGTTTACGATTTACTTTTTGGTAAGTTGTGCTGACCTGTGATAGGTGGCACCTCGGTAAGTAGTACTTTGGCCTATGATAGGTGGTACCCTTACGACTTACGCTTTTCTTTTGGTAAATCGTGCTGACCCGTGATAGGTGGCACCTCGGTAATTGGTACTTTGGCCTGCGATAGGCGGTACAATTATGATTTACGACCCTTCGAGGAGGGTTTTGGTTTGGAATTCCGAGTCCCTGCATTTTGGCATATACGCATTGCATTAGGGTGCTTGGCACACGAGTTGTGATTGATGCAAATTATGATTGTGTTGATTTTGCTAAGTGTTATGGTTTGAAACTATGTGTAAGTGTGTTTGATTCAAAATGTGATTGTGTTGATTGTACTAAAAGTTATGTTTTGGAATTGTGCGATAGTATGTTAGATTGTAAAACGATTTCGAAACTCAAGTTGACGTGGTGATTGTGTTGAAAATGCTAAGTGTTAAGATGTGGATTTGTGTATGAATGTGATTGAGTTAGTTTATGTTATTTTGGAAGAATATGCAGGGAAATCGATTTCCCAATCGATTGACATTAAGTCAGTGGCTCAGCTATGTTGTCAATCAATTGCCCAATCAATTGCCCAATCAATTCCCCAATCGATAGGCATTAAGTCAGTGGCTCAACTATGCTGTCAATCAATTGCCCAATCAATTGCCCAATCGATTGGCATTAAGTCAGTGGCTCAGCTATGTTGTCAATCAATTGCCCAATTAATTGCCCAATCGATTGGCATTAAGTCAATGGCTCAGGTATGCTGTCAATCAATTGCCCAATCAATTGTTGATTGAATTAAGCCCAGAGTTCAAACATCACTAAAAACCTTCAGGAAATCGATTTGGAAATCAATTGGCTTTAATACGGGGGCTCAATTATCCATTTAATCGATTTCCCAATCGATTGGCTTAGTGGAAATTCTTATTTTGAGTTAGATAATCGATTGCTCAATTAATTTATCAATGTTTTGTTCAGTTGTGTATTACTTGATGGATTGAGAACTCTATTTGATTTCATTTACATTTGGCAAGCATTGTATGAACTTTTAGCATATGGAAAATCCTTTTAAGGTGCATGCTAAGTTGAAAAGGTATTTTGTGCATTTAAAAACTTAAATGTTATGTGTTAACTGTTAATTTCGGTTGGTGACCCTTTACAACTATTGTTGAAATCTGGGCTTTGCCCTCAGATGAGAGTCAGGATGATCCCACCGGTTCGTACCCTCCGGACGGGAATGTGGATGGGAGTGCTTGATTGGAGCTACGTTAGGAGAATCTCACGGGGTGCGTGGAGATTACTCAAAGCGTATAGTTTTTGTTATCTATAGAATGATTAGACTAGGTTGTCACTCAGGACACATATGTCTTTCTTTTGGGCTACCTTTATGTTAAGTTGAAAGGATGTACCTGTACTATTGTTGACATCAGGACATGCTTTGGATTTATATTTTGAAAAACTATTCCGCTGCTTGTAAATTTTAATGACTTAATTATTTATCCAAAGGTTTTACCTTATTTATTTCTCTGTTGTATTTTAATTTCTTTAAAAAAAAAATACACCATCGCTTTGAAAAACGGCGTGTTACACATGGCCTCCTAACCAAGTACTTCAGAGTTAGAATGGCACCACATTGTGAAGTAGAGTCTAAGCTCATGCATAGCATTGCATTTCCTTGTGATTGTTTTGTTGTGATGGATGGGTTTCAAAGGTAATATTAATTAGATGATTTGATGCATATTATAATTAGATGATTATTTTACTTGAGTGACTTTGATGTTATAGTATGATACTATTTAATTAAATATTTTGATATATCGTAAAGTGATTATGATATGGTTCTATTACGATTGTTTGCGTGTTCTTCTTACTCATATTATACTATTGACATGATTTCAAAAATCACCTCCTTCGTTGTTTGTGTTTGGCTGGATGGGCCATGCGTTTGCAAAATCGCAGTTATTACAGGTTAATGAGTCTTGAAGTTCAAGTTTGGGAGGAATCCCGCTCTGATAGGTGATACCGGTAATAAGGGTTTTAATTTGTATTTTACTTATTTAATTTGAATCAAATTTTTGTATGAAAACCTTAAAGTACTAGTAAGTTTTAGAATTAAATCAAGTAATTATACTTAAATCAAGTTTATTGAGATTAAATTGTTTTATTTGAGTAATAAAATTTGAAATGGTGCATGTATACTTTGAGAAACGTGATATCCTAAATTAGTTACAAAAGATTTTATTTTCTTAAAAATATAATTCTATTTATCCGCTGCAAATTTTATAGGAATATGATATAAATTATTATATATATTATTTTGGGATTTAGGGTGTCACATTAGTAGTATCAGAGCAGGTCTGTCCAATCAAGCCGAGTGGGTCGAATGTCGATTCAGTGTTAGTCGAATGTCAGTCGTATCAATTGTGTTTTCTTGTGTAGTAATTATTTTCACTTTGATTGTTTTCCTGTTATATTATTGTGTTAAGTGTTATATGCTTTTGGTATTATTATTTCCACAATGTAACACCCCGATTTTCAAAGCGAGGGTGTATTTTTTTTTTTCAAAAGAAATTAAAATGAAACAAAGAATGATTAAGTAAAATACATTTGGATAATTATTTAAGTCAATATAATTTGTACGCAGCGGAATAATTTTTGAAATTTGAATCCAAAGTATTTACACAATAACAAGTGATACAAGGAACTCGTCAAAATAAGATGTCATACTGACAATATTAGTAGAGATACAATCTTACAATTTAAAATAAACGCAATTCAAAATAAAGACATTTGTTCCCTCTATGTCAACCTAATCTGATCATTCTACCAAAAAGCTATACACCCTGAGTAATCACCACGCTCCCTGTAGGATCCTCCTAACATAGCTCCAGTCAAGCATTCTCATCTACATTCCCATCCACAGGGTACGAACCGGTAGGATTGTCCTGGCTCTCATCTGAGGACAAAACCCAGATTTCCACAATAGTTGTAAACGGTCACCAACCGAAATTAACAATTAACACCTAACATTTAAGTTTTTAAATGCACAAATAACCATTTCAACTTAGCATGCATCTTAAAAGGATTTTCCATATGCTAAAAGTTCATATAATGCTTGCAAAATGTAAATGAAATCAAAATAAAGATCTCAATCCATCAAGTAATACATAACTGACCAAAACATTGATACATCAATTGAGATATCGACAATCCCCCCACAGACAAAATTAACCAACAAATCACCATTTACCAGGGTGTAGTCTCTCACGGACAAACACCTGTGCAGTCTCTCACAGACAAACACAATTTACCAGGGTGTAGTCTCTCACGGACAAACACTTGTGTAGTCTCTCACGGACAAACACAATTTACCAGGGTGTAGTCTCTCACGGACAAACACCTGTGCAGTCTCTCACGGACAAACACACATTAAAGTAAACATAGATATTAAGAGATTCCCCATTCTTAATACTCATTTAACTTAAACGATTTTCACTACAAACATTAAGTAAACCGAGGTATTAAAAGATTCCCCATTTTTAATACTCGTTTAACTCTAATGATTTTCACAACAAACATTAAGTAAATATAGATATTAAGAGATTCCCCATTCTTAATACTCATGTAACTCAAAACGATTTTCACAACTAACATTAGTAAACAGAGATATTAAGAGATTCCCCATTCTTAATACTCATTTAACTCAAAATGATTTTTGTAACACCCCAATTTCTCGTTACTTTATTTTAAATAGTATAATGATACAATATCATATTTATTTTTATTTTTATATATGAGTGTTAATATGTGTTCTAATCTCTTTATGTGTGTCTATGTGTTTGCCTTAGTAATTGATTTAAATAATTGATTTTAATTGTATGTAACTTAATAAAATAATATATATATATATATATATACATATATAGATTTTAAATAAAATACTATAAGAAATGAAATTGTACTGCTATATCAATTTATTAGTTAGCACTAATAGAGTGAGTTAATAATAATAATAATAATAATAATAATAATAATAAATTCTAATAGTGGGAAGGGATTATGGCAATAACCAGCCCATGTTTTGTGAACAAGCCCAGATAACAAAAACCTAAATTCACTAATATATATGTAGATGAGAGGCTATAGGATGACATTTGTTATGCCTCCTGTACGCAAGAAATTTGGCTGGGCACATGCTATATCCCACAAATTCCAAAACAGAAAATAAATTCTCGTAGAAACGGCTTAACTTTTACACGGTTAGTATATTTTGCTATCTATACAAATTTTCTGCCATATTATTTTTTTAATTAAATCTTCATTTTATGAATTTGTCAAAAACTCTAAAGATTTGGTAGGATTATTGTCCCTCATATTAGTCTTCATCTTCTGTCTTTAATTCCCTATTTCCTTTTATTCCTTTCCTATAAACCAACAATTTATTTTCTTTTGGTATAATTGGGTATTCAAATTATTATTCTGCTATATTTATCGACATACAAATTTGAGAGCCTTGAATCAAAATGAGTACTAATTGCATATAATTTTTTCATGTTCAAGGTCAATATTCAATTTAGGACTTGACTGATTCGTATTAATATTGTGCATAATTTCCTTACATTCTTAATTATTATATGATCGTATATATTTTATTTGTATGCTTTATAATTATAATCTTAGGTTTTATAATTATAATCTTAGGTTATATTAGAGAGTCTAAAATTTGTGTTAAGCCTAAATACTTTGTTTATTGTAATTATAATTCAATGTTTTATAGTGTGCACTAGACAACAAGGAAACATTGCTAATTGCATTGATATACCTTCTATTTTAATATCAAAAATCATGTCTATATTGTAATTGTTTAACGATGTATCACTTTATTTTTCTTTTAAAATAATAACAACAATAATAATAATACATTATAAACCACAGTACATCTGGTGATAGGTTAGAATAGAAAGAACCTAGTGTAATATAGCAGCCGCCTTATTCCAGCCTTAGTTCTAGCTACTGTATTTCTTCCATGAGTTCTAACAACAATACAACCATTCATCCTTGGTTTCTGACGACAATACAACCATATAGCAGTACACTAGAGCAATTGTATATATTGGTCTTAATCCCATCAAATGATACAATTTGATTTAATAGAAGAGAGCCTATGTTCCTTTTCCATCAATTTAATATACTTTTTCCCAATTTCATAAAATTACATCAATACAGGGCATGTGTTATTTTTATTTATTTTATTAAATTATTTATTCATTTACTTAATTGTTGATTTATTATTTATTTTGATTATTCAGTTACCTACTTGTCTAATTATTAACTATTTCATTATTTATTTATCCATTACTGATTTATTTATTATTTATTTTATTATTTATTTTATTAAATTATTTATTCAATTACTTATTTATTTAATTATTATTTATTTTATTACTTATTTATTCATTTACTTAATTGTTGATATATTATTTATTTGGATTATTCAGTTACCTACTTGTCTAATTATTAATTATTTCATTATTTATTTATTCATTA
>JBBPBT010000888.1:334800-400781 GCA_037974875.1 Cicer bijugum | reverse complement strand
TTGTTTACTTAATTATTATTTATTTTATTATTTAATTATTTATTTATTATTTATTATTTATATTATTATTTATTTATTTATTCCGTTACTTATTTAATTATTTATTTAATTATTTGTTTATTTATTTATTCATTTATTTATTTACTTCTTAACATATTCACTTATTTATTTATTTATTTACTTAGTTATTTATTTATTTACTTATTTATTTATTATTTCCTTATTCATTTACTTATTTAATTTATTATTTTATTATTTATTCATCTATTTATTCGTTATTTATTATTTATTTTATTTATTCATTTACTTATTTGATTATCTATTATTTATTTTGTGGTTTATTTATTTCCTTATTTATTCATAATAATTAGTTTATTTGTATTTTGGGGTTGTGTGGTTTTAATTCCCTCGCGGACTATTAGAAACGACGACCGATAAAGAAACGACTTGTTAGCAGATCATATTCATTGGATGGAATCTTCAGTCGAGGTAAAGGGTCAGATGAGGTTCGATTTTATGAGTATAAAATAACGTGAGATGAACGGGAATGTCGAAATTCCCAAATGTTCATTTGGGGCTTACTACGTACAGCGGAGCCCTATTGAGTAATAATAATTAATTAATAAAATTTGAATGGTAATAGTGAGGACTAAAATATAATTTAGCAACCTATAGAATTGTCGTGAATTTATATCTTGATTGCATACTGTCTGATTTTATGAAATCTTATGCTGATTGTTAATGTATGAATAATATGTACTTGAATGTTTTTGTTACTTGATTGGATTTGTGATATTATTAGAATGTGCCAATTGTTGAATTCCTTGTTATGTGATTGACTGATAAAGGTAAACAATGATGAAATATCATGAAGTCAAATTGAAAGTTATCGAGTTGTGATGATCGAGTAAGTCTGAGACGTGTGTTGTAGATTTTGGAGTTAGGACTATTTTGTCATCATATAGGGAGGGTTTGACAAACCTAGTGATTTGGGGAAGTACAACTGAATGAGCCTGATCGTGGCGGGCTACCGTCGAACTGTAAGGTAAGACTGATAGACCTTGGGGGTACATCTAGTGGGGAATTCCTAAGTGGATTAGTGGGTTATTCCCTAAGGCCGGGAACTACCGTGCAACACAAGAGTACCCCGACTGTCGCGTATATGTGTCTCGGGTTGAGTTGAGGGGATCTATGAGGACTTGGCCATTCATGAATTGTCAGTCCACTCTTGTAGTGGCATAGTATCAGGCCTCCTAACCAAGTACTTCGGAGTAGAATGGTACCAAATGATGAAGTATAGAGTATAGGACATGCATAACATTTCACTATTTAGATTGCCTTATTATGAATGGGTTTGATAAGTCGTTAATATTATACATTTGACTGTTTTTGGAGATTGTGATAATTTGATTGTTTGCGTGTTCTTCTCATGTATTTTATACTATTACATAATTTCAATACTCACCCCTCGTTGTTTGTGTTTGGCGTTTGCGACGGACGCAGACGAGCTGTAAGTTGCAGGTGATGACTAATACCATTAGAGAGACGGAAGCAGCCATGTCCTGGAGACTCTATTTATATGCATTGTATTGATGTTATTTTGAGTATTAATATTTTGGGAATTTCCGCTCTGATAGTGACATCGGGTGGGGACTTTATTGACACTGAGTTTAAAAGATAAGTAAGTGTACTTCAAAAAGGATTTTGTTGTTTGACATTATGATTTCGATTTCATTATGTTTGATGGAAAGTTTTGAATTTACGTGACACGTTTATGATTATGTGATATTCTTTACCTTAAAAAAAAATTTTCTTTGGGGTTTAGGGTGTCACAATTTTCACAACAAACATTAGGTAAACAGAAATATTAAGAGATTCCCCATTCTTAATACTCTTTTAACTTAAACGATTTTCAAAACAAACATTAAGTAACCAAGACATTAAGAGATTCCCCATTCTTAATACCCAGTTAACTTAAACGATTTTCACAAACAAACATTAAGTAAACAAGACATTAAGAGATTCCCCATTCTTAATACTCATTTAACTTAATGGATTTCAAAACCACATTAAGTAACCAAGACATTAAGAGACACCCCATTCTTAATACCCAGTTAACTTAAACGATTTTCACAAACACACATTAAGTAAACAAGACATTAAGAGATTCCCCATTCTTAATACTCATTTAACTTAATGGTTTTCAAAACAACATTAAGTAACCAAGACATTAAGAGATTCCCCATTCTTAATACCCAGTTAACTTAAATGATTTTCACAAACACACATTAAGTAAACAAGACATTAAGAGATTCCCCATTCTTAATACTTATTTAACTTAATTGTTTTCAAATCCCACACAGAATAAACTCAAACATATTCACAAATTTAATACACAATTCACACCAAAACACAACAATTCATTTCCCCACAAAATCATTTTTACGACAACATTAAGTAAATGCAGATATTAAGAGATTCCCCATTCTTAATATACTTTTGACTTAAACGATTTCCACCTCAAAACATTCAGTAAACAAGTCATTAAGAGATTCCCCATTCTTAATACTCATTTCACTGAAACCATTTTCAAAAACTAACATTAAGTAACCAAGACATTAAGAGATTCCCCATTCTTAACGCTCAGTTAACTTAAACGATTTTCAAACAACATTAAGTAACTAAGACATTAAGAGATTCCCCATTCTTAACGATTTTCACACAAAATAACTCAAACATATTATCAAATTAGTTATAAAAGATGTTATTTTCTTAAAAATATAATTCTATTTATGCGCTGCAAATTTTATAGGAATATGATATAAATTATTATATATATTATTGTGGGATTTAGGGTGTCACATTAGTAGTATCAGAGCAAGTCTGTCCAATCAAGCCGAGTGGGTCGAATGTCGATTCAGTGTTAGTCGAACGTCAGTCGTGTCAATTGTGTTTTCTTGTGTAGTAATTATTTTCACTATGATTGTTTTCCCGTTATATTATTGTGTTAAGTGTTATATGCTTTTGGTATTATTATTTCCACAATGTAACACCCCGATTTTCAAAGCGAGGGTGTATTTTTTTTTCCAAAAGAAATTAAAATGAAACAAAGACTGATTAAGTAAAATACATTTGGATAATTATTTAAGTCAATATAATTTGTACGCAGCGGAATAATTTTTGAAATTTGAATCCAAAGTATTTACACAATAACAAGTGATACAAGGAACTCGTCAAAATAAGATGTCATACTGACTATATTGGTAGAGATACAATCTTCCAATTTAAAATAAATGCAATTCAAAATAAAGACATTTGTTCCCTCTATGTCAACCTAATCTGATCATTCTACCGAAAAGCTATACACCCTGAGTAATCACCACGCTCCCTGTAGGATCCTCCTAACATAGCTCCAGTCAAGCATTCTCATCTACATTCCCATCCACAAGGTACGAACCGGTAGGATTGTCCTGGCTCTCGTTTGAGGACAAAACCCAGATTTCCACAATAGTTGTAAACGGTCACCAACCGAAATTAACAATTAACATATAACATTTAAGTTTTTAAATGCACAAATAACCATTTCAACTTAGCATGCATCTTAAAAGGATTTTCCATATGCTAAAAGTTCATATAATGCTTGCCAAATGTAAATGAAATCAAAATAAAGATCTCAATCCATCAAGTAATACATAACTGACCAAAACATTGATACATCAATCGAGCAATCGACAATCCCCACACACACAAAATTAACCAACAAATCACCATTTACCAGGGTGTAGTCTCTCACGGACAAACACCTGGGCAGTCTCTCACAGACAAACACAATTTACCAGGGTGTAGTCTCTCACGGACAAACACTTGTGTAGTCTCTCACGGACAAACACAATTTACCAGGGTGTAGTCTCTCACGGACAAACACCTGTGCAGTCTCTCACGGACAAACACACATTAAGTAAACATAGATATTAAGAGATTCCCCATTCTTAATACTCATTTAACTTAAACGATTTTCACTACAAACATTAAGTAAACCGAGGTATTAAAAGATTCCCCATTTTTAATACTCGTTTAACTCTAATGATTTTCACAACAAACATTAAGTAAATGTAGATATTAAGAGATTCCGCATTCTTAATACTCATTTAACTCAAAACGATTTTCACAACTAACATTAGTAAATAGAGATATTAAGATATTCCCCATTCTTAATACTCATTTAACTCAAAATGATTTTCACAACAAACATTAGGTAAACAGAAATATTAAGAGATTCCCCATTCTTAATACTCTTTTAACTTAAACGATTTTCAAAACAAACATTAAGTAACCAAGACATTAAGAGATTCCCCATTCTTAATACCCAGTTAACTTAAACGATTTTCACAAACAAACATTAAGTAAACAAGACATTAAGAGATTCCCCATTCTTAATACTCATTTAACTTAATGGTTTTCAAAACAACATTAAGTAACTAAGACATTAAGAGATTCCCCATTCTTAATACCCAAATAACTTAAACGATTTTGACAAACACACATTAAGTTAACAAGACATTAAGAGATTCCCCATTCTTAAAACTCATTTAACTTAACGGTTTGCAAATTTCACACAAAACAACTCAAACATATTATCAAATTAGTTACAAAAGATTTTATTTTCTTAAAAATATAATTCTATTTATCCGCTGCAAATTTTATAGGAATATGATATAAATTATTATATATATTATTTTGGGATTTAGGGTGTCAGATTAGTAGTATCAGAGCAGGTATGTCCAATCAAGCCGAGTGGGTCGAATGTCGATTCAGTGTTAGTCGAATGTCAGTCGTGTCAATTGTGTTTTCTTGTGTAGTAATTATTTTCACTATGATTGTTTTCCCATTATATTATTGTGTTAAGTGTTATATGCTTTTTGTATTATTATTTCCACAATGTAACACCCCGATTTTCAAAGCGAGGGTGTATTTTTTTTTTCAAAAGAAATTAAAATGAAACAAAGAATAATTAAGTAAAATACATTTGGATAATTAATTAAGTCAATATAATTTGTACGCAGCGGAATAATTTTTGAAATTTGAATCCAAAGTATTTACACAATAACAAGTGATACAAGGAACTCGTCAAAATAAGATGTCATACTGGCAATATTAGTAAAGATACAATCTTCCAATTTAAAATAAATGCAATTCAAAATAAAGACATTTGTTCCCTCTATGTAAACCTAATCTGATCATTCTAACAAAAAGCTATACACCCTGAGTAATCACCACGCTCCCTGTAGGATCCTCCTAACATAGCTCCAGTCAAGCATTCCCATCTACATTCCCATCCACAGTGTACGAACTGGTAGGATTATCCTGGCTCTCATATGAGGGCAAAACCCAGATTTCCACAATAGTTGTAAACAGTCACCAACCGAAATTAACAATTAACACATAACATTTAAGTTTTTAAATGCACAAATAACCTTTTCAACTTAGCATGCATCTTAAAAGGATTTTCCATATGCTAAAAGTTCATATAATGCTTGCCAAATGTAAATGAAATCAAAATAAAGTTCTCAATCCTTCGAGTAATACATAACTGACCAAAACATTGATACATCAATTGAGCAATCGACAATCCCCACACAGACAAAATTAACCAACAAATCACCATTTACCAGGGTGTAGTCTCTCACGGACAAACACCTGTGCAGTCTCTCACAGACAAACACAATTTACCAGGGTGTAGTCTCTCACGGACAAACACTTGTGCAGTCTCTCACGGACAAACACAATTTACCAGGGTATAGTCTCTCAAGGACAAACACCTGTGCAGTTTCTCACGGACAAACACACATTAAGTAAACATAGATATTAAGAGATTCCCCATTCTTAATACTCATTAAACTTAAACGATTTTCACTACAAACATTAAGTAAACCGAGGTATTAAAAGATTCCCCATTTTTAATACTCGTTTAACTCTAATGATTTTCACAACAAACATTAAGTAAATATAGATATTAAGAGATTCCCCATTCTTAATACTCATTTAACTCAAAACGATTTTCACAACTAACATTAGTAAACAGAGACATTAAGAGATTCCCCATTCTTAATACTCATTTAACTCAAAATGATTTTCACAACAAGCATTAGGTAAACAGAAATATTAAGAGATTCCCCATTCTTAATACTCTTCTAACTTAAAGGATTTTAAAAACAAACATTAAGTAACCAAGACATTAAGAGATTCCCCATTCTTAATACCCAGTTAACTTAAACGATTTTCACAAACAAACATTAAGTAAACAAGACATTAAGAGATTCCCCATTCTTAATACTCATTTAACTTAATGGTTTTCAAAACAACATTAAGTAACCAAGACATTATAAGACTCCCCATTCTTAATACCCAGTTAACTTAAACGATTTTCACAAACACACATTAAGTAAACAAGACATTAAGTGATTCCCCATTCTTAATACTCATTTAACTTAATGGTTTTCAAAACAACATTAAGTAACCAAGACATTAAGAGTTTCCCCATTCTTAATACCCAGTTAACTTAAATGATTTTCACAAATACACATTAAGTAAACAAGACATTAAGAGATTCCGCATTCTTAATACTCATTTAACTTAATGGTTTTCAAATTTCACACAAAACAACTCAAACATATTATCAAATTCAATCCACGATTCACACCAAAACACATCGATTCCTTTCTCCACAAAATCCAACATATACATATCGAATTTCATAAGCATCAATTATGAATACGTCAAATACGATGAACACAATCAACACAACATAAGATTCAAACACATCAAATTTCATTTACTCAAAATCATACATAATGGGTTAAATTCATTTTCCCCAAATCAACACTTTAACCCTTACAAAATTCTTTTCCACAAAACCACAGGTAAGTCCCTAAATGCAAACTAAAAGTTTGGAAGGAGCCCTTACCTTCAAGTTAGCTTTAACGTGCGATTACGGTACCGAGAGTAAATCCGGTAAAATCTCCGCTCGCAACGTCGCGTCCAAAGTTAGTCCCCTAGCACCGTAGCATGGTAGTGAGCAACATTCCCTTCTATCTCTTCGTGAAACGAAGCTTAGATCTAGATGAAACGGGAAGGTTTGTGTTTGACGATTTTGAAATCCCTAATACCGTTTTTCTTCATTTTCTAATCAACGAGGGAGTATGGAGCTGTGAAAACCTTGCTCTCTTATCCACTAATCCTTGGGTTTCGATTTTCGAACTCAAAGGAAGCAAGAAAATGAAAAATGGATGAAGGGAGAAAAATAAAGCTTCGCGAGGCAGTGAGAGGAAGGGGATGGAAAATGTTTTATGTTTTCTTATAGTTTTCCTTTCTTCTAATTTCCTTTCCTTCTATTTCCTTTTCTTTCTTTTCTATCTATCCCCTTTTTCCCTCCACACAAACATATATATATATATATATTAATTATAATTAACAAATATATTAAAATATCTAGATATTTCTTAAATTACCCTTTCCCCCATAATGCATTAAATTCTTCGTAAAAGATTCACCGCAGTTAATTTAATTTATTCATTGACGAGTAATTCTAATCGAGCGTCAAAATATCTTTTTGATCATATAAACTCTAAAATATTAGTAACTTTGGCTAAAAAGCCTCCGAGCTCAATACCAAAAATACACTAAAATACATAAAGTATACTTTAAAATTGTGGGTCTTACAAACTTCATCATCTTCTTATTGCTCTAATCAACTGCACTAAGGAGTTCATTGACATGAATTGAAAATTTTCTTTTGTTTAGAGAAGAAAATTGATGTGCAGATTGATTGGTACAACATGAATAATATATATGATTTATCAATTGAGATTGACACGGATAATTATTACTTTCATTCACATCTAATGTGATTTCTTTTGGGAAAAAAAAATTTAATGTGATTTAAACCCAAAGTTCAAAATTTGTCAGTATCAGTATCAGTATCAGTATCAGTGTCAGTGTCAGTGTCAGTGTCAGTGTCAGTATCAGTCTCAGTCTCAGTCTCAGTCTCAGTCTCAGTATCAGTATCAGTCTCAGTATCAGTATCAGTATCAGTATCAGTATCAGTATCAGTATCAGTATCAGTATCAGTATCAGTATCAGTATCAGTATCAGTATCAGTATCAGTATCAGTATCAGTATCAGTATCAGTATCAGTATCAGTATCAGTATCAGTATCAGTATCAGTATCAGTATCAGTATCAGTATCAGTATCAGTATCAGTATCAGTATCAGTATCAGTATCAGTATCAGTATCAGTATCAGTATCAGTATCAGTATCAGTATCCGTATCAGTATCAGTATCCGTATCAGTATCAGTATCAGTATCAGTATCAGTATCAGTATCCGTATCAGTATCAGTATCAGTATCCGTATCAGTATCAGTATCAGTATCAGTATCAGTATCAGTATCAGTATCAGTATCAGTATCAGTATCAGTATCCGTATCAGTATCAGTATCAGTATCCGTATCAGTATCAGTATCAGTATCAGTATAAGTATCAGTATCAGTATCGGTATCAGTATCAGTATCAGTATCAGTATCAGTATCAGTATCAGTATCAGTATCAGTATCAGTATCAGTATCAGTATCAGTATCTGTATCAGTATCAGTATCAGTATCAGTATCCGTATCAGTATCAGTATCAGTATCAATATCAGTATCAGTAAGTATTGGTATCAGTATCGGTATCGGTATCGGTATCAGTATCAGTATCAGTATCAGTATCAGTATCAGTATCAGTATCAGTATCAGTATCAGTATCAGTATCAGTATCGGTATCGGTATCGGTATCGGTATCAGTATCAGTATCAGTATCAGTATCGCTATCGGTATCGGTATCGGTATCAGTATCAGTATCAGTATCAGTATCAGTATCGGTATCAGTATCAGTATCAGTATCAGTATCAGTATCAGTATCAGTATCAGTATCAGTATCAGTATCAGTATCAGTATCAGTATCAGTATCAGTATCAGTATCAGTATCAGTATCAGTATCAGTATCAGTATCAGTATCAGTATCGGTATCAGTATCAGTATCAGTATCGCTATCGGTATCGGTATCGGTATCGGTATCAGTATCGGTATCAGTATCAGTATCAGTATCAGTATCAGTATCAGTATCAGTATCAGTATCAGTATCAGTATCAGTATCAGTATCAGTATCAGTATCAGTATCAGTATCAGTATCAGTATCAGTATCAGTATCAGTATCAGTATCAGTATCAGTATCAGTATCAGTATCAGTATCACAATCAGTATCAATATTATTATTATTGAATTAATTGATACAATATATACAATCTGAAGTGTATATATAAATGTAGTAAACAAAATACAATTAATTCTCTATCAACTTAATAGTATAACGATGAAAACCTAATTAAAAAGTTATACTAAGTGTTATCTAATAATATTTAGTTTGTTTTAAGTTTGTATTTCGTGTGTATATTTAAATATAGTCAGTAGTGTATGTAAAATAAGGGGTTTATATAACCTATCATTAAATTCAACTGTCTCTCAACCTTACAATAAAACTTGTCAACATTTGGTTGAATTGGTAATGTCAAAAACCACATATAATTGATATGAACAAATACCATTAAATATTTTTTCGTAAATGAATGGGTTTAAAAATGGTATATATTGCATTAATTTTTATTGTCTAGATAAAATGGTAAAGAAATTCGCTCATAATTGTGAGATATATAACAATATCGATATTTCTCAATATAGGTCTTATAGATCTTACATTATATTATTTTTTAGAAATTGGAGATTAAGTGACAAGTAGAGCGAGCCTTAAGCCAAGTTTGCAAGAACGCTCGTTTCCACTTATGAAATAATACATTCCTATTTTGTAAAGTACCACCTTCGTATTCCCGTCGTCGTGCACCACGTGATTTCTTCCCCATACTTCACACGAAGTATAGTCTCCCTCGTTTACTTCGTGCATCGATTCTTCTCTATCGTATGAAAAAACTGTAATGTATATAATTCATTTCAACATATTATTATTTCACATTACATAAGAAAGCACAAACATCAGTCATGAATGAAATTAGTTACCAATAGTATCATCTATTAGGAAGTTGTGACTAGATGCCCACCGGGTTAGAAACTCATCGGTGGGAACAGAAACCCTTGGTAATGGATAGGGCCCTCATGATCGAAGAGGAACCTTCCAGCTCCAATTTACACTGTCACCAACCACATATTCTCTTGATTAAGAACACGACAATAGAAGCCACATTGATAAAATCATAGTGAAATATTTTGGACAGTAATAATAACCCATTATTATTATTAATTGCTTAATTCCTCTCTTTCAAACTCACCACCGGATTCTGAGAGATTAAATAGGGTTCATCAAAAAAATCCAAGCCCCTTCACGATTTCCAAGTATCATCCTTGCCTACATGAGTTTTAAACAAATTGCACCTTTTCGTAATAAATTAATGTGGTATAATGCTATATATGAACTTCATTTTTACTCTTTTTTGTGGTAATAATTATGATTCGTAGAGTTAATTTAAAATGTAGAGATGGTGTTTAGTTATTATAGTTCTTCATTTTGTGAGAGGTAAAGTGTTTATTCGGTCCAGAGTAGAGGCAGGATGCCACTTTATCTGCAGTGCGTACAACACTTCAAGAGTTTTTGTTGAAGCATAAATATATTATTGTGTGAATTTAAAAATTTGTTGAAGTCATATATTGGAAATAAATATTTTTTTGTAAATTTAAGTGGAAAGAAACTTGTTTTAAAATATAAGTCTCACATTGAAAATAAATATTTTATATAAATTCAAGTGGAAAGAAACATGTTTTTTAAATTCAAGTCCGACGTTGTAAATTATTTTTTTGAAATCCAACATTGAAATACTCTCATATTTTGAGTAGTTTTCAACTATGTAAATATTAAAGTCCCACATTGGATAGAAAAGTTTGCTTCCATCATTGGTTAATAAGTTTCAAACTATTGTGCAAAGTACACCAAAGTTAATTTGCTAATTGTAGAGAATTTTCACTTCTTAAAACAAAATAATTCAGGTTTTTCCTAACAAACGAACCCCACCTCCGCATTTTTATTTAAAATTGGCGATAAAAAATAAATATACTTAAAAAAATGTACCACATCGTTCTTATCACTATAAATATTATTATTTAGTTAAAGTACCTCTTTCTCCCACGCATGTGCGCGAAACAAATATAATTCATGCTACTCTTCGAGATAGTTAGTACCTAAATGTTGGTGTAAGGAACCAATTCAACCGACAGGAAGACTAAACAAAATAATAAGTTAATAACCATAAAAAATAAATTTAAAATCTTTTTGTAATAAAAGATTTAGAGAAATTGATTTTTTTATATAATTCACAAAGGTGTATCAAAAGTTATAAAATGTATCTAAATAAATCAAGTAGGAAGTCACCTTAGAGAACACAATTAGATCAAAATAAAAATGACAATCAAATGTATGCAAGTTATGCTTGCTCCTAAACATATATGATCCGGATATAGCTAGCCACTAAGGCGTCCACACATATGTCACTCATACCAAGGAAGAAAATTAAACCAACCACTAAGGCATCCACAAAGATGCATATGGTATGTCATGACCATGATAATGATGCCCGAAATGTACAATTCACTAGCCAGTTAAGCAACCATGAAAAAAAGGGTCATAACACAAGGCGTTAAACATTTTAACTAGAAACATATTTATCAACATATTTATCAAGGTATAAAAATACAACTCTATAATTAAATTCATCAAGATAAATGTATTACTCAAAAGAAACAATCAAAACATTTTAGTTAATTTCTTTATGACGAAAATAAAATCATCATTTTTCTTTTAAGACATCCAGACATCATATCAATATCTTACGAACCGCTAATTTAATATCTAGTCTAACTTTACATGAGAAAATCCTTTATCATGAGTGCTTTCTGTAAGACCCATGATTTAAAGTATACTTTATGTATTTTAGTGTATTTTGGTATTGAACTCGGAGGCTTTTTAGCCAAAGTTATTAATATTTAGGAGTTTTAAATGACCAAAAAGATATTTGATGCCCGATTTGAATTACTCATCGATAAATAAATTAAATTAACTGCGGTTAATCTTTTATGAAGAATTTAATGCATTATGGGTGAAATAGTGATTTAATAAATATCTAGATATTTTGAGATATTTGTTAAAAGTAATTAATATATATATATATAAATATATATATATATATAAATATATATATATATATATATATAAATATTTGTTTGGAGAGAAAAGAAAAGGAGATAAAAAGGAAAGAAGGAAAAAGAAAGAGAGGAAAAGGAAAGAAAAAAAAGAGAAAGGAAATAAAAAGTAAAAACTCCTTCTTCTTCCTCTACCGCTCGAACCCCCTTTCTCCCTCTCTTCTTCTTTGTCGATTTTGATTTTGTTTTCCTTCTTTGGCTTCAAAGATAGAAACCCAAGGATTAGTGGGTAAGAAAGCAAGAATTTCTCAGCTTCATACTTCCTCTTTGGTGTGAAAACGAAGAAAAACGGTGTTAGGGATTTTAAAACCGTCAAACACAAACCTCCCCATTGCATCTGGATCTAAGCTTCTTTTCGCAAAGAGATAGAAGGGAAAGTTGTTCACTACCATGCTACGGTAAATAGTACTTTGGCTTGTGATAGGCGGTACATTTACAATTTACGTTCTTTTTAGTAAACCGTGCAGACCCGTGATAGGTGGTACCTTGGTAAACGGTACGGGCCCGTGATAGGCAGTACGTTTATGGTTTACGCTTTTTAGTAAATCGTGCAGAACCGTGATAGGTGGCACCTCGGTAATTGGTACTTTGGTCTATGATAGGCGGTACAATTATGATTTACGGCCCTTCGAGGAGGGTTTTGGTTTGGAATTCCGAGTCGATGCATTTTGGCATATACGGATTGCATTAGGGTGCTTGGCACACGAGTCGTGTTTGATTCAAGTTTATGATTGAGTGTTTGAACTCGAGATGTCATTGTGAATGTGATGATTTTAATAAGTGTTATGTTGTGGAACAAATTGTGTGTAAGTGAAATTGATTGTAAAACCATTTCGAAACTCAAGTTGTCGTGGTGATTGTGTGGAAATTACTAAGTTTTATGTTTTGGAACAAATGGTGTGTAAGTGAAATTGATTGTAAAACCATTTCGAAACTCAAGTTGTCGTGGTGATTGTGTGGAAATTGCTAAGTGATACGTTTTAGAGTTGTGTGTGAATGTGATTGGCTTAGTTATGTAGTGTTAGAAAAACATGCAGGGAAATCGATTCCCAAATTAATTTTATTAAAAGTTGTTCCTCAAAATCGATTTGGCAATCAATTGAATTTATTACAGGAGATCAGCCATTTTGACAAAATCGATTTGCCAATCGATTTGGCCATACAGGAGCTTAGCCATTTTGACAAAATCGATTTGGAAATCGATTGGCTTTAATACAGGGACTCAGTTATTTATTCAATCAATTTCCCAATCGATTGAATTAAGCCCAAAGTACAATTTTCACTAAAAACCTTCATCCAAATCGATTTCCCAATCGATTGGCTTAGTGGAAATTCTTATTTTGAGTTAGATAATCGATTTTTCAATTGGTTCATCAATGGATTGGCCAGTTGTTTATTACTTGATTGATTTAAGACTTATTTTGATTTCATTTTTATTTGGCAAACATTATATGAAATTTTAGGATATGGAAAACGCTTTTAAGGTGCATGCTAAGTTGAAAGGTGATTTTGTGCATTTAAAAACTTAATTGTAATGTGTTAACTGTTAATTTCGGTTGGTGACCTTTTACAACTATTGTGGAAATTTGGGCTTTGCCCTCAAATGAGAGCCAGAACAATCCTACCAGTTCGAACCTGTGGGTGGGAATGTAGATGGGAATGCCTGACTGGAGCTATGTTAGGAGGATCTTACGGGGCTCGTGGAGATCACTCAGGGCGTATAGTTTTTTTTGTTTATAGAATTATCAGATTAGGTTGACATGGAGGAAACAGATGTCTTTCTTTTGGGTTGTTTTTATTTTAAATTGGAAGAATGTACATGTACTAATATTGTCAACATGACATGTTAGTTTAGATGGATTCCATGTACTGCTTCTTGATGTGTAAATGCTTTGGATTCATATTTCGAAAAACTTTTCCGCTGCTTGTAAATTTTAATGACTTAAGTATTTATCCAAAGCTATTTCCTTATTTGTTTCTCTGTTTTATTTTAATTTCTTATGAAAAAAAAAATACACCCTCACTTTGAAAATCGGGGTGTTACATTGTGGTGTCAGAGCTTTGGTTTGGTTTTCTTTGAGGGTTGTGGAACCTTTGGTTATAGATTGTAGGTCAACCTGTAGGTTGGGAGTTGTTATCTGATCATGCGTCAGTTTAGGTGGTTTGAGTTGTCAAGTCCAAAATAATTATTATGTGTTGATGTGGTCGGAAGTTAGTTTTGGGATTATTTGAAGTAGTGTTAAGACTCTACTTGATGATGGTTTTATAGGAAAACTATGCCACCAAGAAGGAATGACACTCCGAGTGCCAATGCTAATAGGGATGATCGAATGGCGAAGGCCGTGAATAACATGGCTGCTTCTGTTGCTGCACAGACTGCTGCCAAGACTCAATGTGATCTTGAAAAGAGGGAAAGAGAGATCCGTGCTGCAGAGTCAAGAGGATTAGAAGACTTTCGTGGCTACAATGCCCCCTAGTTTAAAGGGGATCAGAATTCAGAGAAAGCGGATCAATGGATCCAAGAAATGGAGAAGATCTTCGAAATGATTAACTGTTGGGGGGATGTGAAGGCCAATTATGCCACTTATATGCTATTGGGGGATGCTGAGTACTGGTGGAGGAGTGCAAGATTGTTGATGAGATCAGTTCACAAGGAGGTGAACTGGGTATCACTCAAAAGGAAGTTTTTAGACAAATGCTTCCCAATGAGTACCAGGACTAAACTGGGTGATGATTTCCTGAAACTGCATCAGGGGAACATGACTGTGGGCGAATATGCTGCTAAGTTTGAATCGCTATCAAGACATTTCAGGTTTATCCGTGAAGAGATTGATGAACCATTCATGTGTCACCGTTTCCAAGACGGACTAAAGTATGAGATTCAAGAGTCGGTCTTGCCCTTGGAAATTCAACGTTTCCAAGTTCTTGTGGAATTCAAGTGAAATAATATCATTCAATGACCAACCATTTGGAATTAATTAACATTCATGTATTTATTCTTGCTAGTTAGACATTTGAATGGACACAAGGGAGAAAACACATGGTTCTATAAACTATAATCATAGTCAGAAAAATAATCCGCTATGTCTGTAAAATTCTTAACACCTAATTTATCCCCCTTCTTAGGTGCGCCTTTTTATTAACAGGTCACTTTTGATCTTACTACTTATGAAAATAAGTCTTATTGTTTACTATAGTGGATGACCACATAAGATTCACTTGGTTGTATTTGTTGAAGTATAAATTTATGGCCACTGATAAAATTAACAAACACTTACTTTGGTGAAATCTCAGGTAAACATATAAAATATATGTGTATTGATAATGCAAAGGAATTGGATTTAACTAGTTTTCTACTAGAACTGAGTACTCTGCAGCAATTTTCATCTTCTCAACAAAACATAATTTTTAAGAGAAAGCATCACCATCCTTTAAACGTAGCCAAAGCTCTTCCTTTTCAATCCTTGATTCCCATAAAAAAATTTATGTCAACTTAGACTCATATAATAAATAGAGTTCCTTCATTAAATCTGAAAAACTTGTCCCCTTATGTACTATTTTGTTGCAAAATGCCTTCATATTATCATCTTAGAGTTTTTGGTTGTTTGACATATATTGTTATACTATACCACAACTCACAAATAAATTTTATCTTAGGGCTAACATGTGTGTTAAAGGTTACAAGTTGTATGATATTTCCACAAGAAAATTCATCATTTCAAGAAATGTGATTTTTCATGAGACAATTTCCCATTTCCATAACATGTCTACAACTCATGGTGATTGTACTGCCCCAGATTTTTAATCTAAAACTTTACTTAAAAAAATACTTATTTCTTAGAAAAGTTTACGATTTTTTGTTTTGTTTTGAATCCTTAACATTTATTCATTTTAAATAATTAGTAACATTCACGTTATTTAATATTATTAAGAAAATATTTATTCAAAATTAAAAACAATGTAAAGACAATTATTCTTAGTGAAAGGGAACCACTTTCGTATTTCTAGAATTCTATTACATTTTAAAAGTTTGTAACAAAAGATTATCTTTAGGAGCATGCATAACTTGCATACATTTTATTGTTATTTTAAATAATATATGTATAGGAGCATGCATAACTTGCATACATTTTATTGTTATTTTTATTTTGATCTATGTTTGCTACTTTTATTTAGATACATTTTATGACTTTGATACATCTTTGAGAACTCGTAAATAATCAATTTCTTTAAATCTTTTATTACGAAAAGATTTTATATTCATATTTTATGGCTGTTAATTTATTATTTGGTTTAATTTTTGTTGTGTGACAAACTGACCCATTACTCCAATATTTAGGTACTAATGATCTCAAAAAGTTGCATGAATGATGTTCGATTGGTGCACACGCGCTAGAAAATGAGACTTTTACTTAAAAATAATGTTTTGTATTACTAAAAATTTTGTGATACATTGTAAAGTTATTCACTCTTCATTACTTTTAATAGAAACGCGGAAGTGAGATTTCATTTGCTAGTAAATAATTGAATGCCATTAATTTCAATCAACCTTTAATCTTTTGAATTTCACTTAAAGATAATTTATTTTATGTTGGAGTATAAATGAATATCGATCTAACAACTGGAAAATTAATTTTGCAAATAAATGAATAAATAATATTTTAGTAAATTACTTAACGTTCTTTTACAAAATATATATATATATATATATATATATATATATATATATCAAATCACTTTCTAACGCATCTTCAAATGATTACATGATACACTATTCTTAAGATGAAAAAAAAATTATAGTTGTTTCTAAATTAAAACAAATATTTGTAAGTAGTCTTTGGATAAAATATTTGGGGCGTTACACATTTCAAGCTCGAGCTAGGGGATCTGAAGCACTTTTTGGAATTATATATTGCAAAATTGTCATAAGGTATACACATATGTCAAAGAAAGTTTACTACCCATCTTCTTGAGGATACATGTTTATTGGCAGTAAAGCCATCAGCCACTCCTAAGGATCCAAATATTCCTATGATAGAAAACGCTTCAGAATTATTATATCCATCCATGTATAGACGATTGAGAGGAAGAGTGATGTACCTTACTGATTCAAGGTCGTATATTTCTTTCTCGGTGAACAAGTTAAATTATTATATGAATAAGCCCAACAAGATGCATCTTATGACTGTGGACCAAATCTTATAGTATCTTAAGACATCTCCAAGATTATGACTTATGTTTTCTACAGTTCCATCACTCAAAGTTTCTAATATGTAGATGTAGATTGGGGGAGTTGCACTACTACTAGAAGCTCAACAATATGATTTTGTGTCTTTCTTGATGAGTCCATAATATCTTCTGTAGAGTAAGAATATAGGTTGCAACCTTGACATCTGAAATACTTTGGTTAAAACAATTTCTTAGAGATTTTGACATACAAGTTTCCAAATGTAATACTTTTTAGTCAGCTATACATCTTGCCTCAAATCCAACCACTCAGGAGAGATCAAAGCATATAGACATAGACTATCACTTTATTAGAGAGCATGTTTGTTATGGTATTGTCAACTTGATCCATGTGCCTTCCAAGCCTCAATTAGCTGATCATTTAACAAATGCTCTACCCAAACTGCATAGACATCAATGAGACTAATTGTACATTAAAATTGAAAACAATATTTGTTATAAAACTTCAGTGCTTCAACGTTATTCATATGTAGAAACCACATAGACATGATGTTGTTTGACTTCCTCTTAATTAGCATACAATTAAGGTTAATGTTGATGATTGTACCCTCAATAATATTTGTCGTGCTTGTTTTGGTGGAATTCTCAAAAATGGAAATTGAGAATGATTTATTGGGTTTTTCAATGGCCTTAGTTTTGGAATCAAGTTTATTTGTCGAGCTAGTTTCGGGGGATTATGTGCTAGTGTCATGAGCTCCTATGTATCATGGCCTTAGTTTAGCCCGAGAAAAAAACTATCTAAATATTGTCATAGCTAGAGTTGATTCAACGTCAACCTTATCCCTAGTTATGAAAGTTTCCAACTTCATCATCCTCTTGTTGCTCTGATCAACTGCATTAAGGAGTTCATTGACATGAATTTAAAATTTTCTTTTGTATATAGAAGAAAATCAATGTGCAGATTGACACATATAATTATTATTTTCATTCACATCTAATGTGATTTCTTTTGAAAAAAAAATATAATGTGATTAAACCCAAGTCTAAAATTTTTCAGTCGATAGTTGATACATAAATTTTAAGGTTAAATTTATAGACTAAAAAACCAATAAAATTATAGAGATAAAAAGCATATTTAATCTTAAATTTTAAAAAATAAAATTGGAGGTTTTTAAAATTTTTTTTTTTTATAAATAGATTTTATTTTTCTAAAGAGTCTAGTAGTGAAACTCACTTTCATGAAGTATGGAGAAGTAAGGATTTTATGGATCTGAATCAACATCTCAATACATCAAATCAAATATTTTACATACCTACCATTTTAGTTGTACTAATCATCAATGACACTAGCGAAGATCATGTCTACAACATACAAGTTTAATACATATATTTTTACCACTAGAGCAAACCATTAAAGTTAAATAGTGATTCTTTATAACTATATACAAGGTATTATGTGTATTTCTGAAGTGCAACTGCTTCATTCTTGTTAGTCTTTTGTTCTCTTTTAGGCCTTTTTTGACTTAAAATGACTCATCTAACTTGTTTTTCTTTCCTTTTAATTAAATAAGTGGTTTCAACAAATATTTCATTTTTTTTTCTCATTTTGTTTATGATTATATTGTTTGAGTGTGAAGTTATTTTGTTCATTGTTTTAGCGCAGCGTACTAATTTCTCATCATATTAAAACATTGTAATTAGAGTATATACAAAAGAAATATAATTAATAACCTCATTATTATTATTATTATTAATTATTATAATTATTGAATTAATTGATACAATATACAATCTGAAGTGTATATATAAATATAGTAACAACCATCTAACTAACTACAAAGAAACAAACTACAATTATGTCTTTATCAACTTAACAATATAATTATGAAAGACTAATTAAAAAGTTAAACTGAGTATTATCTAATGAAATTTAGTTTGTTTTAAGTTTGTATTTCGTGTGTATTTTGAAATATAGTCAATATTGTATGTTAAATAAGGGATTTATATAACCTATCATTAAATTCAACTTTCTCTCAAAGTTACAATAAAACTTGTCAACATTTGGTTCGATTGGTGATATCAAAAACCACATATAATTGATATGAACAAATACCCATAAATATTTTTTTCGTAAATGAATGAGTTTAAAAATAGTATATATTGCATTAATTTTTATTGTCTTGATAGAATAGTAAAGAAATTCGCTCATAATTGTGAGATATATAACAATATTGATATTTCTTAGTATAGATCTTTCATTATATTATTTTTTTAGAAATTGGAGGTTAAGTGACATGTATAGCGAGCTTTAAGCCAAGTTTGCAAGAACGCTTATTTCCACTTATGAAATAATTCATTCCTATTTTTCTAAGTGCCACCTTCGTATTCCCGGTTTGGTACACCAAGTGATTTTTTCCCTGTACATTACACGAATTATAGTCTCCCTTGTTTACTTCGTGCACCGATTCACTTTTATCGTACTTAAACACTGTAATGTATATAATTCATTTCAACATATTATTATTTCACATTATATAAGAAAACGCAAACATCAGTCATGAATGAAATTAGTTACCAATAGTATCGCCTATTAGGAAGTTGTGGCTAGAGCCCCACATGGATAGTAACCCAAAGGTGGGGCTACGGGTGCTTCGAAATGGAAGAAAGGGCCCTTGTGATGGAATAAGAACCTTCCAGCTCCAATCTACACTGTCACCAACCACATATTCTGTTGATTCCGAACACGATAATAGAACCCACATTGATAAAATCAGAGTGAACCATTTTGGACAATAATAATAACCCATTACTATTATTAATTGCCTAATTCCTCTCTTTCAAACTCACCACCGGATTTTGAGATATTAAATAGGGTTCATCAAAACAATCTAAACCCCTTCACAATTTCGAAGTAACATCCTTGCCTATTTGAGTTTTAAACGAATTGCACCTTTTCGTAATAAATTAATGCGGTATAATGCTATATATGAACTTCATTTTTACTCTTTTTTGTGGTAATAATTATGATTCGTAGAGTTAATTTAAAATGTAGAGATGGTGTTTAGTTATTATTGTTGTTCATTTTATGAGAGGAAAAGTGTTTATTCGGTCCAGAGTATAGGCAAGATGTCACTTTATTTGCGATGCGTACAACACTTCAAGCGTTTTTGTGGAAGCATAAATATATTATTGTGTGAATTTAAAAATTTGTTGAAGTCATATATTGGAAATAAATATTTTTTTGTAAATTTAAGTGGAAATAAACTTGTTTTAAAATTTAAGTCTCACATTGAAATTAAATATTTTTTTATAAATTTAGGTGGAAAGAAACATGTTTTTTAAATTCAAGTCCCACGTTGTAAATATTTTTTTTGAAATCCAACACTGAAAACACTCATATTTTGATTAGTTTTCAACTATGTAAATATTAAAGTCCCACATTGGATAGAAAAGTTTGCTTCCATCACTGGATAATAAGTTTCAAACTATTGTGCAAAGTACACAAAGTTAATTTGCTAATTGTAGAAAATTTTCACTTCTTAAAACAAAATAATTAAGGTTTTTCCTAAAAAACGAACCCCACCTCCGCATTTTTATTTAAAATTGTCGATAAAAAGTAAATAAACTTAAAAAAAATGTACCACATCGTTCTTATCACTATAAACATTATTATTTAGTTAAAGTACCTCTTTCTCCCATGCACGTGCCCGAAACAAATATAATTCATGCTACTCTTCGAGATCGTTAGTACCTAAATGTTGGTGTAAGGAGCCAATTCATCTCAAAAAAAGATTAAACCAAATAATAAGTTAATAACCATAAAATATAAATTTAAAAGCTTTTTGTAATAAAAGATTTAGAGAAATTGATTTTTTTTAATAATTCACAAAGGTGTATCAAAAGTTATAAAATGTATCTAAATAAATCAAGTAGGAAGTCACCTTAGAGAAAATAATTAGATCAAAATAAAAATGACAATCAAATGTATGCAAGTTATGCATGCTCCTAAACATATATGATCCGGATATAGCTAGCCACTAAGGCGTCCACACATAAGTCACTCATACCAATGAAGAAAATTAAACCAGCCACTAAGGCATCCACAAAGATGCATATGGTATGTCATGACCATGATAATGATACCCGAAATGTACAAATCACTAGCCAGTTAAGCAACCATGAAATAAAGGGTCATAACACAAGGCGTTAAACATTTTCACTACAAACATATTTATCAAGGTATAAAAATACAACACTATAATTAAATTCATCAAGATAAATGTATTACTCAAAAGAAACAATCAAAACATTTTAGTTAATTTCTTTATGATGAAAATAAAATCATCCTTTTTCTTTTAAGACATCCATACATCATATCAATATCTTACGAACCGCTAATTTAATATCTAGTCTAACTTTACATGAAAAAATCCTTTATCTTGAGTGCTTTCCTTCCAGATGCCACTATATAGCCCTCGAAAATATCACCAAGATGAAGGAACGAAAGTTTAGAACTGCGATTAAAATGCGATGGAATGTTGGGATGGTTATTTTAGTGGCTTAGAAAATATTTGAGATAAATATAATGTTGGTAATGGCGTGTGGGTGATTAGGACTTCTTTTTCTTACCTGTAAGTTTAATGTGTCCTAGGAAGGAGAGATGTATGCGACTAACAAATGAGGCGTGGAGCTGATTAGAGAGAAGGAATAATTCTCTTCATTGAGGTTAATTGCACACACAAATAAGGAATTCAGTTGGAATAATATCATTCAATGACCAACCATTGGGAATTAATTAACATTCATGTATTTAATCTTGCTAGTTAGACATTTGAATGGACACAAGGGAGAAAACACATGGTTCTATAATATCTAGTCTAACTTTACATGAAATAATCCACTAAGTCTGTAAAAACATTAAAATTCTAAACACATAATTTATCCCCCTTCTTAGGTGCACCTTTGTACTAACAGGGCCCTTTTGATCTTACTACTTATGAAAATAAGTCTTATTGTTTACTATTATGGATGACAACATAAGATTCACATGGTTGTATTTGTTGAAGTATAAACTTATGGCCGCTGATAAAATTAACAAAAACTTACTTTGGTGAAAACTCAGGTAAACATATAAAATATATGCGTATTGATAATGCAAAGGAATTGGATTTAACTAGTTTTCTGCTGGAACTGAGTACTCTGCACCAATTTTCATCTTCTCAACAAAACTTAATTTTTAAGAGAAAGCATCACCATCCATTTAATGTAACCAAAGCGCTTCCTTTTCAATCCTTGATTCCCATAAAAAACTTTATGTCAACTTAAACTGATATAATAAATAGAGTTCCTTCATTAAATCTGAAAAAACTTGTCCCCTTATGAATTATTTTATTGCAAAATGCCTTTATATTATCACCTTAGAGTTTTTGGTTGTTTGAGATATGTTGTTATACTATACCACAACTCACAAATAAATTTTCTCTTACGGCTAACATGTGTGTTAAAGGTTACAAGTTGTATGATATTTCCACAAGAAAATTCATCATTTCAAGAAATGTGGTTTTTCGTGAGACCATTTCCCCTTTCCATAACATGTCTACAACTGATGGTGATTGTAACGCTCCAAATTTTTAATCTAAAACTTTACTTAAAAAAATACTTATTTCTTAGAAAAGTTTACGATTTTTTGTTTTGTTTTGAATCCTTAACATTTATTCATTTTAAATAATTAGTAACATTCACGTTATTTAATATTATTAAGAAAATATTTATTCAAAATTTAAAACAATGTAAAGACAATCATTCTTAGTGAAAGGGAACCACTTCCGTATTTCTAGAATTCTAGTACATTTTAAAAGTTTGTGACAAAAGGTTATCTTTAGGAGCATGCATAACTTGCATACATTTTATTGATATTTTTATTTTGATCTATGTTTGCTACTTTTATTTAGATAAATTTTATGACTTTTGATACATCTTTGAGTACTCGTAAATAATCAATTTCTTTAAATCTTTTATTACGAAAAGATTTTATATTCATATTTTATGGCTGTTAATTTATTATTTGGTTTAATTTTTGTTGTGTGACAAATTGACCCATTACGCCAATATTTAGGTACTAATGATCTCAAATAGTTGCATGAATGATGTACGATTGGTGGGCACGTGCTAGAAAATGAGACTTTTGCTTAAAAATAATGTTTTGTATTACTAAAAATTTTGTGATACATTGTAAAGTTATTCACTCTTCATTACTTTTAATAGAAACGCTGAAGTGAGATTTCATTTGCTAGTAAATAATTGAATGCCATTAATTTCAGTCAACCTTGTATCTTTTGAATTTCACTTAAATATAATTTATTTTATGTTGGAGTATAAATGAATATCGATATCCGACATCATTTTCTACGGGATCATGTGCTTAAAGGAAATGTTGAGGTAACATTTGTTGATACACACAATCAATTGGCTGATATATTTACAAAACCGTTACCTAAAGACTCATTTTATAAAATCCGAAGAGAACTTGGTATTTTGAGTGAAAATGATCTTTAACCATTGCATGATATACATAGTTTGTCATATCTCTTATGTCTTGTTGATCATTGTTTGTTGATATATGAATTTGTGTATTACACGACACAATTTTCATTAAAAAACTAAGTTTTTAAGCAAAACAGTACTTATGTAGTCGAATACAAATATCTGTATGCGAATACAACTTTCCTAGATTTCCTGTATTCGAATACAAAGGATGTGTAGTCAAATACACGTTCCCAGAAAACTATGTATTTGAATACAAGAAGGTGTAGTCGAATACACCTTCGCGTTTTTGCCCAAATATAAAAGCTGATTCACGTTTTTTAAAGTTTAGTTTATATTTGGTATTCGAATACAACCCTAGTTCTTTCTCTCTTCTCTCAAAAATTCATCCATCCTCCTTTCTCACACTTACCCATTCACCTAACCTAGCAAACCACATCCCTCCTTGCTTCTTTCTTGTCATTACTCTTCAGATTTCTCACAAATCTCCCATTTTCTCTAAAAACCCATTTTCCCCCAAAAATCTCCTTTCTCACCATGGATGCTCGCAAACGAGGACCACAAACCAAGCATGCAGCAGTAGGTCCTAACATCACATATCTATCCCGACTTCTACACACACCGGAAGAAATTGATCATTTTCGCACATTCTACTCTGACAAGCGCCTTATTATCCCAAAGTACGGTAGCTTAGACTCTTTCTCTGACTTTAACATTCCTAGGTTACTCAAAGCACAACATGTTGAAGAGTTTATAGGTTACAAAGGTCCTGTTTATCCAGACTTGGTTAGGGTTTTTTATTGCAATCTTACCCAAGAGGGAAAACTGCTAATCTCTCGCGTTAAGGGTAAAACCATCCGTTTAAATACCAAAACTATTGGAGAAATTCTGAATATTCCTTTTAATGGTGAAAAGTTCTGTCCAAACAAATTATGTGAATGGGGTGATATTTCTAAGTATGATGCGTATGTCTCCCTCTGTCGGTTTGACAGACGCACCATGGAACAAAAGAGAGCTCAGGCAGATTCCAAGTATGCCCAGCAACGATATGGTGTGGAAAATCTTACTGTTGATTATCGGCTTCTACACTATTTCCTTAGCTACATTCTGGTTCCGAAGGCTGGAAATTACTCCCAAATTTCGGAGTTTAATTCGACAATCTGACCACCTCTATCGACACTCACTTCACCAATATTGAAATTACTATTGCTCGCAATCATGAAGCTCTATCTCAAGACATTAATAGAGTATCAGACAAAATTGATCATTTCCACATTCCGACCGATTTTGATTAACTTCCTTAGTTGCTATGTACTACTTTAACACTTTGCTATGTACTACTTTAATATTTTGTCTTATGTACTACTTTAACATTTTGCCTTATGTGATCTTTTTGTTATGAACTCATTACTCATTTGGATTATGGTGTATTTTGTATTGTTCTAATTACGACGTGTTATGTATTAACTTTTTTGATGTTATGCCTTTATTTCTATTTATGATACTCTCCTTGTTCACTTATATGCCGTTTGTATGATTCTCCTCGCAACTTATCTGTCTCTTTTTTCTATTTTTTTTCTTCTTTTTGATCATGTCAAAAGGGGGAGAAAATTTGGTATTGTTGTTGCATTTCAAATCTTGTAGGTACTCAAAAACAATCTTTTCAAATCATCACATATAACGAGGGTGTATGCATATATTACGAGGGAGCAATGATTTCAACTATACACTTTCTTCACAACAACAAAATTTTTGTCATAATCAAAAAGGGGGAGAATGTAAAATACATATTTTTGATGACGACAAAGACCACCGATTATGGACGACGCAACAAGATCAAAAAGAATAAGAATAAGCTTTATAATAAGCTTCAAATCCAAACAATACATAATAAAATGTAAAGGTATATGATACTAACCAATACTTCAAGTACATGAGAACAAGTCACATTTATACATGCATTAAAAATAGTTTCAAAAGTCAAAACCACATTAACAAAGTATTTAAAAATCATATTTTTGACTAAGTACATAAGTGTATTCGAATACACCATGTTGTATTCGAATACAACTTAAGTCAGAGGCAAAAATTTAAAAGTTGTATTCGACTACAACAAGGTGTAGTCGAATACACTTCAAGTCAGTGGCCAAATTTCCTATATGTGTATTCGACTACACACATCTGTAGTCGAATACATGTTAAGTCAGAGGCTAAAATTCACTAATCTGTATTCGACTACACCAATGTGTATCCGAATACAGGATGTAAAATCTGAATTTTTTGAACGTTACAAAGACATGTATTTGAATACACATATACTGTATTCGAATACACCTAGAAACATTACAATTTTTCAGAACTGGCATGGCTCTTGAACATTGTAATTTTTCATCAAACCTCTTGGATCAATGGCCACGAATCTGAAGGGATGTTTTATGGAGTATAAATACCCCATAACTTCAGATCAAAAATTAACGATCCTTGAATTAATTCATTAAACAACCTTGAACTAAATTCTAATTTTTCTAAGTACTTGCATTAGATTTTCATATCATTCTAAAAGTTCTCAAGTACTTGAATTGCTATTGAGTTGTTTATCAATATACCACATATTAGACTCATTCAAACCTTATTGTACCATTTGTAAAGGATATCTTAATCTAAGATAGTGGTGTGCTATCTTAGAAGTATTGTTAGAGTTTTTGTAACAAGAATCCCATGGTGGGTATTGTACATTTTCTGACAAGTATTGGATTAATCTCTTGTGGTGTGCAAGAGGACTGGATGTACCTTGGGTTATAAGGGGAACCAGGATAAATCTCAAAGCGTCCATTTACTTACTGCAATTAATTATTAATCCTTGTTCTTAAAACTCTTATAAATCCAACTACTATATCACTAAAAACAGAAAATTTACTAACACCTAATTCACCCCCCCCTCTTAGGCGTACTTCTGTACTTACAATTGGCATCAGAGCGGGTTAAGGTAACTTACTCCTCGATCAAATATACATGGCTTCCGCACAACCTGTTTTTAGAGATGGTGGTAGCAGTACCAAGCCACCATGTTTTGTTGGAGAGCACTGCGATTTCTGGAAAATATGTATGCAAGCATATCTTGAAGCACAAGGAGATGACATATGGGATGCAGTTGAAAATGGACGTCACATTCCGAAAACTGTCATCAATAACAAAGAAGAAATTAAGATAAAAAACTGTTGGACTGATGATGATAAAAGAAAAGTGCTGTTTGATAAGAAGGCTAAAAATATATTGCAATCTGCACTAGGAATGGATGAATTTTTCCGGATATCTCACTGCAAAACAACAAAAGAAATATGGGATACGCTGGAAATAACTCATGAAGGCACCATTGAGGTAAAAAGATCTAAACTCAACACATTATCACAAGAATATGAGTTGTTTCGAATGCAGCTCGGAGAGTCTATTCTAGACTTGCAGAAAAGGTTCTCCCACTTAACAAATCACTTGACAGCACTTGGGAAAATCTTCACCAATGATGAACTAAATCTAAAAGTACTAAGGTCATTGACAAGGGCATGGCAACCAAAAGTTACAGCAATATCCAAAAAGAAAAGTCTATCCAAAATGTCTCTTTCTGCACTATTTGGAAAACTTCAAGAGCACGAAATCGAACATGGAAGGCTAGAACAAAATGAAAGTCAAGAAAATAAGACCAAAAATATTGCTTTAATGACCGAATCAAGAGAACAGATCAAAGACAATGATTCAGATAAATATGAAAATATTATCCTTCTTGTTAAGAAATTTGGTAAGTTTCTTAAAAATGATAGAACATTCAAAAAGAAAAGCTTCACGAAGAAAGATAATTCTACATCAAATCAAAACTTCACTTGCTTTGAATGTGGAAAACAAGGACATATTAAAGCAGATTGTCCAAATCTTGCTAAGAAGAATGTCAACAAAAAGAAAGACTTCAAGACGGCGTACATAGCTTGGGAAGACAATGAAGTAAGTTCATCTTCAGAAACAAAAAGTGAAGAATGTGCCAACGTTGCATTAATGGCCTCGCATCAATCAGATGATGAAGAAGAGGTTAGTAATATAGACTCTCCTCATAAGACTAATAATGAATTAATTATAGAATACAATGATGCGCAAAATGCAATAAAGGAATTACTTGTTGAATGTAAAAATCTGTGTAAACTAGTATCAACACAAAAGAAGCAAATCTTAAGTTTACAAGAAAAAATTGACATTATGGAGAAAAATTCTGAAAAAATAAAACAGAATTTTACATGCAATAAATGTGATTATATCTCTTTCAAAATTGTTCAATTAAATAAGGTGATTGAAAGATACGAAAAGGGATAATTAGGATTGGAAAGTTGTTTAAATATGCAAAGATACTCAAACGACAAAAGTGGTCTTGGATATTCAAAATTTGATAAACCAAATTTGAACAAGACTATTTTTGTTAAAGCAAGTAATCAATCTAATCAAGAAAAGACTATAGTTATGAAAAAGGACGATCTTTATAAAAAGAAAATTATTCAAAATAAATTTCATACATATGCTACTAATAGTAGATTTAATCCTACTTGTTCTTATTGTGGTTTTCATGGTCATACACCTAATACATGTCATATTAGAAACATTAGTTTTCCAAGGGGGCATTACATATGGGTAAAGAAAGGTACTAACCATCAAGGACCCAAAGCACATTGGGTACCTAATAAAGTTTGATTTCAATTTTGTAGGTATGCAAATAAGAAACTTCAAGCATGTGGTACTTAGATAGTGGTTTCTCCAAACATATGACGGGTGATGTAACAAAATTTTCAGCCTTAACACTTGAGTCAAAGGGACATGTAGTATATGGAGACAACAACAAAGGAAAAATTTTAGGCATTGGAAAAGTTGGTGCAGCACCATCCCCCTCGATTGAAGATGTATTATATGTTGAAGGTCTAAAACATAATCTCATAAGCATCAGCCAACTTTGTGACAAAGGATACAAGATAGTCTTTAACAAAGATGAGTGCATCATCCAAAATGAAGCTACAAATGAAACTCAGTTTGTCGGTAAGCGTTTCAAAAACATTTTCATACTTAATTTTGAAGATTTATCCTTAAAAATGAAATGTCTTTTGGTAAGCGACAATAATGATGCTTGGCTATGGCATAAGAGGTTTGCTCATATTCACATGGATCATTTAAACAAATTGGTCAAGCATGATCTTGTTGTAGGCTTACCAAAAATGAAATTTATAAAGGATAAATTATGTGACGCATGTCAAAAAGGCAAACAAACAAAAAGTTATTTCAAACCTAAAAATGTCATTTCAACCTCTAGACCACTACAATTGATACATATGGACTTGTTTGGTCCATCAATAACCAAAAGTCTTGGTGGAAACTCATATGGACTAGTTATTGTTGATGATTACTCAAGGTTCACTTGGACTTTATTTTTGGCAAATAAAAATGAAGCTTTTAAGGCATTTAAAAACTATGCCAAGCTAGTCCAAAACGAACAATCAGCCAAAATTGTATCAATTAGAAGTGATCATGGAAGGGAATTTCAAAATACTTCATTTGAAGAATTTTGTGAAGAAAATGGCACTTTTCACAATTTTTCTGCACCAAGGACACCACAACAAAATGGGGTCGTTGAAAGAAAGAATAGATCCTTGATAGAGCTTGCTAGAACTATGCTAAGCGACTCAAATCTACCAAAATACTTTTGGGCAGATGCTGTAAACACAGCATGCTATGTTTCCAACCGAGTAATCATTAGGCCAATTCTTAAGAAAACTCCGTATGAACTCTACAAAGGTAGAAAACCCAATATCTCTCACTTTCACATTTTTGGATGTAAGTGTTTTGTGTTAAATAACGGTAAAGACAACCTTGGCAAATTTGATGAAAAAGCTGATGAAGGTATATTTCTCGGTTACTCTTTATCTAGTAAAGCATTTAGAATTTTTAATAAAATAACTTTATTAGTTGAAGAATCAATGCATGTAACTTTTGATGAAACTAATCCCATAAAAGAGGAAAATATTATTTCTTGTGATGATGATGTTTTTGAAAGCGATGATCCAAGCAAAGAACTTCAAACTAATCAACCAGAACAAGAAAGTGGAGTCAATATTGAAAGGCAAAGTGATGATCTTCCTAAAGAATGGAGAACCCATAGATATCACCCTATTGATAACAACATAGGTGATATAAATAAAGGAGTCACAACAAGATTAAAATTGCAAGATGCTTGCTTAAACATGGCGTTTGTTTCTCAAATCGAACCCTCCAAAATTGGTGAAGCACTTAAAGATGATCAATGGATACTTGCCATGCAAGAAGAACTCAATCAATTTGAAAGAAGCCAAGTATGGGAACTTGTTTCTAATCCTGGAAACATACACATCATTGGTACAAAATGGGTGTTTAAAAATAAACTAGATGAGAATGGCATAGTTGTTCGCAACAAAGCTAGATTGGTCGCTCAAGGATACAATCAAGAGGAAGGGATAGACTTTGACGAAACTTTTGCTCCAGTAGCAAGATTAGAGGCAATACGTCTACTATTAGCATATGCTTGTTCCATGAATTTAGAGTTATATCAAATGGACGTGAAGAGTGCCTTTCTCAATGGATACATAAATGAAGAAGTCTATGTCAAGCAGCCCCCTGGGTTTGAAGATTCCAAAAATCCCTCACATGTTTACAAATTGAAAAAGGCTCATTATGGTCTAAAACAAGCTCCAAGAGCTTGGTATGACAGATTAAGCACCTTTTTATGTGAACGAGGATTTGACAAAGGGGAGGTTGATAAAACTTTATTTATCAAAAGAGAAAATGGTCACACATTATTGGTTCAAATTTATGTCGATGATATAATATTTGGATTAACCAACAAGGACATATGTGATGAATTCTCTTCAATAATGCAAGGAGAATTCGAAATGTTCATGATGGGCAAATTAAACTATTTTCTTGGACTTCATATCATGCAACTTGAGCACGGCATCTTCATCAATCAAGCAAAATATTGTAAAGAATTACTAAAGAAATTTGAAATGGAAAATTGCAAAGAAAGTACCACTCCAATGGGCTTTGGAACATATGTTGATAAAGATGCATCAAGAATTCCAATCGACATATCCAAATATCGAGGTATGACTGGGTCATTATTACATCTAACGGCCAGCCGGCCAGATATCATGTTTAGTGTTTGTCTGTGTGCAAGATTTCAGAGAGATCCGAAAGAATCACATCTAGTAGCTGTTAAAAGAATTATGAAGTATCTGAAAGGAACGACAAATGTAGGCCTATGGTATCCCAAGGGTAGCATATGTAGCCTAGTTGGATACTCTGATTCGGATTATGCGGGATGCAAAACAGACCGTAAAAGCACCAGCGGCACGTGTCATGTCTTAGGAAATGCACTAGTTTCATGGTCTTGTAAAAAGCAAGCCTGTGTTGCACTTAGTACTGCTGAAGCTGAATACATTGCAGTAGGAAGCTGTTGTGCCCAGATTTTCTGGCTCAAACAACAATTACATGACTAAGGAGTTGATCTCGGATGCATTCCCTTAAGATGTGATAACACAAGGGCAATAAACATCTCGAAGAATCCAATCATGCACTCTAGAACTAAACACATCGATATCCGACATCATTTTCTACGGGATCATGTGCTTAAAGGTAATGTTGAGGTAACGTTTGTTGATACACACAATCAATTGGCTGATATATTTACAAAACCGTTACCTAAAGACTCATTTTATAAAATCTGAAGAGAACTTGATATTTTGAGTGAAAATGATCTTTAACCATTGCATGATATACATAGTTTGTCATATCTCTTATGTCTTGTTGATCATTGCTTGTTGATATATGAATTTGTGTATTACATGATGCAATTTTCATAAAAAACTAAGTTTTTAAGCAAAACAATACTTATGTAGTCGAATACCAATATCTGTATACGAATACAACTTTCCCAGATTTCCTGTATTCGAATACAAAGGATGTGTAGTCGAATACACTTTCCCAGAAAACTGTGTATTCGAATACAAGAAGGTGTAGTCGAATACACCTTCGCGTTTTTGCCCAGATATAAAAGCTGATTCACGTTTTTTAAAGTTTAGTTTATATTTGGTATTCGAATACAACCCTAGTTCCTTCTCTCTTCTCTCAAAAATTCATCCATCCTCCTTTCTCACACTTTCCCATTCACCTAACCTAGCAAACACATCCCTCCTTGCTTCTCTTTTGTCATTACTCTTCAGATTTCTCACAAATCTCCCATTTTCTCTAAAAACCAATTTTTCCCCAAAAATCTCCTTTCTCACCATGGATGCTCGCAAACGAGGACCACGAACCAAGCATGCAGCAGTAGGTCCTTCACGAAAACGAACAAGGAATCCTAACATCACAGATCTATCCCGACTTCTACACACACCGGAAGAAATTGATCATTTTCGCACATTCTACTCTGACAAGCGCCTTATTATCCCAAAGTACGGCACCTTAGACTCTTTCTCTGACTTTAACTTTCCTAGGTTACTCAAAGCACAACATGAAGAGTTTATAGGTTACCAAGGTCCTGTTTATCCAGACTTGGTTAGGGTTTTTTATTGCAATCTTACCCAAGAGGGAAAACTGCTAATCTCTCGCGTTAAGGGTAAAACCATCCGTTTAAATACCAAAACTATTGGAGAAATTCTGAATATTCCTTTTAATGGTGAAAAGCTCTGTCCAAACAAATTATGTGAATGGGGTGATATTTCTAAGTATGATGCGTATGTCTCCCTCTGTCGGTTTGACAGACGCACCATGGAACAAAAGAGAGCTCAGGCAAATTCCAAGTATGCCTAGCAACGATATGGTGTGGGAAATCTTACTGTTGATTATCGGCTTCTACACTATTTTCTTAGCTACATTCTGGTTCCGAAGGCTGGAAATTACTCCCAAATTTCGGAGTTTGAATTGCAAATTATGAATTTTATGTTTGAAGGTCGTCAACTTAATTGGGCATTCTTTGTGAAATCTCTTATGTTTGGATCTCGTGAGGCAATTGGCTTGCCCTATGCAAAGGAAGTTTCACGGATTCTGGAACACTTTGGTGTGGACTTCTCTGATGAAGTTATGTTTACACCCACCAAAGAAAATATGTTGGATTTAGGTGTTTTGCCTAGCATGCGGATAATATGGAATGAGGAGCTTGAAGCATTTGTGCATAAAGGTGATCATGGTCAACCATCTGATGTACAGGACGACAATGCTGGACCTTCAAACGCTGCTGCTCAATGAGATAAAGATGGTGAGGAGACTGCATCTGATGATGATTATATCTCCAATGAAATGCTCATGACTCGCCTTGATTCTTTCCAAACCTTCTTCCAAACTCAATTCGACAATCTGACAACCTCTATCGACACTCGCTCACCAATATTGAAACTACTATTGCTCGCAATCATGAAGCTCTATCTCAAGACATTAATAGTTTATCAGACCAAATTGATCATTTCCACATTCCGACCGATTTTGATTAAGTTCCTTATTTGCTATGTACTACTTTAACATTTTGCTATGTACTAATTTAATATTTTGTCTTATGTACTACTTTAACATTTTGCCTTATGTGATCTTTGTGTTATGAACTCATTTCTCATTTGGATTATGGTGTATTTTGTATTGTTCTAATTACGATGTGTTATGTATTAACTTTTTTGATGTTATGCCTTTATATCTATTTATGATACTCTCCTTGTTCACTTATATGTCGTTTGTATGATTCTCCTCGCAACTTGTCTGTCTCTTTTTTCTATTTTTTATTCTTCTTTTTGATCATGTCAAAAGGGGGAAAAAATTTGGTATTGTTGTTGCATTTCGAATCTTGTAGGTACTCAAAAACAATCTATTCAAATCATCGCATATAACGAGGGAGTATGCATATATTACGGGGGAGCAATGATTTCAACTATACACTTTCTTCACAACAACAAAATTTTTGTCATAATCAAAAAGGGGGATAATGTAAAATACATATTTTTGATGACGACAAAGACAACCGATTATGGACGATGCAACAAGATCAAAAAAAAGAACAATAAGCTTCATAATAAGCTTCAAATCCAAACAATAGATAATAAAATGTAAAGGTATATGATACTAACCAATACTTCAAGTACATGAGAACAAGTCACATTTATACATGCATTAAAAATAGTTTCAAAAGTCCAAACCACATTAACAAAGTATTTAAAAATCATATTTTTGACTAAGTACTTAAGTGTATTCGAATACACCATGTTGTATTCGAATACAACTTAAGTCAGAGGCAAAAATTTAAAAGTTGTATTCGACTACAACAATGTGTAGTCGAATACACTTCAAGTCAGTGGCAAAATTTCCTATATGTGTATTCGACTATACACATTTGTAGTCGAATACAAGTTAAGTCAGAGGCTAAAATTCACTAATTGTATTCGACTACACCAATGTGTATTCGAATACAAGATGTAAAATTTGAATTTTTTGAATGTTACAAAGACATGTATTCGAATACACCTAGAAACATTACAATTTTTCAGATCTGGGATGGCTCTAGAACATTGTAATTTTTTATCAAACCTCTTTGATCAATGGCCACGAATCTGAAGGGATGTTTTATGGAGTATAAATAGCCCATAACTTCAGATCAAAAATTAACGATCCTTGAATTAATTCATTAAACAACCTTGAACAAATTATTAATCTCTTGTGGTGTGCAAGAGGACTGGATGTACCCTTGGTTATAAGGGCAACCAGGATAAATCTCAAAACGTCCATTTACTTACTGCAATTAATTATTAATCCTTGTTCTTAAAACTCTTATAAATCCAACTACTATATCACTAAAAACAGAAAATTTACTAACACCTAATTCACCCCCCCTCTTAGGCGTACTTCTGTACTTACAGATTGAACAACCGATTGAAATAAATAGCCGAGCTACTGTAACAAGCAAAATCGATTAGTTTAATATATTTTCAAGATTGAAGAATATAAGAAACGTAATAATTGATTAGGCAGTCGACTAAGCTGGTATTACATTTTAACATAATCGATTGGGAAATCGATTTCTCTTGAAGTTTTTCTAAAACTACATAAACTGAATCAATCACAATTACACACAATTCCAAAACATAACACTTAGCAATTACAACACAATCACCACGACATCTTGAGTTTCGAAATAGTTTTGCAATCAATCACACTCACACACAATTCCAAGACATAACACTTAGCAATTATAACACAATCATCATGACAACTTGAGTTCAATCACTCAATCATAATCTTGAATCAAACATGACTCGTGTGCCAAACACCCTAATGCGATGCGTATATGCCAAAACCCATGGACTCGAAATTCAAATCAAACTCTTCGGGAGTAGAAAATCGTAATTGTACAGTCTCTCACATACCAGCACTTATTACCAAGGTGCCACCTATTACAGGCCTGCACGATTTATTAATTTTTAGCATATCACAAGTCTTAAACCTCAATTCCAAACAAAACCCTCTGCGAGAGGTGTAAATCCCAAAAGTACAGTTTCTCCCGAACGAACACGAGTGCAGTCTCTCATGGACAAACACGAGTGTAGTCTCTCTTGGACAAACACGATTTTCAAGGGTGTAGTCTCTCACAGACAAACACTATTTACCAGGGTGTAGTCTCTCACGGAAAACCACCTGTGCAGTCTCTCACAGACAAACACAATTTACCAAGGTCTATTCTCTCATGGACAAACACGGGTGCAGTCTCTCCCGAACAACCACAATTTTCAAGGGTGTAGTCTCTCACAGACAAATACTATTTACCAAGGTGTAGTCTCTCACGGACAAACACCTGTGCAGTCTCTCACAGACCAACACAATTTACCAGGGTGTAGTCTCTCACGGACAAACACCAGTGCATTCTCTTACGGACAAACACAATTTAACGGGATGTAGTCTCTCACGGACAAACACCAGTGCGGTCTCTCACGGACAAACACAATTTACTAGGGTGTAGTCTCTCACGGACAAACACCATTAAGTAAAGGCAGATATTAAAAGATTCCCCGTTTTTAATACCCATTTAACTCTTACAATTCGAACGACAATCATTAAGTAAACGTAGATATTAAGAGATTCCCCATTATTTATACTCATTTAACTCTAACGATTTTCACTACAAACATTAAGTAAATCGAGATATTAAAAGATTCCCTATTTTTAATACTCGTGTAACTCCAATGATTTTCACAACAAACATTAAGTAAACATACATATTAAAAGATTCCCCATTTTTAATACTCGTTTAACTCTAATGACTTTCAAATTCCACACAGAACATACTCAAACATATTCTCAAATTCAATCCACAATTCACACCAAATCACATTAATTCATTTTTCCACAAAATCCACACAAACACATCTCAAAATTTATAAATATTAGTTCTGAACACGTCAAACACGACAACCACAAATCATCACAACCCACCACTCAAACATATCAAATTTCCTTTCCTCAACACTACATATAAACGAGTTAAATTCCTTTTCCACAAAACAATCATCAATATCACCAAAACCCAACTCTAAAATTTCACCCATAAAAGCATTAAAATCATTTTCCCCAAATCAACACTTCAACCCTCTAACAAATTTCTTTTCCACAAAACCACAAATAAGTCCCTAAATGCAAACTAAAAGTTTGGAAGGAGCCCTTACCTTAACGTTGGCTTTAACATGCGATTACAGTACCGCGAGTAAATCCGGTAAAATCTCCGCTCGCAATCTCGCTTCCAAAGTTAGTTCACTAGCACCGTAGCATGGTGGTGAGCAACTTTCCCTTCTATCTCTTCCCGAAATGATGCTTAGATCTAGATGAAATATGGAGGTTTGCGTTTAACGGTTTTGAAAACCCCTAACACCGTTTTTCTTCGTTTTCGAATCAAAGAGGAAGAGTGAAGTTGAGAAATCCTTGTCTTCTCACCCACCAAGCCTTGGGTTTCATTTTGTTGAAGTAAAATAAAGCAAAAGAAGAAGAAGTAACGAGGAGGAAGAGTGAGATTTCGCGAGGCAGAGAGAGGAAAACGTTTCCTTTTCTTTCCTTTTTCCTTTTTCCTGTCTTTTTCAGTTTCCTTTCTTTTTCCTTTCCTTCTATTTCCCTCCAACCATATATATATATATTACTTACAAAATTACTAATAATAGTAATATAATATATATATATATATAATAATTAAACCTAAACCAAAAAAATATCTAAGCATCTAGATATTTTAGATATATGTAGAATAATCATTTCACAAACCCTTTTTATAAAAATATCTACTCTCGTCACAACTCAATTGACAGATACAATTTTCAGCAACCCGAGATTTTTTTAACAAAATTGTTCGGTATTAAATTCTTCGTAACTTAAATAAATTATTTTCTGACAAATAATTTTAATCCAATTTCCAAAAATATATTTTTGGCATTTAACTCACTAAATACCAAAAATTGGGCTAGCAGCCTAAGAAACTCAACACAAAATACCTTAAAATTGTATAATTTAGGATTTAAAATTAAGTGTCTTACATTACTACCCCCCTATAATTAGTTTCGTCCTCGAAACTTAAAGTACGAGTAACAATCCACACTAGGTTTGTACTCTAATTCAACATACAAGTCGCAACATGTTTCACCCACCCTACTCGAAGAAAGTGTGGTGTACCTGTTTTCATAGGGCGCTTAATAACCCTACACACATCTATAGTCGGTAAGGCTCGTCCGTTCCATTCAACATGATTTTGTCTACTATCAACAAGAGATTAAGGATGATCAGTCCCTCAATTTGTCAATAAATAGCCAGCAACCATGATAGTGGCTTACACTATCTTAACTGAACTATAATAGCGCTCCTTGCAACTTACAACTGAGGTTATTCTAATGTATGAGCAGTCAACAATCTTCTCAAAGTCCTCTGAGTTTCCCTTATTTTCGTATAACTTTGATCTTGTCGACGAAGTACAATTCCCCATAGCTATGTCACATAGCGTCATTTGCATCCACTTGGTACGAAACATCCATTTGGTAACAAATCGAAACACTAAGCATGACACCAACACACTGAGCACAAAACAATCACTACAGTTGAGGACTCCTAAATTTCTCCATTATCCACAAATCCTCGATTTTTCTTTAGTCTTACAACTACGTCAAACCGTAGTGTTGTTATCAGTATGTTATTCCAATTATAACTTTAATAATTCTTTGCCCACATCTGAAGATTTTTTTAAATTTTTTTTATAAATATATTTTATTTTTCTAAAGAGTGTAGCAATAAAACTCACTTCATGAAGTATGGAGAAGTAAGGATTTTATGGATCTGAATCAACATCTCATTATAACAAATCAAATATATTTTATACCTATCGTTTGAGTTGTACTAATCGTCAATGACACTAGTGAAGATCATGTCTACAACATACGAGTCTAATACAAATATTTTTACCACTAGAGCATTGGGTATTTTTTGAAGCATAAATATATTATTGTGTGAATTTAAAAATTTGTTGAAGTCCCATATTGAAAATAAATATTTTTTTGTAAATTTAAGTGGAAAAAAACTTGTTTTAAAATTTAAGTCTCACATTAAAAATAAATATTTTTTGTAAACTCAAGTGAAAAGAAACATGTTTTTTAAATTCGAATCCCACGTTGGAAATAATTTTTTGAAATCCAACATTGAAAAACTCTCATTTTTTGAGTAGTTTTCAACTATGTAAATATTAAAGTTCCACATTGGATAGAAAAGTTTGCTTCCATCATTGGATAATGAGTTTCAAACTATTGTGCAAAGTACACCAAAGTTGGATGCATTTTCCAACTTTCTATTTTCTCCCTTTTATATTCTGCTCACCTAATTTTTGAGCCACTTATCCCTTTTATTTTTGTCCCTTCCAGTTTTTTAACGGAGTTGTTGTTATGTCGTAGTCCCTTCGGTTTTTAGAGCGGTTGTTATACCATAGTTCCTTTGTTTTTTAGAACGGTTATTATGTTGTAGTCCCTTTGTTTTTTAGATTAGTTTGGTATTGTAGTCCTATCAGTTTCTAGAGTGGTTATTCTGTCGTAGTTATGAGTGGTCGTAGTACCACATTGCGAATGACTTAAATCGTCATATTAATAATGACTTTAATCGTTATATTGAGGGTGTAATTCTAGAACGATTTTCTACGATGCAGTGAAACTCCAATACAATGAATCTGGGTTGTTTTATCCTGAGGACTAATCTGGGTTGTTTTATCCTAGGGACTTCGTGGTTGATAGTCTGTCTTGTACAATTTGGGCAGTAACCGCGAAACGTCATAAAGACAGGGACCTAGTCCGCGACTCTACCCAATAATATCTTTGGTGGCATAAGTTGTGATTTTTAAATAGTTTTTGAAACTCAAAAATAACAATTTTAAGACATTTATTTCTGTCGTGTCAACCGAAGAGATTACTAGATTTTGTTATGTTGCCTCCGATTTCAATAAACTATTTCAGTTTGAAACAAACAAAAAAGGATAAGAAAGTTGGAGAATTAACCCATGGGAGAATAATGATAAGAATTATATTCTTAATGGACTTGTTAATGATATGTACAAGTATTACAATTCTAGTAATACTGCTAGATATATTTGACATGCTATGAATAAGTATGTAGTGAGCTGCTACCTAGAGTATCAGATGACTGATGGAGGCACACTTCCGTAAAATATAGAAGATAACTCACGAGATCATCTATTAAGATACATCACTCATGGCATATTTAAATTAAATGTTGAAATTTAATATGTCTTTTTATGTTTGACTGTTGAAATCAATCAAATGTCTCTTTTTGTTTATATGTTGTGTGATTTAAATTTTTGACATGCTATACTATGTGATGTGAACACATTTGATTTCAAAATTAAGTAACTTAGGTTTAATTCCAAAGTTATTGTTCATGATTTTGAAAAATGTAATTTTTATAGTCAAGCTAAAATAACAAAGAGTTCGCAGAAATTTGTAGTTAGAGAATCATGTTAAGGATCTTCGTAACTAAAATTGAAAATCAATTTAGTATAAAGATTAAAGGGTTTTAAGTATGATTCTAGTTTGTTTAAATAAGTTTTATAAATTGCCTGAAATTATACATGGAACAACTGCACCATAATTGCTTGAAGTGAATGGTAAAGTTGAAAAAAAAAAGAATAAAACTCTTACTGAATTAGTTGTTGCTAGTATGCTTAGTGTTGCATCTCATTGGTGTGTGGAAAATATATTGCTTATTTCCTATGTTTTGAATAGAGTTCCTAAATCTAAAAACAAAACATCTCCTTATGAAATAGTGAAGAAAAGACAACTAGAATTGTCTTATTTTCAAACTTGGGATTGTCTGGCTTATGTCAGAATCCCCGATTCCCATTGAATTAAACTTTTTAGTAGAGCCAATGAATGTGTGTTCATTGGGTATGCAATTAAATTTTTATTGTGGTTGTTATGTCATAGTCTTTACGGTTTTTACAACAGTTGTTATATCGTAGTTCCTTTATTTTTTTTAGAACGGTTGTTATGTCATAGTCCCTTTGTTTTTTAGAGCGGTTTGGTATCGTAGTCCTATCGGTTTCTAGAGCGTTTATTATGTCGTAGTTATGAGTGGTCGTAGTACCATATTGCGAACGACTTTAATTGTCATATTAACAGTGGCTTTAATTGCTATATTGAGGATGTAATTCTAGAACAATTTTCTACGATGCAGTGGAACTCCGATACAGTGAATCTAAGTTGTTTTATCCTAGGGACTTCGTGGTTGATAGTCTGCCTTGCACAATTTGGGCAATGCCACGAAACATCTTAAATAGAGCGACCTAGTCCGTGACTCAACCCAGTAATATCTTCGGTGGCATAAATTGTGATTTTTAAATAGTTTTTGAAACTCAAAAATAACAATTTCTAACTTCATCTATGTGACTCATGGCAAACGTAAAATGATGATATTGCCATTCGTTTTTTTTTCTTCTCATATGTAGAAACCACATAGAAATGTTGTTTAACTTCCTCCTAATTAACATACAATTAAGGCTAATGTTGATGGTTGTACCTTCAATGATATTTGTCGAGCATGTTTTGGTGGAATTCTCAAAAATGGAAATTGAGAATGGTTAATGGGTTTTTCAAGATTAATTGGTACTTATTTATTAGATGAGCTCCTATGTATCATGGTCTTAGTTTAGCCCAAGAAAAAAATTATTTGAATATTCTTATAGAGTTGATTCCATGTCAACCTTAGCCTTGGTTATGAGAGTTTCCAACCTCATCATCCTCTTATTGCTCTGATCAACTGCATTAAGGAGTTCATTCACATGAATTTTTCTTTTGTTTAGAGAAGAAAATTGATGTGCAAATTGATTAATACAATATGGATAATATATGCTTTATCAATTAAAATTGACATGAATAATTATTACTTTCATTCACTTCTAATGTGATTTCTTTTGGAAAAAAACTAATGTGATTTAAACTCAAGTCTAAAATTTCTCAATTGATAGTTGATACATAAATTTTAGGGTTAAATTTATAGAGGACTTTATAGATATAAAAAACATATTTAATAATAATAATAATGAGGTTATTCATTATATTTCTTTTGTATATACTCTAATATAAATGTTGCAATGGGATGAGAGATTAACACGTTGCACTAAAACAATTAACAAAATAGTTTCGCGCTCATACAATATAATCATAAATAAAACGAGAGTAAAAATTTAAATATTTGTGAATATCACTTATTTAAATAAAAGAAAACAAAAACAAATTAGATGAGTCATTTTAGATAAAGAAAGGCCTAAAAGAGAAGAAAATACTAACAAAAAAGAAACTCTTGTGCTTAAGAAATACACATACTAGTGTGTGTATAGTTTGTGCCTAAGAAATACACATACTAGTGTGTGTATAGATAAAAAGAATCACTATTTAACTTTAATAGTTTGTTTTAGTGGTAAAAATATATATATTAAACTCTCAAGTTATAGGCATGATCTTGGCTAGTGTCATTGACAACTAGTACAACTCAAATGGTAGGTATAAACAATATTTAATTTTATATATTGACACGAGGATTCAGATACATAAAATCTTAACTTCTCATTATTTCATTTGAGTTTCACATCTAGACTCTTTAGAAAAATAAAATCTATTTATAAAAAAAACCTCTAATTTGATTTATTATTATTATTATATTATTATTATTATTAGATTATTTTTATTATTATTATTATTGAATTAACTGATTCAATATACAGATTGAAGTATATATAGATGGTGTAGTAACAATCATCTAACTAACTATAAAGAAATAAAATACAATTAAGTCTCTAACAACTTAACAATTTAATGATGAAAGACTAAGACAAAAATTAAACTAAGTATTATCTAATAATTTTAGTTTGTTTTAAGTTTGTATTTTGTGTGTTATTGAAATATCAAAGAAGAATTCGTTTAGTCAGTATCGTATTTCAAATAAGGGATTTATATAAGTTGTCACGAAATTTAACTTTCTCTCGATCTTATAAAAGAATTTGTCAACATGTGTTCTGTAAGACCCTTAGTTTTTAAATTTTAATTTATGCAATTTTTGAGTAATTTGTGTTAAATTATTGAGGCATTTAGCACAATTTTATTTTATTTTGTGAATTAAGTACCAAATATATATTTCACTAGAATGTGTAATATGTTTAATCTATGTTTGTAACTTTAAAAATGTTACTTGTTGCTGAAAAATTCATTTTTCAATTAAGTTACGACGAGAGTAGATATTTTTATTAAAATAGATTGAGAAGTGAGTGATGTGATAAGTGTAATGATGATTTTATGATATATCTATATATTTAGATATTTGTTTGATTGACTATAAGTATATATATATATATATGAAACCAAGAAAGAAAAAACATAAACATTTTTCCCCTGCTTCACGTTTACTCCCTTTTCTTCTTCTTTCTTCTGTTACAAAAAAAAAAAAAAAGAACAAGTGTTGGTAGAAGAAAAAAAAACTCAAACCTCCATTTTTCATCTAGATCTAAATTTCCATTCAAGAAGTGTCAAGAGGTAAAGTTGCTCCTCTTTACACTACGGTGCTTGGGAGCTAGTTTATTTGAGGTATCGTCACGAGCGAGATTTTCACCGTGTTTGATCGCGGTAGTGAAAACGATTGTAAAAGCTACGAATAAGGTAAGGGCACCTTTCAAATTTTTAGTTTGCAGATAAAGACCCTATATGTGTGATTGACGTATGATAAATGTGTGAATATGTGATAATTAATTTTGACGTGAATATATATATTTTTGGAGTGAAAATGTGTGTTGTTACAGGTTATGAATTGATGATTAATATTGACGTCATTATATATTCTGGAGTGAAAATACGTGTTGTTATATGTTATGGATTTTACTGAGGAAAATATGTCTTGAGTATGCTCTCTGATAAGTATGAAAAAAATATTAGTGTTAAATAAGTATTAAAAGGGGAGTCTTTTAATATCTGCATTTACGTAATGATTGTTGCGAAAAGAGTCAGAGTATGCTCATGCATTTCGTAGCTAGTGGTGAGCATCATGGCCATTGTGTTTGTGGTGACAGTGAGGGGCCGCAGTGTTAGTGGTGATCGTGAGGGGTCACAAAGTTAGTGGTGACTGTGATGAGCCACGAGGTAAAGTGATGATCGTGATGGGCCACGAGATGGTTCCATGAGTTGATTGGTTCATCTTATCCATACGAGGATTTAATTGTCGTGTAGGTATGTGAAAGACTATACTCTAGTAAATCATGTTGATATGTGATGGGTGGCACCTCGGTAATTAGTACTGGCCTGCGATAGGCGACACATTAATAATCACTACAATAAAAAGTTTGTATATCTACGGAAAATTACCCACGGATCTAAGTCCGTAGATAAATTATTTATTACCTACGGAAAACGGTGCTTATTATTCTATAAAATAAATCAATTTTTTAAAAAATTTGTTTCCACGACTATTCTGTAGGTAAAGTTAAATGAATACTCCGCCGAAGTTACATTTGCGTAAAAAAAATCGTATTTCATTTACCATAGTTTCTCTGTGGCTAAAATAAGAGAAGTATCCGTGGGTAATATAAAAATGTGTTATTTTAATTTTTATTTTATTTTCTCAAAACCAATAACTAGGGTTTCCGTTCTCTCAAAACACACAAGCTTTCCAAAAACAAATTTCATTCTCCTCGAAAAGCAAGAACTCGTTCTCCATAGCTCTCGCCCAACAACTCAATATCTATTGCTTTCAGAATCACGTTATCACTCTTGATCGGTATTCTTTGTCCTTCACTCTTAGATCTGCAACTTTTCTCTATGATCTGCGATGCTCCACTCTCTCCGAACTTAACCGTCTTTCATTGATTTGTGTCTTCTTCGATCTAGGTATATTCAGTGTTTTTCTTTTTGCATCGACATCAATATCTGATTCGCGCGAAACCGTCACTCCTATAATCCATCCTTCAATCTTCAACCACAGGTCCGGTTCACACCATCAAAGCTATTCCCGACCTCGCCATCATTGTTGTGTTGCGCCGCTTCTTACCTATTTTCTCAGGTATTTTCTAAAACTAGCAATAATTTATAATGAATATCTCACTCTGATTTTTTCGATTTGTGTTAGGGTTTTGTGTTTTTTAATTATTACATAGAAAGAAAAGGTATTATGTTTCTGAAAGGGAGTAACTGGATTGTTTTCTTGGGTGTGATTTAGGGTTAGTTAGGTTGGTATTTTAGGTGAAGGTGTCTCTGCGGATAAAGGCAATGGTGGATAATTTGTTGAGGAGTTGAAAGAAGCATTGGATGCTGATATTCAAGATAGAATCATGAAAGACAAAGAGATGCAAAGTTACATCCAAGAACGTGAGCGCGAGGTTGTTGAGCGTGAAGCCGCTTGGAAGGCTGATCTTTCTTGTTTGCAAGTAAATAATGATTCATCTTGTTTTTTTCTTCCCTTTTATTTTATGCTACCATCATAGGCACCACAATCTGATGTCTTGCGCCGAGTTGGGCATATACTTTTACAAGCACCGTTTGTAATGCAACGCAGTCCTCGACAAATAATTATAGTCGATGACTGTTTTCAACACATAAATGTTCCTCTTGACAGGAGTTCTCAAGTGGTGATCAAAGCCATTGAGAAGCTTTTCAGAAGTATGTTCTTTTGTTGTGTACTTTGTAAGACCCATAATTTTAAATTATACCTTATGTATGTTAATGGATTTTGGTATTGAACTCAGGGGCTTTTTAGCCAAGTTATTAATATTTTGGAGTTTATATGATCAAAAAGATATTTTGATGCCCGATTAGAGTTACTCGTCGATAAATAAATTAAATTAACTGCGGTGAATCTTTTACGAATAGTTTAATGTGTTTCGGGTAAAAGAGTAATTTAATAAATATCTAAAGAGTTGGAGATATTTGTTAATTATTATTAATATATATATATATATATATATATATTTGTATTTATATATAAAGAAAAGGAAAAGAAAGAAATAAGAAGAAGAGAAGTAGAAAGGAAAGAAAAAGAGAGAAAGGAAATACAAAGGAGAGAAAATCAAAATTTTCCATCTCCTTCCTCACTGCCTCGCGCAAGAAGTTCAATTTCTCCCTTCCTCCATTGTTGCTCGCTTTTGCTTCCTTTTCTTTCGTTTGAATTCGAATTTGATAGTGGGAGGTGAGACAAGGATTTCTCAACTTCACTCTTCCTCTTTGATCCGAAAACGAAGAAAAACGGTATTAGGGATTCAAACACAAACCTTCCCATTTCACCTAGATCTAAGCTTCGTTTCAAGAAGAGATAGAAGAGAAAGTTGCTCACTACCACGCTACGGTGCTAGGGGACCAACTTTGGAAGCGGCGTTGCGAGCGGAGATTTCACCAGATTTGCTCGCGGTATTGTAATCGCACGTTAAAGCTAACATAAAGGTAAGGGCTCCTTCCAAACTTTTAGTTTGCATTTAGGGACTTACTTGTGGTTGTGTGGAAAAGAATTTGGTTAGGGTTAAAGTAAGGTTTTATGGAGAATGAATTTTAAACCCATTTATGTATGATTTTGAGTATATGAAACTTGTTGTGTTTGAGTGATGGATTGTGTTGATTTGTGTTCGTTGTTTTGACGTGTTCTAAATTGATAACTGATGAAACTTGAGATGTGTTTGTGTGGTTTGTGTGGAAAATGATTTGGTGTGAATTATGGATTGAATGTGAAAGTATGTTTGAGTTTGTTTTGTGTGCTTTGTGTGGAAAATGATTTGGAGTGAAGTATGGATTGAATGTGAAAGTTGGTTTTCTGTGGAATCTGAAAACCTTTAAGTTAAACGAGTATTAAGAATGGGGAATCTCTTAATGTCTTGTTTACTTAATATGAGTTTGTGAAAATCGTTTAAGTTAACTGAGCGTTAAGAATGGGGAATCTCTTAATGTCTTGGTTACTTAATGTTTGTTTTTGAAAATGGTTTTAGTGAAATGAGTATTAAGAATGGGGAATCTCTTAATGACTTGTTTACTGAATGTTTTGTTGTGGAAACCGTTTAAGTCAAAAGTATATTAAGAATGGGGAATCTCTTAATATGTCTGTTTGCTTAATGTTTTAGTGTGACAATCGTTTAAGTCAAATGAGTGTTAAAAATGGGGAATCTTTTAATAACTGCATTTGCTTAACGACTATTGTGAATGGAGTCAGTATACGCTCGTGCATTTTCATGCTTTTTGTAAATCGTGCAGACCTGTGATAGGTGGCACCTTGATAAATAGTACTTTGGCCTGTGATAGGCGGTACATTTATGATTTACGTTTTTGTAAGTTGTGCAGACCCGTGATAGGTGGCACCTTGGTAAATAGTACTTTGGCCCGTGATAGGCGGAACATTTACGACTTACGGTTTTTTTGTAAATTGTGCAGACCCGTGATACGTGGCACCTCTGTAAAGAGTACTTTGGCCTGTGATAGGCGGTACATTTACAACTTACGTTCTTTTAGTAAGCCGTGCAGACCCGTGATAGGTGGCACCTTGGTAAATGATACGGGCCCGTGATAGGCAGTACGTTTATGGTTTACGCTTTTTAGTAAATCGTGCAGACCCGTGATAGGTCGCACCTCGGTAATTGGTACTTTGGCCTGCGATAGGCGGTACAATTATGATTTACGGCCCTTCGAGGAGGGTTTTGGTTTGGAATTCCGAGTCCATGCATTTTGGCATATACGCATTGCATTAGGGTGCTCAGCACACGAGTCGTGGTTGATTCCAATTATGATTGTGTTGATTTTGCTAAGTGTTATGGTTTGAAATTATGTGTAAGTGTGTCTTGATTCAAAATGTGATTTTGTTGATTGTACTAAGAGTTATGTTTTGGAATTGTGTGATAGTATGTTAGGTTGTAACACACGTTTTCGAAACTCATAATGACGTGGTGATTGTATGGGTATTGCTAAGTGTTAAGGTTTGGAGTGGTGTGTGTTTGTGATTGAGTTAGTTTATGAATTTTTGGAAGAATATGCAGGGAAATCGATTTGGAAACCGATTGGCATTAAGTCAGTGGCTCAGCTATGCTGTCACTCGATTGCCCAATCTATTGCCCAATCGATTGGCATTAAGTCAGTGGCTCAGCTATGCTGTCACTCGATTGCCCAATCAATTGCCCAATCTATTGCCCAATCGATTGGCATTAAGTCAGTGGCTCAGCTATGCTGTCAATCAATTGCCCAATCAATTGCCCAATCTATTGCCCAATCGATTGAATTAAGCCCAGAGTTCAAATTTCACTAAAAACCTTCAGGAAATCGATTTGGAAATCGATTGGCTTCAATACAGGGGCTCAGTTATCCATCTAATCGATTGGCTTAGTGGAAATTCTTATTTTGAGTTAGATAATCGATTGCTCACTTAATTTATCAATGTTTTGTTCAGTGGTGTATTACTTGATGGATTGAGAACTCTATTTGATTACATTTACATTTGGCAAGCATTGTATGAACATTTAGCATATGGAAAATCCTTTTAAGGTGCATGCTAAGTTGAAAAGGTATTTTGTGCATTTAAAAACTTAAATGTTATGTGTTAACTGTTAATTTCGGTTGGTGACCCTTTACAACTATTGTGGAAATCTGGGCTTTGCCCTCAGATGAGAATCAGGATGATCCTACCGGTTCGTACCCTCCGGACGGGAATGTGCATGGGAGTGCTTGATTGGAGCTAAGTTAGGAGAATCTCACGGGGCGCGTGGAGATTACTCAAGGCGTATAGTTTTTGTTATGTATAGAATGATCAGACTAGGTTGTCACTCAAGACACATATGTCTTTCTTTTGGGCTACCTTTATGTTAAGTTGAAAGGATGTACCTGTACTATTGTTGACATCAAGACATGCTTTGGATTTATATTTTGAAAAACTTTTCCGCTGCTTGTAAATTTTAATGACTTAATTATTTATCCAAAGGTTTTACCTTATTTATTTCTCTGTCGTATTTTAATTTCTTTTGAAAAAAAAAATACACCCTCGCTTTGAAAAATGGGGTGTTACATTGTGGTATCAGAGCCTTGGTTTGGTTTTCTTTGGGGGCTGTGGAACCTTTAGTTATAGATTGTAGGTTAGGGGTTGTTGTCTGATCATGTGTTAGTTTAGGTGGTTTGAGTTGTCAAGTTCAGTACAATTATTATGTGCTGATATGGTCGGAATGTTATTTTGGAATCATTGAAGTAGTGTTAAGACTCTACTTGATGATGGTTTTATAGGAAAACCATCCCTCCAAGGAGGAATGACGTTCCGAGAGCCAATGCCAATAGGGATGATCGAATGGCGGAGGCTATGAATTACATGGCTGCTTCTGTTGCTGCACAGACTGCTGCCAAGACTCAACGCGATCTCGAAAAGAGGGAAAGAGAGATCCGTGCTGCGGAGTCAAGAGGGTTAGAAGACTTCCGTCGTTGCAATCCTCCCAAGTTTAAGGGGGATGAGAACTCAGAGAAAGCGGATCAGTGGATCCAAGAAGTGGAAAAGATCTTCGAAATGATTAACTGTCAGCGGCAGTGAAGGTCAACTATGCCACTTATATGCTGTTGGGGGATGCTGAATACTGGTGGAGGAGTGCAAGATTGTTGATGAGATCGGCTCACGAGGAGGTGAACTGGGAATCATTCAAAAGGAAGTTTTTAGACAAATACTTCCCGATGAGCACCAGGACTAAGTTGGGTGATGATTTCCTGAAACTGCATCAGGGGAACATGACCGTGGGCGAATATGCCGCTAAGTTTGAATCACTATCGTGGCATTTTAGGTTTTTCCGTGAAGAGATTGATGAACCATTCATGTGTCATCATTTCCAAGACGGACTAAAATATGAGATTCAAGACTCGGTCTTGACCTTGGGAATTCAACGTTTCCAAGTCCTTGTGGAAAAATGTAGGGAAGTTGAGGACATGAAGAACAAGAGAGCTAGCCGAGGAGGAAATTTTAATGCAGGAGGGCCCAGTCGGGTGAATTATCAGAACAACAAGGGGAAACAAATTGCTAAACCTTATGATCGACCACGAACTAACTACAGTGGGCAGAATCGCCCAGGGAACCAGAATTTTGGGAGACAATTGGGACGAGCGGTGCGATGTTTCCGATGTGGGGAAGAGGGACATTATGCTAATGCTTGTACCCCTAATACTCCCACCTGCTACAATTGTCAGAAGCCAGGACACATGGCAAAGGATTGCACGGCTTCGATGGCAGAACCAGTTGTGAATGTAGCTAGGGCTACTCGTCCTACTGCTAGAGGACGCATTTATTGTGTGAGTGCTGAAGAGGGGAATCCATCTGCAACCTGATTCACCGTGACTGTGAGATTGCAGGTAACACTCTAACTGCACTTTTTGACTCGTGGGCAACCCATTCCTTCATCGCTATGGATTGTGTGAATCATTTGAAGTTATCTGTGTCTGCTTTACCTTTTGATTTGGTTGTTTCCACGCCTGCTAAGACTTTGACAGTAAATTCTGCATGTTTACATTGTCAAATAACTATTCAGAATAGAGGTTTCTTGGTTAATTTGATTTGTCTACCTCTACAATCACTCGAGGTCATTCTCGGTATGGATTGGATGTCGTATCATTATGTAATCTTAGACTGTGCTCACAAATTGGTTCTTTTCCCCGAACCAGGAGTTGTTAAGTATTTAGCCGCTAACAAACTCCGAGTGTCGCTAGGTGAAGGGACTCATGAGTTTTTGTCTCTGGCCCATGTGGAGGCAAAGATAAATGTGAACATAGAAGATGTGACACTTGTCAATGAGTACCGGGATGTATTTCCAACGGAAATTCCAGGATTGCCACCGGTAAGAGAAGTGGAATTTTTCATTGATTTGCACCCAGGAACGGGACCAATTTCCATTGCGCCATACCGAATGTCCCCATTGGAATTAAATGAGCTCAAGGGCCAAATTGAAGATTTGTTGAAAAGGAAATTTATTAGACCAAGCGTATCGCCATGGGGAGCTCCAGTTTTGCTGGTTAAGAAGAAGGACGGAAGCTCACGCTTATGCGTGGATTATAGACAGCTTAATAAGGCAACTATTAAGAATCGTTATCCTTTGCCATGCATCGATGATTTAATGGATCAATTGAGAGGGGTCGCAATATTTTCGAAGATTGACTTGAAGTCGGGTTACCATCAGATTCGAGTAAGGGAAGGAGACATTCAGAAAACTGCTTTCCGAACCCGTTATGGGCATTATGAATATCTAGTTATGCCGTTTGGGGTTACCAATGCACCAGCAATTTTCATGGACTACATGAACAAAATCTTTAGTCCATTCCTTGATAAGTTCGTGGAGGTATCCATTGATGATATATTGATTTATTCGAGAACTGAAGAAGAGCATGGAGAACATTTACGTCAAGTTCTTGAGATTTTATGCGAGAAACGATTGTATGCCAATCTATCGAAGTGTGAATTTTGGCTAGAAAAAGTGAATTTCTTGGGACATGTGATAGCCAAGGAAGGGATCGTTGTAGATCCGGCCAAGATTGAGGCGGTTCTTGCTTGGAAACAGCCTCAGACTGTCACGGACATACGAAGTTTCGTAGGACTGGCAGGGTACTACAGGAGGTTTATTGAAGGTTTTGCAAAGATTGTGACCCCATTGACACAACTTACCAGAAAGGATCAACCTTTTGCATGGACGGAGAAGTGTGAGGAAAATTTTCAGTTACTGAAGACGAAATTGACGACCTCACCAGTGTTGGTGTTACCGCAATCAGATGAACCCTATGAAGTTTATTGTGATGCGTCTCACCAAGGGTTGGGATGTGTTCTGATGCAACACAAGAAAGCTGTAGCTTATGCCTCCAGGAAATTGAAGATTCATGAGAGAAACTATCCTACTCATGATTTGGAGCTTGCTGCGGTTGTTTTTGCATTGAAGATCTGGAGGCACTACTTATATGGGTGCACGTTCACCGTGGTCAGTGATCATAAGAGTTTGAAATATTTGTTTGATCAGAAGGAATTGAACATGCGTCAAAGAAGATGGATGGAGACTCTCAAGGATTTTGATTTCACCCTATAGTACCACCCTGGGAAAGCCAATGTAGTGGCTGATGCGTTGAGTAGAAGAAGTGTATCGGTGTCTTCAACAATTATGGCTAGACAACAAGAGTTGTGGGAAGCTTTTACAGACCTACACTTGAACGTAGAGTTTGCACCAGGAATTTTGAGACTCGGAATGATTAAGATTTCAAGTGGACTACTTGAAGACATTGCAAATTCTCAAGATGACGTCTTAATTCAGGAGAAGAGGAACCAAATAGTGCAAGTGAAGACAACAGAGATCAAAATTGGAGTAGATAATATTCTGAGATGTAATGGGAGAATTTGTGTACCAGAAATTACGGATATGAGAAAAACAATTTTAGAAGAGGCTCATAAGAGCAAGTTGAGTATTCATCCTGGAGCAACAAAGATGTATCAAGATTTGAGATAGAATTATTGGTGGCCAGGAATGAAGAAACATGTAGCGGAGTATGTATCGACTTGTCTGACTTGTCAGAAAGCGAAGGTGGAACATCAGCGACCTGCTGGGATGTTGCAACCTTTAGATATACCCGAATGGAAGTGGGACAGCATTTCCATGGATTTCATAACTGGGTTACCTAAAACAAGGAGAAAGAATGATTCTATATGGGTGATAGTGGATCGATTGACTAAATCCGCGCACTTTTTGCCAGTAAAGACCACCTACAAGGTAGACCAGCTAACAGAGATCTACATTGCTGAAATTGTGAGGTTACACGGGGTACCATCGAGTATTGTATCAGACCGGGATTCGAAGTTCACCTCGCATTTTTGTGGAGCATTGCACGAAGCGTTGGGAACGAAACTACGATTGAGTTCAGCTTACCATCCCCAAACGGATGGACAAACTGAAAGGACGAATTAGTCCCTTGAAGATCTGTTGAGAGCATGTGTGTTAGATGATAGAGGAAGTTGGGATGATGTACTTCTGTTGATTGATTTCAACTACAACAATAGTTTCCACACGAGTATTGGAATGGCGCCATATGAGGCTTTATACGGGCGCAAGTGTCAAACGCCCTTGTGTTGGTATAAGGACGGTGAAAATATGATCGTCGGACCAGAGATGGTGCAACAGACTACAGCTAAAGGACAACCTGTCGTTTGAAGTACCACCTGTGAGAATTGATGACAGGAAGATCAAGCGATTGAGGACCAATGATGTTTCGTTAGTCAAGGTGATTTGGAACCCAATTACTGGAGATGCGACTTGGGAACTGGAGAGTAAGATGAGAGAACAACACCCAGAGTTATTTATCGACGCATAGTTTCGAAGACGAAACTAATTTTAGGGGGGTAGTAATGTAAGACCCATAATTTTAAATTATACCTTATGTATGTTAAAGGATTTTGGTATTGAACTCAGGGGCTTTTTAGCCAAGTTATTAATATTTTGGAGTTTATATGATCAAAAAGATATTTTGATGCCCGATTAGAGTTACTCATCAATAAATAAATTAAATTAACTGCGGTGAATCTTTTACGAATAGTTTAATGTGTTTCGGGTAAAAGAGTAATTTAATAAATATCTAATGAGTTGGAGATATTTGTTAATTATTATATTTTCTATATCATATATTGATAATTGACTTTTGATTGGTGGGTCCATGGTCCATTTTATTTTTGATGTGACCATGAGTGGAATAGCATTCTTGGAGCAGTACTTTTGTGCATGTGTCTGTTGAGAATACCCCAAGTGTATGAGCGATGTATGATAGGTTTCATAGCCCTGTTGTATTTTCTATTTGTATACTTTGGATTATCGTCGCAAAAACTATTTTAGTTGGTTTGTATATATGATGTAATTATTCATGACTTTTGTCGTTTGTGTTACGACATGGTATTTTATCAATTTTTTATTTTGAAAAAAAAAATGCATTTGCGATGTTAAAAATAGGTTGTTATATTGTGGTATTAGAGCTTTGGTTAGATGGTACGTCGATCTGTAAGTTGGGAGTCGTTATTTGATCAATCGTCAATGTCAGTTGTTTGAGTAGTCAGGTCTTGTGTAGTTGTGATGTGATGATGTAGTCGAAACATATCTTTTGGAATTATTCTAAGTGGTGTGAAGATTTCTTCTTGATGTTGATTTTGTAGGAAACAATGCCTCCAAAAAGGAACAACGCTGCAAGAGTCAATATCAACAGGGATGATCAAATGAATGAAGCAATGAATAATATGGTTGCTTCTGTTGCTGCACAGGCTGCTGCAAAGAGTTTATGGGATTTGGAGAAGAGGGAAAGAGAGTTATGTCGTCACAATCATCCAAATTTAAGGGGTGATGAGAGTTCAGAAAAAGCCGACCATTGGATTCTGTAAGTGGAAAAGATCTTCGAAATGATTAATTATCATGCAGGGTGAAAGTCAACTATGCTACGTATCTGCTACTAGGGGAGAAGGGTGGACATCGGGCGGTTATGGACGGTTTCGGGCCAAAAGTGTGAAACCGGCCCAATCCACAGGTGGAATTTATTGGCCCAATCCACAGGTGGAATTTATTGGCCCAATTTCGTCCATTTTTTAAATCGGGTACGTCGAGTTCGGTTATGTGTGGGTGGGTAAAAACGGATTGAATTTTATTGGGTTTTTTGCTTTGTTTTTTTTTTAAAAAAATTAGCGACCCATTTTTTTGCTTTTTAAATAAAATATGGTCTTTTATAATTTATTATATATAATACAACTATGGCCCATAATAAAAACTAGCCCAACCTGCCAATCATACATCACACTTGTGTTATATCTTCAAATTTTCTAAATACAACTATGGCTCATTATAAAAATTGACCCAACCTACGAATCATACATCACACTTGTATTATATCTACAATTTTTTTAAATACAACTACGGCCCATTATAAAAACTGACACAACATGCCAATCATACATCACACTTGTTTTGTTGTTTTAATCAAAGTTTTGTTGTATCATTGTTCTCAAACACACAACATTTGCAATTAGCCACATTAAGTTTAAGGCTAATATTAAATCATAAATTCATCAGCAATATAAGTCACAATCACATGACAACACAACCAATACAAATTACATCCTCAAGTATAAATTACTTCGTGATCAACTTAATTAAAATTCGACATTAATCAAAGGAAGACAATATTGTTGCATGATGAGGATATACTGGTAATTTCAGCAGCATGAATATTTTTTCTTCTGCACACATATAAAACAAATTAGAAGAAAAAAAGTTGTATAACAAAATAATATCAGTGTTCAAATTAGACAAAGCCAGTATCAATTGCATAATATAACACCATCAACGTTAAAAAATTAAAAAAAAAATAACAAATGAAAGTCGTAAAACAAAATAATGTCAATGTTCTAATTAGAAAGAATTGGTGACAATTGTAGAATAGATTAAAGAATCGGCATTTCTATCAATGTGACACTGTTAATTTGTTATATAGATGAATAAGAAATTTTTTGAAAAGGAAATGAAGAAACCATCCACTCCACCAAACAATTACACTATATATATACCTACGGAAGGTCCATATAATCCGTTCGGTATAAATGATCCCTGCCAAGATCAATACATTATCAACGTTTATATTCTTGGCATCCTACCACAATGAATTTTTACTTATTAACAAGTTCAAAATGATAAATTTTACTAATAGAAAATATGGATGAATGTTGTATATGAAAAAAAAAAATCCTTTACACACCTCAAATATCGAGATAAATTGCCTCACAACATATGCAGTTCCTTGAAACCACTTCTTTCCAACTTCTCCTAGTGTTTGTATCACTGCCATAACCTACTTGGCATATAGATTGACTTTAACTAGCCATCATGAATAAAAGAATTGGTCAACAAGAATATCCTCCAATGGATTGTATTTCTCTATCAATCACAACATCCAACCAAGAAAGAGCTTCTTAAAAGTATATATTTAATGAATTTTTATATTAATTGAAATCAATTATAATAAATTAAAACTAAATGAATCTCTACTTACCCATAAAGCCTTCTTGATCCAAAAAGATATGGCCGACTTGTCCCAAATCCAGAATTATCTCCTAAAAAATATTGGTGGGCTGCTTGGTTGTGCTATGACCAATGATGAGTCTTGTGGGACTCCAAAAAATAAAATAAAAAGGCATCCTATAATAAATAAAAAACTAAACATAATTAAAACAATAAAACTAAACATAATTAAAAATAGAACATAATTATGAAAAGATAATCATAAATTGGCCCTTCAACAATTTAAATCAAGTCTGAAGGTTGTGACTGAGAGGAAGGTAGTGGGCCATTTTCAGCTGAGCTTCCCTTTAAATCTACGATACATTAAAAATGAGTGAATTATCATGTTAAACACATAAATATTATATTATTCATCAAATATTATAACAATGAATACAATTTTTTTTTTAAAAAAAGCAACGCACTTAATAGGACTTCCTCTGAAATCTTATATTATTCATCAAATATGAAGTCTTTAAAATGGTAAAAAAAAAAAAAAAAAGACATATTCAACCAAGTTTTGGTGCATATTAGAGCCTCTGCCATTTTTGAGTTTAGGGAGCTTCTATATAACTCTAAAACCCTACCCTCGATGCTAAAAGCACTCTTAGAAGCCACAGTAGAAACTAGTGTATGCATAATATCTCTTACCATTCTTGACAAAATTGGATACCGACAAGCATTGTGTTTTCACCACATTAAAATCTCAAACTTTTCTACAATTTCTATACACTTCTCATTAGTGTACCTCTCAAGTTCATTTTCAACATGAATTGAATCTTTTTCCTTTAAATATTTTTTAAAACCATTTTCCTGTTGTAAGTGTGTGCTTGTGGGACCAACATTAGTTGTTTCACAAAGGGAACCAATTGAACCAACACTAGAAGATGAAGTCTTAGGTGTTTTTTAATTGGTTTATCACCATACATATCATTGAAGCACCACTCCACATACCTTAACTTGTATCGGGGATCTAAAATAACACCAACGTAAAAGAGCTAATTTATGTTAGATTCATTGCCCCAATACTTGGTGTACATTGCCAACATTTTCTTGCCTATTGATGCTAAATAAGTGTTAAGGTCCATCAATGAACGTTTAAGTTCAATCAAGATGGAAGCTAATTAAGGAAAAGTCATATGCAAACTTGTTTGATGTGAGGTTGAAAAAATTTTTGTTGCACCATAAAAATACTTCAAAAACTGAATGAAACACTTGTCGTTTTCCCAATCAATATCAGGGGTGGAGAAGCTTCTACAAAATATTGCCTATAACTTTTATCTTCGTCTTCAAGCTTGTCAAAGGCTGTTTTAAATTTTATAGTCGCTTCCAACATCAAATATGTTGAGTTCCATCTTGTTTGAACATCAAGACACAACAATTTCTTGCTTACAATTCCAGCAAACTCTATATATTCCTTCAACATTGCAGTCTATAACACCCCAAATTTTATAATAAACTATTTTATTAATAAAATATTATTTTAAATAAATAACTTGGTGTTAAAAATATTTTATAACATTTGTTGATAAATTTCGTGATTAGTTTTTGTTACATGGGTGCTTTAGATGATGTGCTAGTTTTATACATATTGGACTAAATGAGTAATATAATAACAAATATTTTATTTTATACATTTTTCAAAATAATATTTTAGTGTAATATTTTAAAGAATAAGATTTTTTTCACGATTTTACACGTATATGCGTGTACGCAATTAATTTGATATTTTACAACTCAACTGATAAATGTTAAGTGTGCACATAGTTATATTTCAATTATTTATAACTATTTTTTATTTTTACTTATTTATTTTATAAATAACGATTTTGAATTAACAGTGATATTCTGTTTGATTTTCTTTATTTTTATATAATTATTATGATATGTGATTTTATATATATTTATTATGATTTAGTAACTAATATAAAGAGTTGATGTTGTAATATCTAATTTATTATTATTATTATTATTATTATTATTATTATTAATGTTATTCTTATTATTATATATATGTTTGATATTTGATAATCTTTCGTGTTACCTTGAAATTTATCTAAACTATTAGTAATAAAAATAATTTTGTTTATTCTTCCTTCTAATCAAATAAATAAAGTAATAATAAACATATAAGTAAAAAGAAACTAAAAACACCTCTCTTTGGCTGTACCTTTTATAAGACTCCGAAGCACTGTTACCCTAGCTAATCTAGTTGGAAAATATTCACATATATATATATAAATAGCTAAAAGCAAATTTACTACTGCCGCACGAAACCTTCCTTTTGTGATTACTCCTGCCGCACCAAACATTCCTTTCCAATTTCTCCATCAAGCCAATTATAATCATAGGTCCATACACCTTCCTTTCCGATTTCTCCAACAAACCAATCATAATCATAGCTCCGTACACCGATCGTTGTCTCTCGGTTGTGATTTTGTCGACTACTACTATCGGATTAAATAATCAAGCATATATTTTCTTTTTACAAGATTTTTCATCTTCTCTGGTTAGTCTCTTCTCATTTTTAAATTATTTGCGAACAACCGCTATTTGTGCCATTGTTATTTAGGTTTTGATTTTCAATCCTATAATTTATCGTGGTTTCTGTTTTAGTTGATGTTTTTTTCTTTTTTACAATCATGATTAATATTAATGATTTTTTTGTTTGAATATTAACTATTTATAGAATGAATTTTTGATCTTAAGAACAAGGTGTTTTGAACGAAATTGTAAATTGTCTCTAAAATAGCCTAATTGTTCCCTATATCCTTACGAGTATTAGAATTGTAACATTATACTGAAATTAATTTGGTCACTATAACAGAATATATAAATATATTAATATTAAAATCTTATATAATATAGTTTTATTAGATTCTAAGTGCCATGCGTTTCAATTCTCCTTTATACAAATAGTGCAAATATATGTTATATCATATAAAAGAAAAACATAATCTTATAATTTTCCTATTTTAATAAGAAGATTGCATATACTATATATTAACAATAAATAATCTACTTTTATTGTACATCTAATAGCCTTGTTATTTAATTTTAAATGTATATGATATATTACTACATTTCTGTGAAATCAAAACTATACAAACTGTATGTCTTTAGCAATGCATAATTATGATTTTTTTTAGATATTGTTTGTATAGATATAACCATAAGCATACATAGTATTAAAATATATATATATATATATATATTTTGAAATGGTGTTGCAAATAGTAAACAATTTATTTAACTATCATACTAAATGATTAATTTGTATTTGGTTATTGTGTTATTTTATTTCTTTTGTGAACTATTAGAGACGGTGGTTGGTGAAGACGCGACACATTTTAAATAAATAGATCGTCATTGTTGGGAAAAATTTCAATCAAGGTAAGGGGTGAGAGAGCGTTTGAATTCATGAGTATAATATATCGTGAGATGAATGGGAAAACCGTATTTTCCAACGATTCATCTGAGACTTGCTACGTATGGCAGTAGCCCTTTGATGGATAAATTAATTAATTTACAAATATGGAAATTATGAGATTAAAATATAGAATAGAAATATTTGTACGGTGTTGATTGATTTAATTTCTTTGAATGTGTGAAATTGATATTATTGTGATATTGAGTGTCGAATTAAATATATATATATATATATATATATATATATATATATATATATATATGATTAGATGACTTTATGTGGTGTGATAATAAAAGATTGGTGTTGTGATAATTTTATGTGATGATGATGATGCGTGATTAATAATTGTGATGTTATAAATTGTGATAAGTTTATGTGATGATGTTTGATTGATGATAGCGATGCTATAAATTTGTGAGGAGTTTAAGTGATGATGATGATGTATGATTAATGATAGCGATGTTCTAAACTGTGATGAGAATAGTGAATTAACTCCATAGTTGATGAAATAATAGTGATTTCAATTTGTGTTTGAGATGACAGTTTTATTGGAGTATCATAAACCAACGAGGGGAGAAAATAAATATTGTGAATTTTTGAAACGGATATTATTTTGTCATCATATAGGTAGGGCCTGACAAGCCTACTGATTATGGGGAAGTACATCTGAATGAGCCTGATCGTGGCGGTCTGCTGTCGAGCCTTAAGGTAAGATTGTTAGACATTGGAGGTATTCAGGTGGGGAATTCCTACGTGACTTGGAGGTCGCACTCCAAATGTCGGGAGCTACCATGCAACACATGTTTACCTCGACTGTCACGTATATGTGTCTCGGGTTGAGTTGAGGGAATCTATGAGGACATGGCCAATTTGAATTGTCCGTCCATCGGGATGGTGGCATAGTATCATGGCCTCCTAACCAAGTACTTCAGAGTTAGAATGGTACCACATTGTGAAGTAGAGTCTAAGTTCATGCATAGCATTGCATTTCCTTGTGATTGTTTTGTTGTGATTGATGTGTTTCAAAGGTAATAATAATTAGATGACTTGATACATATTATAATGAGATGATTATTTTACTTAAGTGACTTTGATGTTATAGTATGACACTATTTAATTAAATATTTTGATATATCGTAAAGTGATTATGATACGGTTCTACTATGATTGTTTGCATGTTCTTCTTACTCATATTATATTATTAACATGATTTCAAAACTCACCTTCTTCGTTGTTTGTGTTTGACAGATTGGGCCCTGTGTTTGCGAAATCGCAGTTATTACAGGTTAATGAGTCTTGAAGTTCAAGTTTGGAAGGAACCCCGCTCTGATAGGTGATACCGGGAATAAGGGTTTTAATTTGTATTTTACTTATTTAATTAGAATCAAATTTTTGTATGAAAACCTTAGAAGTACTAGTAGGTTTTTAGAATTAAATCAAGTAATTATACTTAAATCAAGTTTATTGAGATTAAATTGTTTTATTTGAGTAATAAAATTTGAATTGGTGCATGTGTACTTTGAGAAACGTGATATCCTAAATTAGTTACAAAAGATTTTATTTTCTTGAAAATATAATTCTATTTATCCGCTTCAAATTTTATAGGAATATGATATAAATTATTATCTATATTATTTTGGGATTTAGGGTGTCACACAGTCCTTGTAAGACCCGTAATTTTAAATTATATCTTATGTATTTTAATGGATTTTGGTATTGAACTCAGGGGCTTTTTAGCCAAGTTATTAATATTTTGGAGTTTATATGATCAAAAAGAAATTTTAATGCCCGATTAGAATTACTCATCGATAAATAAATTAAATTAACTACAGTGAATCTTTTACAAAGAATTTAATGCGTTATGGGTGAAAGGGTAATTTAATAAATATCTAAAGATTTTGAGATATTTGTTAATTATAATTAATATATATATATATACATATATAGAAAAGGAAGTGAAGGAATTGAAAAAGAAAAGAAATAGAAAGGAAAGAAAAAGGAAGAAAGGAAAAGAGAATGAGAGAAAATAGAAAATTCCATCTTCTTCCTCCCCTGCCTCGCGTGCTTTTTTTTTCCTCCTTCCTCCATCTTCATCCATTTTCGTTCTTCCTTGCTTCCTTGAGTTCGAAATTGAAAGTGGATGATAGCACAAGGATTTCTCAACTTCACTCCTCACCTTTGATTCGAAAACGAAGAAAAACGGTATTAGGGATTCAAACACAAATCTCCCCGTTTCACCTAGATCTAAGCTTCATTTCAAGAAGTGATAGAAGGGAAGGTTTCTCACCTCCGTGCTACGGTGCTAGTGGACCAACTTTCGAAGCGGCGTTGCAAGCCTAAAATTTACCGGATTTATTCGCGGTACCGTATCGATCGAAAAAGCTAAAGTGAAGGTAAGGGCTCCTTCCAAACTTTTAGTTTGCATTTAGGGCCTTATCTATATTTGTGTGGAAAAGATTTTGTTAGGATTAAAATGTTGATTTGGGGGAAAATGAATCTAAGGCTTTATGGGTAAAATCTTAGAGCTAGGTTTTGGATATATTGATGAATGCTTCGTGGAAAATGAATTTAAACTCATCTATGTACGATTTTGAACGAATGAAACTTGTGTGTTTGAGTGGTGGATGGTGTTGATGTGTGTTCGTTGTTTTGACGTGTTCTAAATTGATAACTGATGAAACTTGAGATGTGTTTTGTGTGGTTTGTGTGGAAAATGATTTGGTGTGAATTATGGATTGAATGTGAAAGTATGTGTGAGTTTTTTTTGTGTGGTTTGTGTGGAAAATGATTTGGAGTGAATTATGGATTGAATGTGAAAGTTGGTTTGTGTGGAATTTGAAAACCATTAAGTTAAACGAGTATTAAGAATGGGGAATCTCTTAATGTCTTGTTTACTTAATGTGAGTTTGTGAAAAATCGTTTAAGTTAACTGGGCGTTAAGAATGGGGAATCTCTTAATGTCTTAGTTACTTAATGTTGTTTGAAAATCGTTTAAGTTAACTGAGCGTTAAGAATGGGGAATCTCTTAATGTCTTGGTTACTTAATGTTTATTTTTGAAAATGGTTTCAGTGAAATGAGTATTAAGAATGGGGAATCTCTTAATGACTTGTTTACTGAATGTTTTGTTGTGGAAATCGTTTAAGTCAAAAGTATATTTACAATGGGGAATCTCTTAATATGTCTATTTGCTTAATGTTTTGGTGTGAAAATCGGTTAAGTAAATGAGTATTAAAAATGGGGAATCTTTTGATATATGCATTTACTTAACGATTTTGGTGAATGGAGTTAGTGTATGCTCATGCATTTCATTTGGTAAATCATGCTGACCCGTGATAGGTGGCACCTCGGTAAACAGTACTGACCCGTGATAGGTGGTACGTTTACGATTTATGCTTTTTAGTAAATCGTGCAGACCCGTGATAGGTGGCACCTCGGTAAGTGGTACTTTGGCCTGCGATAGGCGGTACAATTATGATTTACGGCCCTTCGAGGAGGGTTTTGGTTTGGAATTCCGAGTCCATGCATTTTGGCATATACGCATTGCATTAGGGTGCTTGGCACACGAGTCGTGGTTGAATCAAATTTATGACTGTGTTGATTTTGCTAAGTGTTATGGTTTCAAACTATGTGTAAGTGTGTTTGATTCATATTGAGATTGTGTTGATTGTTCTAAGAGTTATGTTTGGAATCGTGTGATAGTATGTTAGATTGTAAAACGTTTTCGAAACTCATAATGTTGTGGTGATTGTATGGGTATTGCTAAGTGTTAAGGTTTGGAGTGGTGTTTGAAAGTGATTGAGTTAAGTTTAAGTATTTTTGAAAGAATAGACAGAGAAATCGATTTACCCAATCGATTTACTGAGTTACAGGGGCTCTGTCTTTCACGAAATCAATTTGCCCAATCGATTGGTTTCATCACAGGGGCTCTATCTTTTACGAAATCGATTTCCCCAATCGATTTTCTGAGTTACAGGGGATCTGTCTTTCAAGAAATCGATTTGCCCAATCGATTGGATTCATTACAGGGGCTCTATCTTTCACGAAATCGATTTGCCCAATCGATTTGATGAGTTACAGGGACTTCCCTTGCCATAAATCGATTTACCCAATCGATTGGCTCAGTGGGAAATCTTATTTTGAGTTTGATAATTGATTGCTCAATTGATTTATCAATGCTTTGTTCCGTTATGTATTACTTGATGGATTGATAACTCTATTTGATGTCATTTACATTTGGCAAGCTTTACATGAACTTTTAGCATGTGGAAACCCTTCTGAGATGTATGATAAATTGAAAAGGTTATTTGTGCATTGAAAAGCTTAAATGTTATGTGTTAACTATTAATTTCGGTTGGTGACCCTTTACAACTATTGTGGAAATCTGGGCTTTGCCCTCATATGAGAATCAGGATGATCCTACCGGTTTGTACCCTCCGGATGGGAATGTGGATGGGAGTGCTTGATTGGAGCTACGTTAGGAGAATCTCACGGGGCGCGTGGAGATTACTCAAGGCGTATAGTTTTTTGTTATGTATAGAATGATCAGACTAGGTTGTCACTCAAGACACATATGTCTTTCTTTTGGGCTACCGTTATGTCAAGTTGAAAGGATGTACCTGTACTATTGTTGACATCAGGACATGCTTTGGATTTATATTTTGAAAAACTTTTCCGCTGCTTGTAAATTTTAATGACTTAATTATTTATCCAAAGGTTTTACCTTATTTATTTCTCTGTTGTATTTTAATTTCTTTTGAAAAAAAAAATACACCCTCGCTTTGAAAAACGGGGTGTTACAGTTCTCAGCGATGGAAGAAATTGAAGAGTCAAAGTCTTTCAATCCTTCAGTTACCACCAAGTTGAGTATGTGAGCATAACACCTCATATGAAAATAAAAAACCCATTCAACAACAGCGCATTCATGTTTTTTTATCTTTTTCTTCAATAATCCTACTGCGACATTATTCAATGATGCATTATCAATTGTGATAGTAGACACATTTCTAAGTCCCCATTCCCTAAATACTTAGCTTTGTAGCCACTGTCTCACCTCTATGATTTGGAACCACACTAAAGCTAATGATCCTTTTTTGGTAATTTCACTCATTATCAATAAAGTGGGCCGTGAGGGTCAAATAATTGAGATTTTGAATAGAAGTCCAACAATATGTAGTAACAGCCACCCTACTACAAGTAGACTTAAAGAACCCTTTCAACCTATTTTTTTCATCTAAATACAACTGGAAACAATCTTTTGCTATAGTATGTCTTGATGGTACAAGAAATTAGAGATGCAATTGCTTACATAAGTACTTAAATCCCTCCCTTCAAATACTTTAAAGGGTTGATCATCCAAAATGACAAAAACAACCAAAGCTTTTCTACATTCTTGAGCATTAAATCTAGAGCTTGCTACAACAAAATTAGACCCCTCACTTGTTGAAAATTGTAAAATAGTTCGGTTAGGGTCAGTTGCTACATTTAAAGGATATTTTGTGCATCTTGTTTTGTGATGTTTCATATTGGAAGTACCATGTGTCTTAGCTTCACAATAATACTTTTGTGCTGAGACAAAATCTCAATTTAATGTTTTGATGAAAACAAACAAAAACAATTGAAAGGAAGGGTATCGAAAATTAATCATTATGGGTAATTTCAGCATGAAATTGTAGTTTTGTGCGTTGGCCCCTTATATATATATATATATATATATATATATATATATATATATATATATATATATATTGTCTTTATTTCTTGAGAGAATACATATTCCTAAGTTTGGTGGTGATGGGATTAGTGGATCGGATTTCTACTTTGATTAACATTTTATATTTGAGTGTATACTCCTTCTATGTGGTTATTAATTTTGTTTATAGTCTCGGTAAAAATAATTATATTTTTTAATCTTAATAAAATTATTTTGTGAATATTTGTAGTCTATATTGAAACAAAATATTTTTAATTATCTTTTAATTTAAAATTTTTTAAATGATTTTTTGTAAACATATTTAAACTATTATAAATAAATAATATTTAAATATTTATAAATTTTTAATTTAAATGTGTAGACTGCTACTTCATTTTTCGTAGAGTAGGCATATCCCTAATTATATACTACTTTTTTTTTTCCTCTTTATTTCTTGAGATAATAGAGTTTCATGAGTTGGATGGTGATGAGATTAGAGGACATGAGTTCTACTTATAGATTTTTATTTTTTATTAAAAAATTTAGTGTGAGAAGATTTATGCCCAGTCCAACATAGGGACCACTTTAGCGTTTGTTGTTCACATGTGCAAATAAATGTATATTTACCTCTCTAATAGCACTTGCAACATGTGAGTCCAACTGAAAAATGTTTTTGTGTGATATTAATTTAGACTCTATAATGTGAATTATTGACATAGTAATGAGTTTTTTTTAGACAAAAATAACATTTGTATTAATAACTACGGGTATTTGTAGTGCAGTTTAGATCGGTTATGAGACAGAAATTCATTCTATCGATGCAAAAATTAAAATATTAGTCGTTTAGTTTGGCTTAGATGACATTTAAAAAAAATTGTGATTATTGGATGAATGCGATTTAAATTAGATCGATTTTCAATTATCCAAATTATAATTATAAAATATTGATAGAATATTATTAATTATTATTAATTATTGATTTACTATTATTATTATTATTATTAAATTACATTAATATAACAAGTTTGAAATGACAAATGTCGATATTGTTAAGAAAAATATCTTGCCTCGAATTCAAACATCTCACAGTTGTGTCTATTAATTATGATAGAATTCACTATCTATTTTAAGAAAAAAAAGTAATAAATTTGAAACAAAATATAACATTTAATGTATTAAAAATTA
>JBBPBT010000888.1:301577-334558 GCA_037974875.1 Cicer bijugum | reverse complement strand
TACAAATAAAAATTACTAACAAATAATACTAATAAAAAATAAATACCCAAATTGATATATATGTAATTTGCTTCAATTTTGAAAATTGAATTTGAAATCCAATCTCATCTATGTAGTTTACATATAAAGAGATTCAAACATATTCAATAATATACAGTTTTGTACATTTTTCAATTGTTTTAAAGCGATTTATATCGATTTGGATTTGAACATCCATGTTGATAACCACATTCTAGCATAAAAGATGGACAATGATGAGAAGGAATAATTATAAGTTATATAAAATAAGACATGAGAAAAAATGAGACCACCAAAACAATATATATATATATATATATATATATATATATATATATATATATATATAGATATATATAGATATAGAGAGAGAGAGAGCTTCACCATAACTAAACAATATGCATTCACAATGAATTGCTTCTCTTATTTGTTACAATGACTCCTTCAATAGCCACTTTCAAAGTAATCATCATCTTTTTCTTCTTGTGAACTCTCTTGATGTTAGTAGTGTTTGTCTCTATCCAAGTTAAATTTTCTATGTGGGTTAAGGCACATGACCCAAATTCGTGACGTCAAAATTATCTTTAGTAACTTGAGTTACCATATCAAAATTATTGATACGAATATTAATATATAATCTCACATTGCAAATTTTATTTTCTACATTTTTTGTTTGTCACTTTTTAATATGCAATTGAAAGTAAGGGTATCGAATATTAATCAATATGGATAATTTCGGTATAAATGTGTAGACTCACATTGACTAATTTATTGAATTATTAATTTTTTATTGATATTGGAATATAGTAATAGTAGGCACGTGCTTGTAAGTAAGTGAGTAGTGGAATCAAAATAATTTGAGAAACAAGACGAATCACATCACACCAACGTATTTTGTTGGGCAAATAATTATCATAATGAAGACAATTGAAAGCAATGGTATCGAATATTAATCAATATGGATAATTTCAATTTAAATGTGTAGACTCACATTGACTCATTTATTGAATTATTAATTTTTGACTAGTATTGAAATATATTAATATTAGGCACGTGCTTGTAAGTAAGTGAGTAATGGAATCAAAATAATTTGAGGTACAAGACGAGCCACATCAAATCAACGTATTTTTTTCGGCAAAATAATTATCATGATGAAGCTACAATATTTCAAAATTGTCAAAAAGAGTTACCACAACAAAGTAACACTATCAGCTCATGGAGGAAGAAATGATGTTACAAAACCATTTTGTTTTTCAATCCAATTTTGTAATATCTCTCATGATTCTGACCTACTTCCCTTAGTTAAGTCGACTAAAACATATTTTGGAAGACCCTAAAAGACACATTCAAAAAATATTTTTCAATCAATTTTATATGATTACCTTCAACAAGTGTAACTAGAAACCAGGAACCAAAATCAAAAATAACTAGAGCCAGAGACAACTAAAATCAGAGACTACTAGAATTTTTAATTGACTGAACAAAATTGAGGTACTACATTGAGTAAATCCAAAAACCTTAAAGCATTAGATATCTGAGTCACTTTTTTTTTTTTTATATCCAACATTTCATCAATTCATAATCGATGTGAGACTAACTCACACTTGAATTCCAATAGTGGGTGATCTTAAACTAATGGAGATGGAGTTGTGATAAACTTTGGGGCTATGGAAGCTTCTAGCAGAATGCTATGTAACTATAATGGACATTTTATTTTTGGATATGCTTGTTCTCTTTGGTGTGAATAATTATGATGACCAAAATGCGAGTTATCCTAAAAGGCTTGAAATTGGAATTTGAGAGGGGCTTCATATAGATTGATATTGAGTATGACTCTAAAGTGTTGGTGGGTCTAATGTTGAATGGTTGCAATTCTAGACATTCTTGTTCTTTGCTAGTTCTTCAAATAGATGGTTTCTTGCATCAACTTAATCAATTTATTGTGAAACTAATCAAGCGACATACACATTTTCTAAGCATAGTTTACATATGTTAGTTTAAGATAGAACTTTTTAGACTAATCATGATTTTTTCTTGTTCGTTGTGTTAGTTGATAGGAGATATGTGGCATTTCTTAGAAACTTTTAGTTGTATTTTTTTTTTGTCTTCTCCTTGTTCATGGTTTAGACTTTTTTCATTCATAAGAAAAAAAAAATACTATTCATGAAATAGAATCGCTAAAGTAGTTCCCCATTTTGTTTCTCCCCAATTTTGGTCCAAAATTTGATGAAACTTCATTTTTTAAAGTTGTATTACAACATTTATGATCATATATTTCAGGTACAATTGTTGTAAATGAGATCTTGAGGCATGATGATAAATGCAAAAAAAATGAAATTTCATAAAGTTTTGGACCAAAATTTTGCTTGGGGACCAAAACTGGGGTCCAAAATTGGGGAGAACAAAATGAAAGGACTACTTTCTCAATTCAGCTAAAATAGGGGGACCAAACATGCAATTAAACCAATTTTAAAAAAAATAACAAATATTATTTTCATGATGATTGGACAAGATACAATCTTAAGTTTCAAAAATTGATATGACATATAAAATTAATTACGCATTGAAATGAAATTATATATGGTGAAATCTGTATCATTCAATACAGAAAAGTTATAAATACTCTCTTTACATTTTATTAATGGAATATAATTATATAAATATAACCATTATTAAAATAATATAATAAAATAAATAAATTTTGTATCATAGTCTACAATAATATTTAGTTTCATGAAAACTAATCCATGTTTTCCAATTACCACGATTTCTTCATCCACTAAGGACTTATCTCAAAGTTTTGTTTTAATATTAACCGTTAGATTTCTTCTATGGCCTTGATTTGAAAGTAAATTGAGGGGTTTGTTTATAAGTAGACCAGGTGGTGGAGATATTACAACATAATATACATCATACCAATTTGTCCATTGTCTTGTTGTCTGAACAATGTCAAAAGTAGGAAGAACGAAGTTGGGTTCACAAGGAATGGAAGTGTCATTGCAAGGACTTGGTTGTATGAGCATGTCTCCTTTCTATGGTCCTCCTAAGCCTGAAATTGACATGATTGCCCTCATCCATCATGCCATTCAATCTTGTGTCACTTTTCTTGATACCTCTGATATCTATGGTCCTCACACCAATGAACTACTTCTTGGTAAGGTTCACACTTTCTACTACCCTTTTAGTTTTTCTTTAAATTGCCCCTCTTGAAAATTTCTGGGTATTTCAATTTGGTTTTGTTGCATCATGATTTTTTGAACTGAAATTGAATTTTGATTGAATTGATTATGTTGAATTGATTTTGACTAAAAGTGAGTTGAAGATGAAGTGATTAATTTTTGGATAGATTCGTGTGGATGTGAATTAAATGATAAATTCAAGGCTAAAAATCAATTCTTGAATAAAAATTTATAAGAGGTTCATATGTGCATAGTTTTTCTTTTGATTACTTACTTGTGTTGATTTAATGTGAAAATTTCAGGGTATGCACTTCTGTGATATTGCAATTTGGTTTTTTTGTTGAATCTTGTGCTATGAACATATATGAAATTAATATCTATCGTATATAATCTGATTTTGAAAAAGTGTGAAAATTATGGAACAGGCTTTGAAGGGAGGGGTAAGAGAGAATGTTGAATTGGCTACAAAATTGGGAATCAAATTTTCGAAAGGGAAAGTTGAGGTCTTTGGTGTTCCATCATATGTGAGAGCTGCATGTGAGGATAGCTTGAAAAGACTTGATATTGATTGCATGGATGTCTATTATCAGCACCGCATTGATAGTCGTCTACCAATGCAAATCATGGTTTGATCCTTTTAATTTCTCTCTGATTTGATTTTAATTAACATTCACTAGCATTTAATTAGATTTTTCTCTGACCCTTAGAGCTGTTAGGATTGGCTTATTTGAGTTTATCTACTAGCATAATCACATTCTACATAAGCATTTATATATGCTATATGTGCTTAATTAAGTTATTTATCCCAACTAGCATTTGGTTTTTGAATACTATTAACATGACTAAAATATGCGACTACTTGCTTCAAAATGCTTTGATTGGAATAACTGAACCTATCATGTGCTTTACAACAACATATAATGATATCAATGTAAGAGGACAATTTGGGACTTCAACATTTTTCGGTTGTTTGTAAGATTGGGGAGCTAAAAAAACTCGTGGAAGAGGGAAAAATAAAATATATTGGTTTGTCAGAGGCCTCAGCTTCAACAATCAGAAGAGCACATACTATTCATCCAATAACAGCTATGTTAGACGTATGGGCAATTGTTAGACATATGTTCGCTTGTTTTTGAAGTTATTGACAAACATACATTTTTGAAATAAATCTGACAGTGTAAATTGAGAAAATTTCAGGAACATCAATTCAATCCTACAAACTTGAAACAATTGCTTGGAACTCAAGAAATCAACAAAACCTTGAAGATCCACAAGCAAATCGATTAGTAAAATCGACTCTGTAATAGGGTTGAATGATATTATACAGTCTGGGATTAATCAATCGATGGGCAAAATCGATTTGCACATCTTATGAAAAATCAAACAGGCTATCAATCGATCAGGCAAATCGATTGGTACACTTATTAGAAAATAAATTGTGCAAGTCAGAGAGCCAGTTTGCTACAAATCGATTAGGCAGATCGATTTTTTAAATCACCAAGACTGAACTGATGGTTTACATCGATTAGACAAATCGACTGGTACACTTACTAAAATTAAAATGTGCAAGTCAGTGGCATGCCTTGCGAACTAGTCGATTTGGAAAATCGACTATTCCAATCACCTCTTTATGTTTTGTTTGTCTACATCGATTGACCAAATCGAGTGTGAATGTCCCAGAACCAAACCAATGTTAATGAAGCGATTAGGCAAATCGACTTACAAAAATAAATTTCAAAATGACCTTGGTCTGGAACATACACAGTCGATTAGCTCAATCTACTTACTTACCTCTGTTGTATTAAAGTTGGCATCAATCGACTTGGTAAATCGATTGACTGAACCAACTATTGAAATGAGCTTCAGACTTAAGTCTACAATCGGTTAGGCACATCGATTTGTGAAAATCACTGTGTCCCTGGAACCAGTGAAATCGATTGACTAAAGCGATTGGCACAAAAAGTTTTCAGAAACAAAGATGACTGAAGTGTTTGAATCGATTACGTACATCGACTATTTTGATCTCGTTGCTTGAACAAAACATCTCAAGTCGATTATGAACATCGATTCAGACATGAACATTCATCCCAGTCTGAAGAACTCATTTAAAATAATCGATTAGTTAAATCGATTATGTTTTGCAATTTCAAGATTCAAGAAAAACAAGATTCCAGAAATCGATTTGATAAATCGATTAGTGTGCTTTATAACCTTAATGAATTGATTGGCCAAATTGATTCATATGTTGTTTTTCCTGAAACTATATAAACTGCTTTCATACTCTTCTTCTCATAACCAATGATAATAACTTTGATAACCTTTTTTCAGAACTACAACACATGAGATAACTCTTTCTCAACCAATATCAATTGAACATCTTTTTCAGCCATGAACAATCAACATTTGTGATCAATGAGGATTGGAAAAGACTGATTTGAGAAAGATTGCTATGAGAAGAAGGAAGATCAAGAAATTTGTATATTTGATATGTTTCAAATTCTGTGAAACTTTTTTTGTAACAAATTTACTTTGAGAAAATCCAGTTGTTACTGGTGGCGTTCTTCCGGGTTGAGGGCTGTCAACAAGAAGACGCTTGACTGAATTCTTGGTCAAGTTTATGGGAGTTAAACTTGGGAATTCGGGGAGGGAAAGATAGAACAGGGAGAATAATTTAAGATTGGTGCGAGGCACGCTGCAAATATCTGTAAACTGATTCTAGGAAGTTCTATTGGATAGGCTAAGATCTTGTTGGATCTTGGGACTGGATGTAGGTCATCACGAGACAACTGAACCAGTATAAAATCCTGCGTACACCTTTTCTTTTCCCTTACTTTGTTTACATTTCTACAATTATTACGTTTCTGATATTGATTAATTGTCTTAACATAATTGCATGTAAATCAGCATCCATAATAATCATTCTTGTCTGATGCATTTCTCCATATCTACCATGATCCATATAGTTTGACATTCATTAGAATTTTTAATTAGGAACCTTATTCAATTTGGTGTTTAATAAAATTGAATTTATTAAACTGCTGCGCATACATGTTAGATTAGGCATTATTCTGCATAATTCTTCTGCAAATCGAAGGTCGTATACACCATCAATTGACATCAAGAGCCTGCCTTTTTTTAAAAAAGAGGTGTTTTTTTCTCAAAAAAGGATTATGACTTCTGAATTCCTAGGAGAAGGTGCATCATTAGCTAGGCCTCCTGCTTTTAACGGAGCCGCATACATGTATTGGAAACAACGCATGTTAATTTTTCTTGAAGCTAGTTGCATTATTAAAATCTGATTTATTGAACTTCTCTAGTAGTAAGGATAAACTGAATAATATTCTTAGAAATAAGAGAAACGTCAATATAAAATCTGGACTTGGTTTTAACCAGAATATGCATGCTAATCAGAATAGGACTAAACATGGCATAGGATATGGCAATGTTAAGCATAACCAAAAATTTGTGAAATCTAGCCACATGCATAATGTCTTTGTCAAACCAAAATAGAATGCATCCTCTGCTGTCACTTGTCATTTGTGTTGTAGAAAAGGACATTTTGTTTATAATTGCAAATTAAAAAGACTTGCCAATAGAGGATACAAACAGATTTGGAAAATCAAGACAAAAGATGTTAAAACTGACCCCCCAGGACCCAATTTAAATTGGGGACCTAAATTGAGTTTCTGATTTTATTGTAGGTATGCTTGAGATCCACTAAACACCAATGGTATCTTGATAGTGGATGCTCAAAGCATATGACAGGGGACAAGTCAATGTTTCTGTCCCTAAATTTAAAAGAAGGTGGATTTGTAAAGTACGGCGATAACAACAAGGGCAAGATATGCGGTGAAGGTAACATTGGTAGTGAATCAACTGTCATAATTAAAAATGTCTTATATGTGGAAGGGCTGAAACATAACCTTCTAAGTATAAGTCAGCTATGTGACAATGGTTTTCAAGTAAGCTTTTCACCACTTTCTTGCATAATTGAAAATAAGCATGATAAAAGCATGAAATTAGTAGGTGATAGAATTAACAACATTTACATGCTGGATTTGACTGCTATGCCTGCTGATTCTGTTTGTTGCTTATTATCAAATGCTTATGAGACATGGTTATGGCATAAACACATTGCACACATCCATATAGATCATTTGAATAGACTTGTTAGCAAGCAGTTAGTCATAGGTCTTCCCAATAGAAAGTTTTCTAAGGATAGGCTGTGTGATTCTTGTGAGAAAAGTAAGCTTGTCAAGTCTACTTTTCCCCCAATAGATATGGTCAAAACCAATAGGGTTTTGCAACTTACCCACATGGATTTGTTTGGACCATCCCAAGTGAGAAGTTTTGGAGGTAACCTGTATGGATTCGTGTTAATCGATGACTATTCTAGATTCACTTGGACTTATTTTCTGACTCATAAAAGTGACACGTTTTCTGTTTTCAAAAAGTTTGCTAACTTAGTTCAAAAAGAAACAAGTCAGAAAATTATGTCCATCAAAAGTGATCATGGAGGTGAATTCTAAAATGATTCTTTTGATACTTACTGTGAAGAGAATGGCATTCATCACATGTGTTCAGCCCCTAGAACACCACAACAAAATGGTGTAGTGGAGAGAAAGAATAGGTCTTTAGAAGAGTTGGCTAGGACCATGCTGAATGATTCAAATACTCCCAAGTATTTCTGGGCTGATGCGATTAACACTGCCACACATGTTGTCAACAGAGTTTTGATTAGGCCTATACTTAGGAAAACTCCTTATGAGTTGTACAAGGGTAGAAAGCCTAATATTTCCTACTTTAGAGTGTTTGGTTGCAAGTGCTTTGTTTTGAACCATGGTAAAGAACACCTAGGCAAGTTTGATCCCAAGGCAGATGAGGGTATCTTTCTAGGTTATTCCCAAACTAGCAAAGCCTATAGAATCTATAACAAGAGAACAAAAACAATAGAAGAGTCAGTTCATGTGAAATTTGATGAACTTTTTATAGAAAACTTGAACAACACTCCTTCTATTGTTGATGCTTCCTTGGATGAAGTTATAGAATCTGAACCTTTAGAACCAAAGGAACCTACACCTCCAACAAACAGTGACTGTGTTGAGCCTATTAGAATAGATGAGTTACCTAAGGAGTGGAAGTTCAATAGAAACCATCCCATAGATAACATCATAGGTGATATCTCAAAAGGAGTGGCAACTAGAAGGAACCTTAAACACTTTTATAACCTTACAGCCTTTGTATCTCAGATTGAGCCTAAGAACATTAAGGAAGCCTTACTTGATAGTGAGTGGATACTTGCTATGCAAGAGGAGTTAAACCAATTTGAGAGGAACAAAGTGTGGGAGCTAGTACCTAAACCAGAAAACCAGCACATCATAGGAACTAGGTGGGTGTTTAGGAACAAGCTAGATGAGAATGGTGTCATAACTAGAAACAAAGCTAGGTTAGTAGCCAAGGGTTACAACCAAGAGGAGGGAATAGTTTTTGATGAAACATGTGCCCCTGTAGCTAGACTAGAAGCCATTAGAATACTCCTTGCTTATGCATGTATAATGGACTTTAAGCTTTATCAAATGGATGTGAAAAGTGCCTTTCTCAATGGTGAGATCCAAGAGGAAGTTTTTGTTAGCCAAACACCTGGTTTTGAAAATCCAGAATTTCCTAATCATGTGTACAAGTTAACAAAAGCCCTCTATGGGTTAAAACAAGCTCCTAGAGCTTGGTATGAGAAACTTAGCAATTTCCTCATTTCACAAAACTTTTTGAGAGGAAATGTGGATAAAACACTTTTCATTCAAACTAATGGTAAAGATATCTTGCTGGTCCAAGTTTATGTGGATGACATAATCTTTGGATCAACAAATGACAAGTTGTGCAAAAATTTTGAAAATTTGATGAAAGGTCAATTTGAAATGTCTATGATGGGTGAACTATCATACTTTTTGGGATTTCAAATTAACCAAACTAAGCAAGGTATCTTCATTAGTCAAACAAAGTACTGTAATGATTTGATAAAGAGATTTTCATTTGATAGCTTCAAGCCCATTGATACACCAATGAGCCAAGGAAACCTTTTAGATAGAGACGAAATAGGAAAACCAGTGGATGTTACTAGGTATAGAGGCATGATAGGATCATTGCTCTATCTCACAGCAAGCAGGCCTGACATTATGTTCAGTGTTTGCATGTGCGTGAGATATCAATCAAATCCTAAAGAGTCTCACCTTAGTGCAGTTAAGAGGATTTTCAGGTATTTAGTTGGGACTAGGAGCCTTGGATTGTGGTATCCTAAGGGATCAACTTGTTCTTTGGTTGGTTATTCGGATTCAGATTTTGCTGGATGCAAACTGGATAGGAAAAGTACCTCAGGTACTTGTCATTTGCTAGGCAATTCACTTGTATCTTGGTTCAGCAAGAAACAAACCAGTATTGCTTTGTCAACAGCTGAAACTGAGTACATTGCAGCTGGAAGTTGCTGTGCCCAGATCATGTGGATGAAACAGCATCTGTCAAATTTTGGTGTGGACTTAGGAACTGTTCCCATCTTGTGCGACAACACAAGTGCGATCAGTATCACTAAGAATCCAGTTATGCATTCCTGGACCAAACATAACAAAATTCGGCATCATTTCATCCGAGATCAGTTTCAGTGTGGGAACATCAAGTTAGAGTACGTCAACACAACTGAGCAGTTAGCAGACATATTCACCAAAGCTTTGCCAAAGGATAGCTTCCATCACATCAGGATGAAACTGGGCATAATAGATCCTAGTTAGATATGAGTTATGTGTCTAATCGGCTGGGTAAATCGATTATCCTGTGGTTACACAGGAAAATGTCTTTATAAAATCGATTGCCCTAGTCGACTTGACCCATAATATGTCTATTTTATCAAGTTTTTCACTCGAAATCGATTTAGGGAATCGATTTGACATTTCCAGAAAACTTCAGATGTTCTTACTTTTCTAGTTCAATCGATTATGGTATTCGACTAATTTCATGTTATAATGGTTAAAGAATCGATTTGGAAAATCGATTAGTTTAGATCCAGACTTCAAAGTTGAAGAAATCCTCCTGACTCTACCTCGAAATCAATTTGGAAAATCGATTGTTTTTAAAAATGTTGAAATCTTCATTCAACAGAATCGATTTGGGAAATCGATGCTGGTACATATCCGGTTCTGGACTGATATAAAATATTTCTGAACAAGCTGGAAATCGATTTGGGAAATCGATTATTAGGATTGTATTGAGAGTTTCACTTAAAGAATCGATTCTGAAAATCGATGCTGAGATGTATTCATGTCTGGTCTATTGTTTGAAGTTTCTGAACTGATACGAAATCGATATGGGAAATCGATTAGGTAATTATGGACATTGATTTGGGTAATCTACTGACTTTATTACCGTTACAGGATTTTACTAGCCGTTACACACCCGTTTTTTTATCTTCCCCAGCAACGGTAACTAAATCGATTGGACCAATCGATTTTCATACCCAGCAGTATAAAAGGAACAGTTTCAATCAAACCCCAACATCGATTTCTCATTACTCATTCATCCTAACCTCTACAAAACTCATTTTTTCTCTGTGTTTTGATCCATTCAACCTTCCAGTTCACCTAGACTACTTCAGATTACTTCTCTACATCATTTACTATGGCAAGAGTAAAGAGAACTTCCCCCTCAACACCTTCTACTTCATCTTCTTCAAGTACCCCATCTCCTCCACCCACTCTTTCCAAAAGGGTTCCCATTCCTACTCATAAGATTGCTGCACAAGATAAAGGCAAAAGTGTTGCAGTAGATCAAGGAAAAACGAAGAAAAGGAAAGAGCACCCAACTGAGAAGTTGGTGGCAGATGCGATGAAAGATGTATCGCAAAAGAATAAGAAGAAGAAGAGTGCTTCTTCAACTCCACAAAAGAAGACCACACCTCAAAAGAAATCAACTCCACAACAGAAAACTCCTACGCCGCAAAACAAGCCAGCTGAGGAATTTAAGCTTCCTTCGGCATTCATCAAAAGGAAAATTCATGAAGCTCGTGTCTTGGACTTCAACTATTTCGACAGTGATGGTTTTAATTTTCAAAACCATCTTCGGTTTCATGGTTTTGAAGATTTCTTGTCCTGCTCACTTGATACTTATCCGAACCTGACAGATACAGGATTCAAGGCGATGGTGAAGGGAAAGAAAATCTCCCTGTCTTTTGAGGAGTTCTCACACTTGTCGGGACTTCCCTACCATGGAAACTCAGTTGACGGCAGCACCGAAGCCGACGCTGCTGACGAAGGATGGGAAGAGTCTCTGGAGAGGAAAGTAGCTGTGCAGGACCTGATGGTTGAAGGGTTTGTGGAATCCATTTCACTCCCAATCGGCCAGATGAAGGTTCAGCATCACATGCTGATGTACGCACTCACCCGGATGCTTGTTCCGCATTCTGGAAATCACGCAGTTGTCCAACGGTTGGACATTGTACTACTGTGGGGTCTATGCAAAGAGCTCAAGATGAGCTGGGCATGGATCGTGCTTCGACACATGCAGGAAGCAGCTCAAGGAAAGCTGGTGCTTCCGTATCCACAGTTGATCACTAAAATTCTCACCCATTTCAAGGTTGCTGTCAAGGGTGAAGAAGTGTCCACAACCATTCTGACATTTGGTGAATCCATCGTGAACCAAATACAGCTGCGCAAAGTGAATGGCATTTGGAGGCGACCTCAAGCTACTGCTGAACAAACCCAGCAAAGTGTTGAACCACCTGCTGCTGAGTCAGTTTCAGCAGGGTCTGAGTTGCTCACCAAACTGCTTGAATTTATGGCAGCTCAAGCGGCTCACAACGCCAAGATGGAGGCGGCAAATGATAGAATGGAAGCTGCAATCCAGAAGATTCAAGCCGACAAGAGTCAGATTGCACAGGATGTGGCAGCGATTCAGGAACATCTGGGCATTAAGTTGTCCTTCAGTGATGTTGCTGAAATTGGAAGACAAGCAGCTGAAGAACCGACTCCTACACATGTAGAGGTTGCTGAAACTCATGATGAGGAGACACCTGCTGAGGGTAATACAGCGGTCTCAGCCTCATCCGCAGCTAATAATGAGGAACAACAAACTTTAGATGTTAAGGACTTTAGTTTTTCTTAGTTGTTTGATTTTCTGTTTTTGCTATTTTCTGTGTAAATTGTTTCAATTGGATGTAATTTTTGTTGATGAATGATTATAATATTTGAAGTTTATTGATCGTATTGACTGTTGCATTTCATTTACATGATTTCTAGTGCGTGCCATAATCTGTTTCTGTTTATTGCACTGATACAAATTTTTAAGTTTATAATCATACTGAATTTCCTGCTCTTGTTACTAATCTATTCAAGTTTCATTGTATAGCAGCATTCAGTTCTCAGGTTTGCTACCAACTCAGGGGGAGCAAACTTTTGATTCTTTTACCTCTTTTTGACTTAACTAACAAAGGGGGAGAGAAATTTATAACTTGACTTGTACTAACAGTGTTTGCCTTATATGCTCTGATCTTATATGCTCTGATATTTTTCACATTTGCTCGGATACGCATATTATTACTATGATACGATCTGGTATTGTCTATGTTAGCTCTTACCCTCATGTAAAGAATGACACACATATTTAGGGGGAGCTTCACAAGACTGTTATTATTACATTTTATTCCTTTGAAATGTTTCTAAAGTTAAAAATTGCATGTTTGTCACTTAAATCAAAAAGGGGGAGATTGTTAGACATATGGGCAATTGTTAGACATATGTTCGCTCGTTTTTGAAGTTATTGACAAACATACATTTTTGAAATAAATCTGACAGTGTAAATGGAGAAAATTTTAGGAACATCAATTCAATCCTACAAACTTGAAACAATTTCTTGGAACCAAAGAAATCAACAAAACCTTGAAGATCCACAAGCAAATCGATTAGTAAAATCGATTCTGTAACAGGGTTGAATGATATTATACTGTCTGGGATTAATCAATCGATGGACAAAATCGATTTGCACATCTTATGAAAAATCAATCAGGCTATCAATCAATCAGGCAAATCGATTGGTACACTTATTAGAAAATAAATTGTGCAAGTCAGAGAGCCAGTTTGCCACAAATCGATTAGGCAGATCGATTGTTTAAATCACCAAGACTGAACTGATGGTTTACATCGATTAGACAAATCGACTGGTACACTTACTAAAATTAAAATGTGCAAGTCAATGGCATGCCTTGCAAACTAGTCGATTTGGAAAATCGACTATTCCAATCACCTCTTTATGTTTTGTTTGTCTACATCGATTGACCGAATCGAGTGTGAATGTCCCACAACCAAACCAATGTTAATGTAGCGATTAGGCAAATCGACTTACAAAAATAAATTTCAAAATGACCTTGGTCTGGAACATACACAGTCGATTAGCTCAATCTACTTACTTACCTCTGTTGTATTAAAGTTGGCATCAATCGACTTGGTAAATCGATTGACTGAACCAACTATTGAAATGAGCTTCAGACTTAAGTCTACAATCGGTTAGGCACATCGATTTGTGAAAATCACGGCGTCCCTGGAACCAGTGAAATCGATTGACTAAAGCGATTGGCACAAAAAGTTTTTAGAAACAGAGATGACTGAAGTGTTTGAATCGATTACGTACATCGACTGTTTTGATCTCGTTGCTTGAACAAAACATCTCAAGTCGATTATAAACATCGATTCAGACATGCACATTCATCCCAGTCTGAAGAACTCATTTAAAATAATCGATTATGTTTTGCAGTTTCAAGATTCAAGAAAAACAAGATTCGCGAAATCGATTTGATAAATCGATTAGTGTGCTTTATAACCTTAATGAATTGATTGGCCAAATCGATTCATATGTTGTTCTTCCTGAAACTATATCAACTGCTTTCATACTCTTCTTCTCATAACCAATCATAATAACTTTGATAACCTTTTTTCAGAACTACAACACATGAGATAACTCTTTCTCAACCAATATCAATTGAACATCTTTTTCAGCCATGAACAATCAACATTTGTGATCAATGAGGATTGAAAAAGACTGATTTGAGAAAGATTGCTTTGAGAAGAAGGAAGATCAAGAAATTTGTATATTTGATATGTTTCAAATTGTGTAAAACTTTTTTTGTAACAAATTTACTTTGAGAAAATCCAGTTGTTACTGGTGGCGTTCTTCCGGGTTGAGGGCTGTCAACAAGAAGACGCTTGACTGAATTCGTGGTCAAGTTTATGGGACTTAAACTTGGGAATTCAGGGAGGGAAAGATAGAATAGGGAGAATAGTTTAAGATTGGTGCGAGGCACGCTGTAAAAATCTGTAAACTGATTCTAAGAAGTTCTATTAGATAGGCTAAGATCTTGTTGGATCTTGGGACTGGATGTAGGTCGTCACGAGACGACTGAACCAGTATAAAATCCTGCGTACACCTTTTCTTTTCCCTTACCTTGTTTACATTTCTGCAATCATTATGTTTCTGATATTGATTAATTGTCTTAACATAATTGCATGTAAATCAGCATCCATAATAATCATTCTTGTTTGATGCATTTATCCATATCTACCATGATCCATATAGTTTGACATTCATTAGAATTGTTAATTAGGGACCTTATTCAATTTGGTGTTTAATCAAATTGAATTTATCAAATTGTTGCGCATACATGTTAGATTAGGCATTATTCTGCATAATTCTTCCGCAAATCAGAGGTTGTATACACCATCAAGTTGTGCAGTTGGAGTGGTCACTTTGGTCAAGAGATGTGGAAGAAGAAATAATTCCAACTTGAAGGTATAATTTAGCCAACCCAAACTCCCTACCGTCAAAATCTTTTGTATTCACGCAGTCAAAACATTTGTAGTCATTCGATCAAAATCATATTAACTAGATTCAAGTTAAGTATTTTATACTATAAAATAAAATAAAAATTGTAATATTTTAAATCATCTGAGATCCATGGCTACCGACAAATCTTGACAAACATTATCTTAATTTTATTGTCTAGCATTTCTCTTTTCTGTACTTTGATAAAATTGCATTGATTTGAAGTCTACCTTTTTAAGTTATTATGATTTTCTTTCTTAGGGAACTTGGAATTGGAATTGTTGCATATAGTCCTCTTGGGAGATGATTCTTTTCATCAGGAACAAAGGTGCTTGAGAACTTAACACAGGACGACTATCAAAAGGTTTGTGAAAAGCACACTTTTACACAAATTCATGTCAACTACTTTTTCATTTTGTTAATCAACCTACCTAGTAGGATTGCATCAGAACCATGGATTAATTTAATTAGTGTTACATTAATGATGATCATATTAATATTTTTTAGATTATGTATGCTTTTTTTCTATAGTGATATTCAATACACAATAATAGTGTTTACTGACTGAACCACTTATTTTAATTTTGTGAAATGTGTGTGGTTATTGTATTGAGTTGACTATAGTTCAAAATATATAGTTGTGGTAAATTGAGTTCACTTTTTTCTTCCATAGAGCAGTTTGGGAATAGGCACATCAGTAATGGATGGCACTGTAAATTGCTGTTGGTATTTACAATTCCAAACTCTAAGATAAAAACAGTGTGGAAATATCTATGAGTTGTCAAACACAGGTCTTATAGTGTCCGACACAGGGATATATATGCCTAATTCCAGAGGTGTGTGTTTGTGCTTTGTATCCTTTCACTTCCCCTAGTTAACCTCTCAGTCCTACATTGATATATGAAAACTACAAAAAGATATCGGAATCCGGATTCCGTACAGTCACAAGTGGTGACTATACAAGATCGGTTCTAGTTTTAACACCAGAATTTTATAATTAACAAAAATAAAAAAGTTTCTTGAGGTTTGAACTGTCAGATCAAGATCAGACTACTCCTAGGTGCTGACTATGCCTAATCAAATTTCAAAGATATTTGATGACCAACGAAAGTTTTAAAGAAAATTTAAAGATAGATGAATCGTGAATAAAAATGTTGGGTGGTTTGAAAAGAATGAAAATATGATGTATTTTTCTTTATTTGGATCCTTTACTTCATGCATTATATATTTAACACAAGTTCTTTGTGGTGACTCAGAAATACGATGGAACGAGAATTTTATATGATCAAAGTGCACTATTTGTTTGTCTGTGCATTATTATCATGCTAATTCATCAAATACTTAATTGAGATAGGATATGATAGTTTATCCTATGATGACTCTTTATACTGACCACCAAACAGGTCCTTATTATATAAAGTAAATTAGCGGAGTTTCCATATTCTATCTTTTAAGCACGCTTGTTGTAACACCCCGTTTTTCAAAGCGAGGGTGTATATTTTTTTTTTCAAAAGAAATTAAAATACAACAGAGAAATAAATAAGGTAAAACCTTTGGATAAATAATTAAGTCATTAAAATTTACAAGCAGCGGAAAAGTTTTTCAAAATATAAATCCAAGGCATGTCCTGATGTCAACAATAGTACAGGTACATCCTTTCAACTTAACATAAAGGTAGCCCAAAAGAAAGACATATGTGTCTTGAGTGACAACCTAGTCTGATCATTCTATACATAACAAAAAAACTATACGCCTTGAGTAATCTCCACGCGCCCCGTGAGATTCTCCTAACGTAGCTCCAATCAAGCACTCCCATCGACATTCCCGTCTGGAGGGTACGAACCGATGGGATCAACCTGACTCTCATCTGGGGGCAAAGCCTAGATTTCCACAATAGTTGTAAAGGGTCACCAACCGAAATTAACAGTTAACACATAACATTTAAGTTTTTCAATGCACAAAATACCTTTTCAACTTAGCATGCACCTTAAAAGGATTTTCCATATGCTAAAAGTTCATACAATACTTGCCAAATGTAAATGAAATCAACTAGAGTTCTCAATCCATCAAGTAATACACAACTGAACAAACATTGATAAATTAATTGAGCAATCGATTATCTAACACAAAATAAGAATTTCCACTAAGCCAATCGATTGGTAAATCGATTAAATGGATAATTGAGCCCCTGTATTAAAGCCAATCGATTTCCAAATCGACTTCCTGAAGGTTATTGATAAATTAATTGAGCAATCGATTATCTAACACAAAATAAGAATTTCCACTAAGCCAATCGATTGGTAAATCGATTAAATGGATAATTGAGCCCCTGTATTAAAGCCAATCGATTTCCAAATCGACTTCCTGAAGGTTCTTAGTGAAATTTGAACTCTGGGCTTAATTCAATCGATTGGGCAATTGATTGGACAATCGATTGACAGCATAGCTGAGCCACTGACTTAATGCCAATTGACTTCCAAATCGATTTCCTGAAGGTTTTTAGTGAAGTTTGAACTCTGGGCTTAATTCAATCGACAATTGATTGGGCAATTGATTGGGAAATCAATTTCCCTGCATATTCACTGACTTAATGCCAATCGATTGGGAAATCGATTTAATGCCAATCGATTGGGAAATCGATTCCCCTGCATATTCTTAGAAATCGATTTCCCTGTATGAATTTCCATTAACTTAATGCCAATCGATTGGGAAATCGATTTCCCTGCATATTCTTCCAAAAATACATAAACTAACTCAATCACATTCATACACAACTCCAAATCTTAACACTTAGCAATTCCCACACATTCATCACGACATCATGAATTTCGAAATAGTTTTGCAATCAAACATGCTATCACACAATTCCAAAACATAACACTTAGCACTTATAACAAAATCACTACAACATCATGAGTTTCGAAATGGTATTGCAATCAACATGTTATCACCAAATTCCAAAACATAACACTTACCATAATCAACACAATCACAATGACATCTCAAGTTTCAAAACACTCAATCATAAACTTGAATCAACACACACACAATTTCAAAACATACCGCTTAACGGTTACAACGCAATACCCACACAGACAAAATGAACCAACAATTCACAATTTAACAGGGTGTAGTCTCTCACGGACAAACACCTGTGCAGTCTCTCACGGACAAACACATGTGCAGTCTCTCACGGACAAACACAATTCACCAAGAAACGTAAGTCGTAAACGTACCACCTATCATGGGTCAGTACTGCTTACCGAGGTGCCACCTATCACGGGTCAGCACAACTTATCAAACGTAAATCGTAAATGTACCACCTATCACGGGTCTGTACTGTTTACCGAGGTGCCACCTATCACGGGTCCGCACGATTTACCAAAAGAAAAAGCGTAAGTCGTAAGGGTACCACCTATCACGGGTCAGTACTGCTTATCGAGGTGCAACCTATCACGGGTCACCACAACTTACCAAACGTAAATCGTAAACGTACCACCTATCACGGGTCAGTACAGTTTACCGAGGTGCCACCTATCACGGGTCAGCACGATTTACCATAACAAACAATAAGTAACCAAGACATTAAGAGATTCCCCATTCTTAACACCCAGTGAACTTAAACAATTTTCAAAACAACATTAAGTAAATAAGTCTTTAAGAGATTCCCCATTCTTAATACTTATTTAACTTAAACGATTTTCAAAACAAATATTAAGTAAACGAGACATTAAGAGATTCCCCATTCTTAATTCTCATTTAACTTAAACGATTTTCCAAAAACAAACATTAAGTAACCAAGACATTAAGAGATTCCTCATTCTTAATGCCCAGTTAACTTAAACGATTTTCAAAACAACATTAAGTAACCGAGACATTAAGAGATTCCCCATTCTTAATGCCCAGTTAACTTAAACGATTTTCAAACAAACAAACACACATTAAGTAAACAAGACATTAAGAGATTCCCCATTCTTAATACTTATTTAACTTAATGGTTTTCAAATCCCACACAGAACAAACTCAAACATATTCACGAATTTAATACACAATTCACGCCAAAACACAACAATTCATTTCCCCACAAAATCATTTATACGACGACATTAAGTAAACGCAGATATTAAGAGATTCCCCATTCTTAATATACTTTTGACTTAAACGATTTCCACCACAAAACATTCAGTAAACAAGTCGTTAAGAGATTCCCCATTCTTAATACTCATTTTACTGAAACCATTTTCAAAAACAAACATTAAGTAACCAAGACATTAAGAGATTCCCCATTCTTAACGCTCAGTTAACTTAAACGATTTTCAAACAACATTAAGTAACTAAGACATTAAGAGATTCCCCATTCTTAACGCCCAGTTAACTTAAACGATTTTCAAAAACTCACATTAAGTAAACAAGACATTAAGAGATTCCCCATTCTTAATACTCGTTTAACTTAATGGTTTTCAAATTCCAAACAAAACAAACTCCAACATACTTTCACATTCAATCCATAATTCACACCAAAACACATCAATCAACCAAAATCAAGTATGAACACGCCGAATACGACGACACAAATTAACACAATCCATCACTCAAACACAACAACTTTCATATACTCGAAATCATACATAAATGGGTTTAAAATTCATTCTCCACAAAACATTACTTTAACCCTAACCAAATTCTTTTCCATACAACCACAAGTAAGTTCCTAAATGCAAACTAAAAGTTTGGAAGGAGCCCTTACCTTCACGTTAGATGTAACGTGCGATTACAGTACCGCGAGCAAATCCGGTAAAATCTCCGCTCGCAACGCCGCTTCCAAAGTTTGTCCCCTAGCACCGTAGCGTGGTAGTGAGCAACTTTCCCTTCTATCACTTCTTGAAAGGAGGCTTAGATCTAGATGAAACGGGGAGGTTTGTGTTTGACGGTTTTGAAATCCCTAACACCGTTTTTCTTCGTTTTCGAAACAACAAGGAAGTATGAAGCTGAGAAATCCTTGCTATCTTACCCACTAAGCCTTGGGTTTCTATTCTTGAAGAAATGGAAGCAAAGAAAAATGAAGAAGGAGGAAGGACGAGCATGGTTTCGCGAGGCAAGGAGGAAACGTTTTGGTTTTCCTCTGTTTCTGTTTCTTTTCTTCTTTTCCTTTCTAACCACACATATATATATACTTATAATAATATATATATATACATATATATATATATATACATTTATATTATATTTAAAACCAAACTCAAACGAATATCTACCAACTCTTACACGTCTCACTTCATTCATCTAATTTAATAAAATCTCTATTCTCGTCGCAACTCAATTGTCAAATACAATTTTCAGCAACCTGAGATATTTTGAACAAAACCACCCAGAATTAAATTCTTCGAAACATAAATAAATTATTCTTCAACAAATAATTTTAATCCAATTTCCAAAAATATATTTTCGGCCTTTAACTCACTAAATACCGAAAACTGGGTTAAAAGCCTAAGCAATTTAACACAAAATACCCTAAAATTGTATAACTTAGGATTTAAAATTACGGGTCTTACATTACTACCCCCCTTAAATTAGTTTCGTCCTCGAAACATAAAGTACGAGTAACAATCCACACTTGGTTTGTACCCGAATTCATCATATCAGTCACAACTTATTTCACCCGGCCTTCTCGAAGAAAGTGTTGCCTACCCCTTTTCATAAGGTGCTTAATAACTCTGCACCCATTCATAGTCTGTAAGGCTCGTCCGTTCCATTCAACATGGTTTTGTCTACTATCGACAAGCGATTAAGGATGATCATTCCCTCAATTTGTCAATAAATTGCCAACAACCATGATAGTGGCTTAGACTATCTTAACCAAACTGTAGTAGCGCTCCTTGCAACTTATAACTGAGGTTATCTTAATGTACAAGCAGTCAACAATCTTCTCAAAGTCCATTAGTTTCCCTTATTTTACTATAACTTTGATCCTGTCGACGAAGTAAAATATCCCATACTTATGTCTCGTAGTCTCATTTGCATCCACTTGGTATGAAACATCCATTTGGTATCAAACTGAAACACTTAGAATGACCCTAACACACTGAGCACCGAACAATCACTACATCCGAGAACTCCTAAATGTCTCCCTTGTCCACAAATCCTCGATTTTTCTTAAGTCGTACAACTACGTCAAACTATAGTGTTCTTGTCAGTATGTTATTCCAGTTATAAATTTAATAATCCAATCTCCACATATGCTTGGTGATCATAGCATCCTTAATTATTTTTGAAATCATGCCCAAGACTATACTATTTAGGACACACAAACTTCCTTTCAGTTTAGTACTTCATTTCAAGAGTCACGTTTTCCATTAAAATCCAACTTGAATTTAATTCACAGATCAAGGTCTACATTTGTCTCATGCCTAACACCTCAAATTCACGCTTCACTAAAAAATTCTTACATACTCCGCAATTATGCATAAACTCGAAAATAATTCTCCTACCTCTACTGCCAAAATTCATTCTGATACTTCTTAATTATGACATGTCAACCGCATTGTATTCACTCCATCACTTTTCCATTTATACAAACCTAAAATTTCTACCTCGAACCTTGATACATCTTCATTATAGTGATTCCAATAAATCAAGGCTTACTAATTGCCACCAAACCTTTCCATTTCATGTTCAATTGTTTCCCATCAAACAAACATTGAAAAACCAATTTGATCATCCCTACTGACGTTCATCCTTGCAACGTCGTTCCCTCTTAGAGGTAGTGTTTCCGAAAAACCAATAACAAGAAGAAGTGTTAACACCACTTCAAAGAATTCCAAAACATAGTTTCGAATATATCAACACATAACAACTACCCCTGATCTGATAACTCAGACCAATTACCCCGACGCATGATCAGACAACAACTCCAAACCTCCAATCTAGAACCTAAGGATCCACAGCCCCCAAAGAAAACCAAACCAAAGCTCTGATACCACAATGTAACACCCCATTTTTCAAAGCGAGGGTGTATTTTTTTTTCAAAGAAATTAAAATACAACAGAGAAATAAATAAGGTAAAACCTTTGGATAAATAATTAAGTCATTAAAATTTACAAGCAGCGGAAAAGTTTTTCAAAATATAAATCCAAAGCATGTCCTGATGTCAACAATAGTACAGGTACATCCTTTCAACTTAACATAAAGGTAGCCCAAAAGAAAGACATATGTGTCCTGAGTGACAACCTAGTCTGATCATTCTATACATAACAAAAAACTATACGCCTTGAGTAATCTCCACGCGCCCCGTGAGATTCTCCTAACGTAGCTCCAATCAAGCACTCCCATCCATATTCCCGTCTGGAGGGTACGAACCAGTGGGATCATCCTGACTCTCATCTGAGGGAAAAGCCCAAATTTCCACAATAGTTGTAAAGGATCACCAACCAAAATTAACAGTTAACACATAACATCTAAGTTTTTAAATGCACAAAATACCTTTTCAACTTTGCATGCACCTTAAAAGGATTTTCCATATGCTAAAAGTTCATACAATGCTTGCCAAATGTAAATGAAATCAAATAGAGTTCTCAATCCATCAAGTAATACACAACTGAACAAAACATTGATAAATTAATTGAGCAATCGATTATCTAACTCAAAATAAGAATTTCCACTAAGCCAATCGATAGGGAAATCGATTAAATGGATAATTGAGCCCATGTATTAAAGCCAATTGATTTCCAAATCGATTTCCTAAAGGTTCTTAGTGAAATTTGAACTCTGGGCTTAATTCAATCGATTGGGCAATTGATTTGGCAATTGATTGACAGCATAGCTGAGCCACTGACTTAATGCCAATCGATTGGGCAATTGATTGATAGCATAGTTGAGCCACTAACTTAATGCCAATCGATTGGGAAATTGATTGGGCAATTGATTGACAGCATAGCTGAGCCACTGACTTAATGCCAATCGATTGGGCAATTGATTGGGCAATTGATTGACAGCATAGCTGAGCCACTGACTTAATGCCAATCGATTGGGAAATCGATTTCCCTGTATATTCTTCCAAAAATACATAAACTAACTCAATCACATTCATACACAAATCCACATCTTAACACTTAGCATTTTCAACACAATCACCACGTCAACTTGAGTTTCGAAATTGTTTTACAATCTAACATACTATCGCACAATTCCAAAACATAACTCTTAGTACAATCAACACAATCACAATTTGAATCAAACACACTTACACATAGTATCTAACCGTAACACTTAGCAAAATCAACACAATCATAATTTGCATCAATCACAACTCGTGTGCCAAGCACCCTAATGCAATGCGTATATGCCAAAATGCATGGACTCGGAATTCCAAACCGAAACCCTCCTCAGAGGGCCGTAAATCATAATTGTACCGCTTATCGCAGGCCAAAGTACCAATTACCGAGGTGCCACCTATCACGGGTCAGCACGATTTACTAAAAAGCGTAAATCGTAAACGTACCACCTATCACGGGCCAGTATAGTTTACCGAGGTGCCACCTATCACGGGTCAGCACAACTTACCAAAAAGTAAATCGTAAACGTACCACCTATCACGCGTCAGTACAGTTTACCGAGGTGCCACCTATCACGGGTCAGCACAATTTACCAAATGAAATGCATGAGCATACACTAACTCCATTCACAACAAGCGTTAAGTAAATGCAGATATTAAAAGATTCTCCATTTTTAATACTCATTTACTTAACTGATTTTCACACCAAACATTAAGCAAACAGACATATTAAGAGATTCCCCATTCTTAATATACTTTTGACTTAAACGGTTTCCACAACAAAACATTCAGTAAACAAGTCATTAAGAGATTCCCCATTCTTAATACTCATTTCACTGAAACCATTTTCAAAAACAAACATTAAGTAACCAAGACATTAAGAGATTCCCCATTCTTAACGCTCAGTTAACTTAAACGATTTTCACAAACTCACATTAAGTAAACAAGACATTAAGAGATTCCCCATTCTTAATACTCGTTTAACTTAATGGTTTTCAAATTCCACACAAAACCAACTTTCACATTCAATCCATACTTCACTCCAAATCATTTTCCACACAAACCACACAAAACAAACTCAAACATACTTTCACATTCAATCCATACTTCACTCCAAATCATTTTCCACACAAACCACACAAAACAAACTCAAACAGACTTTCACATTCAATCCATAATTCACACCAAATCATTTTCCACACAAACCACACAAACACATCTCAAGTTTCATCAACTATCAATTTAGAACACGTCAAAACAACGAACACAAATGAACACCGTGTACAGAGGTGCCACCTATCAAGGGTCAGCACAATTTACCAAATGAAATGCATGAGCATACACTAACTCCATTCACAACAAGCGTTAAGTAAATGCAGATATGAAAAGATTCCCCATTTTTAATACTCATTTACTTAACCGATTTTCACACCAAACATTAAGCAAACAGACATATTAAGAGATTCCCCATTCTTAATATACTTTTGACTTAAACGGTTTCCACAACAAAACATTCAGTAAACAAGTCATTAAGAGATTCCCCATTCTTAATACTCATTTCACTAAAACCATTTTCAAAAAAAAACATTAAGTAACCAAGACATTAAGAGATTCCCCATTCTTAACGCTCAGTTAACTTAAACGATTTTCACAAACTCACATTAAGTACACAAGACATTAAGAGATTCCCCATTCTTAATACTCGTTTAACTTAATGGTTTTCAAATTCCACACAAAACCAACTTTCACATTCAATCCATACTTCACTCCAAATCATTTTCCACACAAAACAAACTCAAACATACTTTCACATTCCATCCACACAAACCACACAAACACATCTCAAGTTTCATCAGTTATCAATTTAGAACACGTCAAAACAATGAACACAAATCAACACAATCCACCACTCAAACACAACAAGTTTCATATACTCAAAATCATACATAAATGGGTTTAAAATTCATTCTCCATAAAACATTACTTTAACCCTAACCAAATTCTTTTCCACACAACCACAAGTAAGTCCCTAAATGCAAACTAAAAGTTTGGAAGGAGCCCTTACCTTCACGTTAGCTGTAACGTGCGATTACAGCACCGCGAGCAAATCCGGTAAAATCTCCGCTCGCGACGCCGCTTCCATAGTTGGTCCCCTAGCACCGTAGCGTGGTAGTGAGCAACTTTCGCTTCTATCTCTTCGCGAAACGAAGCTTAGATCTATATAAAACGGAGAGATTTGTTTTTGACAGTTTTGAAATCCCTAACTCCGTTTTCGAATCCGGGAAGAAAGAAGAAGTTGGAAATTTGATCTTTCTCACCCACTAAGCCTTGGGTTTCTTTTCTTGAATTAAAAGGAAGCAAAGAAAATGAAAATGGAAGAAGAAGGGAGAAGGAGGAAAGAAGAAGGAGGCTTGCACGCGCGAGGCAGGGAGACGATTCTATTCCTCTGTTTCCTTTTCTTTTTATTCTTTTCCTTTCTATCACACATATACTTATATGTATATATATAACTTATATTAATATATATATATATATATATATATATACTTATAATAATATATATATATATACATATATATATACATTTATAATATATTAAAACCAAACTCAAACGAATATCTACCAACTCTTACCCACCTCACTTCATTCATCTAATTTAATAAAATCTCTATTCTCGTCGCAACTCAATTGTCAAATACAATTTTCAGCAACCTAAGATATTTTGAACAAAACCGCCCAGAATTAAATTCTTCGAAACTTAAATAAATTATTCTTCGACAAATAATTTTAATCCAATTTCCAAAAATATATTTTCGGCCTTTAACTCACTAAATACCGAAAACTGGGTTAAAAGCCTAAGCAATTTAACACAAAATACCCTAAAATTGTATAACTTAGGATTTAAAATTACGGGTTTTACATTACTACCCCCCTTAAATTAGTTTCGTCCTCGAAACTTAAAGTACGAGTAACAATCCACACTTGGTTTGTACCCGAATTCATCATATCAGTCACAACTTATTTCACCTGGCCTTCTCGAAGAAAGTGTTGTCTACCCCTTTTCATAAGGTGCTTAATAACTCTGCACCCATTCATAGTCGGTAAGGCTCGTCCGTTCCATTCAACATGGTTTTGTCTACTATCGACAAGAGATTAAGGATGATGAGTCCCTCAATTTGTCAATAAATAGCCAACAACCATGATAGTGGCTTAGACTATCTTAACCGAACTGTAGTAGCGCTCCTTGCAACTTATAACTGAGGTTATCTTAATGTACAAGCAGTCAACACACTGAGCACCGAACAATCACTACATCCGAGAACTCCTAAATTTCTCCCTTGTCCACAAATCCTCGATTTTTCTTAAGTCGTACAACTATGTCAAACTATAGTGTTCTTATTAGTATGTTATTCCAGTTATAAATTTAATAATCCAATCTCCACATATGCTTGGTGATCAAAGCTTCCTCAATTATATTCGAAATCATGCCAAAGACTATACTATTTAGGACACACAAACTTCCTTTGAGCTTAGTACTTCATTTCAAGAGTCACGTTTTCCATTAAAATCCAACTTGAATGTAATTCACAGATCAAGGTCTACATTTGTCTCATGCCTAACACCTCAAATTCACGCTTCACTAAAAAATTTCTTACATACTTCGCAATCATGCACCAACTAGAAAATAGATCTCCTACTTCTACTGCCAACATTCATTTTGGTACTTCTTAATTTCGCTGAGTCCTTCATTTGCAACTTGCTGATTATCCTTTCATTATGACAGGTCAACCGCATTGTATTCACTCCATCACTTTTCCATTTATACAAACCTTAAATTTCTACCTCGAACCTTGATACATCTTCATCATAGTGATTCCAATAAATCAAGGCTTACTATTTCCCATCAAACCTTTCCATTTCATGTTCAATTGTTTCCTATCAAACAAACGTTTAACTCCTTTGATTGGCGAACACATTAACAATCCCCATGACATGTACTCAAGTAATGTCTTTATATCTTGGCATGCCTTTATAATAATAATGTCTGAATTATAGGTGAGATAATTCCTTTTCTGAATCTTTAATCGTCATAAGCTACATCTCTATGTGCTGCTCCGACAATTTCTTGGCACATTTTCCAATATTTGTTTCACTTGCTGGATTCTTATTCCTTCTCAACCTTCACCGAGATATAAACTGAAAGAATCCTAACATTCGAACGTTCTAAAGAATTATTTCTCAAACGTTCCCCATAAACATTTCCAAAAAGATAATTATCTATAACTTCATCCTCATAAATTTGTTTTTTGCAGTACAATATCTCAAATCCCACATACCTTTCTTCGTCCATCTAGTTACTGAAATGATCACTTCAAATCTTCACGCTTGACTTCCCAAGACCAACAACTAAACCATAAATCAGTTGTTACATTTCTTCTTTTTCACTTTTTATCATTGAATAATATTCTAAAATATGATCCTCGAAATCTCCAAACACTTCCATCATTAACATGAATTATTTATCACTTGCCTGTCTCAACTCCTTCGATTATGAAAGTTTTAAGCATCACTTGGTCCTCCCTCCAACCTTGCGAGATTTTAAATCATCAGCTAAAATCAACCATCTTAGGGTCCCAAATCAAATCTCGAATAATCCTTCAGTCCTATCAAAATATTAACATCCTCTTAGTAATTTCCATCCTTTAATAGACTCTCAAACTTATATTACCTCAATCTCAAGTATTCTCATACTCGATTACTTCAAATTCCACTTAATGGTAACATAGAGTTCAATACATCAAGGCTTAAATCATTAGGTTTTTCTGAACATCGCTCAAAACTCACACTTACGTGTCTATAGATTCATCCAATATTACTATCCGTACTTAATAATCCAAGTTATGAATCTAGTCTAACTCGAATGCTCGACTTTTCCCCTCAAGGTATCGACAATTCCTCAAAACGTATTTTATCTATCCAAAGGAGTATTCACTCCTAATGTGCAACGCTCCCTTAACTTCACTACCAGTCTCTTTCATTGACACCAAGCACCAAATGTTATTCCAAATGGAAGCCTTATCTTCTCAACAATTCCATGATGTTCACATCTCTTTGACAGTTGTCAAACTTCATCCAGACTCATCCTGAAATCTACCAGGGAAAACATCTAATACTTTTCTTACCAAAAGTCCTCCACTTAGATCTTTACTTGAAATCCCTCGTTAGTCTAATATTAATCCATCCATACTCATCATCTTTGAGTTAACATCAACACATAGCTTCTGTGTCCTTGGAACCATTTCATAAACTCCATGCCGTCATGACTTGCTTCAACTCTGCCTGATACTCCGTCATCTCGAAGATCTTTTCCATTTCTTGAATCTACTAATTAACTCTTTTCTTGAGTCCTCATCACCCTTGAACTTTGGAGGATGGTAACGACGAAAATATTCTAACCCTATTAATCTTAAGAGCACAAATCCTTAATAAGAATTATATGTTTATATGAGTCAAATAAGAACCAAGCTTGATCCTATAATGTTTATATGTTTTGAACCTCTTAGGTATGGAAATTCTTGTATTTTGTTTTTAACTGAATTGAAGGAATGGAAATATGAAGTCTTTCTAGAATTGAAATTTGGCAATTTGAAATCAACTAGCAAAACATCACAATGAATAGCTTTCTTGTTCACTTTCAAAGATTCCTTGTGTTTCCTCTGTCCAACTTTAATTTCTTATGTGTGTTAAGGCACGTATCAGTCACACATAAATAATGTGCATAACATTTTTTCATGTTTGAAAAGAAAAATTTTGTGTATACCCGGTCCATAGCATCCTTTTATTAATTTATATAGAAAATTATAAGTTTTAAAAGAAAATTAAAAAAAGTAAAAGAGAATTAGATATAAAAATATGTATAACACATGATTTCATTATTGTTAGATTGTGACATGCATGTAATTCATACGTGCTTACTTAGGAGCAATTAATCAGCGACGATAGTCTAATGTTTTTTTAGGAGCAATTAAATAAAGTGAATTGAAATATCATGGATTAATGCTTTGTTGTTCTGCGTTTGGGATTATTATCAAACTATATTAATTTTGCATGTCCTTCTTTTTGGACTATATTTATAAATTATATTTTAAATTTAATTTTTTTCTCCATTAAAAAAGTTAGAGTAGTTCATTAAATATTTAATAAGAATATTTTAAATGATATATTTCTGCTACCCAAGTGATGAATGATAATGCAAAACAAAATGAACATCAACGATAAGTTATAAAACCTAATATTTTTTTTTTACTTCAACTCTTAACATTCTCATAAATTTTATATATAAACAATTTGTACCCAAATTTTATTTTAATCAGATCAATGAACTTTTTAATGTTTAGAGACATAATATATATATTTAGTCCCTGTAATGTAGATAAATTTTGATTTTAGTCTTCATAAAAGAAAGTTTCGATTTCGACTATATAATATTAGATTCTTCACTTTTGATTCATAATTTAATTATGTCTATATGTAAACCTGTAGGCATTGTCTATGTAAATCTGTAGGCGTGAAACATTGAGGTGAATTATTTTATGTTTAGTTTAATTTCGTGAAACATTTAAATATTATCAAAACTTACAATCAAAACAAAATGACAATAAAACTCACCATCTTCCATTTCCCATACATCTAACATTTTTGTAGGACCTCTAGCCCGTTTAGGCTCCACTTCTTCAAACAAAACAAAATGACAATAATATTATTTGTGCATATAAGTCATAATAAAAACAATATAAATAAAGCTTAAAACAAAGAGTATATAATTAATACCTTTTTCAATTTGTTCTTCTTCAACTTCTATATCGGAGGGAATTGAGTGAGATTCTACAGACTCATGTATGACACCTTCTGCATGACAAGGACTAGAACGAGTTTCTGCAACATTACTTCCTTCTACATTGGTTGAGTTTGTATTATTAGTAGACTTCATTCCTTCATTATCACTTGCTCGATGTCGAATATTTAACTTTCTTCTTCGAGCCATTGCTTATCTAACACAAAATTATAAATGAGTAACTTGGACAAAATTCAGAAAACATAGACAAATCTAAAAGTTTAAGTAAAACATATTGTTTGACCTCTCTAACATAATGTTGGACAAAATTCAGAAAACATAATGTTTAATCTAAAAGTTTAAGAAAAATATATTCCGAATAAGCCTTGTGGACCTTTCTAACACTTTTTTTCCTCCACCTATGTTAATTGGAACTTCTTTCCCAGAGTTTCCTTGTTAATTGTGAGTGTGAAGGTTGTTGTGTTCTTTGATTCTATTTGGCAGTGCTTGATTGTAAGTTTGCAAACTTCGAGCTTAGTTAGGTTTAGCTTAAGAAGGTGTTAACCATGATTAAAAACCAGCACTTAACCATGATTTGTGTTCTATATATACACAACTACAACCATTTAAAAACAATTATTTAAATGTGTTTTCTCCCACTTTCTTAGTTCCAGAATATGCAAAATAAATGGAAGTCAAACCATCATTTAAGCACAAGGGATTCATATGTTAAAAAAGCACAACGTGACACCAAACAATAGCATCAGTTTGCTACAGATACATTTGAAAGTTCCAGAGAAATAGTATTACCAGAAGGAACAATAACTAACAAACAAACATGTAAATCAGTAATCCACAAATACAAGACAAAAATCAGAATTATTGATTGCCATAACACGAAAATCAGAATTATTGATTGCCATAACATGAAAATCAGTAATCCACAAATACAAGTAACAAAAATCAGAATTATTGATTGCCCTTAGTCTCAATCAAACTCACGAAAAATTCAAAATAACACACAAATTACAAAACAAAAATTACAAAGAACTAAGGTCACAGGTTCAGGTTGTTCAAAAATTACTGGTGGTGTAGAACGGTGGTCACAACGACGACGAGAACGGTGGACTTGGAGCGATATCGGTCACGGCGACGACGAAAACAGTGGATGTGGTGTGAGAATGATTACGGCGATGGCGTCAACAATGGTCACAACTCGAGATTCAACAGCGAGAAGGTGGTTGATCGCCGGCGAGAAGGAGAAGGCAACTGATTAATTGAGGCTCGAGATTGAGAGGTTAGAGATTTAGATTGGAGCTCGGATTGGGTGAAAGAGAAGAATAGTGTAACGTATTTTGGGTTTTAGGCGTTTTGAGAAGAAAGGGTTTAGTTGGTACTGAGTTTAGGGTTTAGTGATTTACATTTTGGCTCTATTAATTTATTTTTGGCTCCATTAAATTTTTATTTTGGCTCCATTACAAAAATTCGGACTTTAGCTCAATTGAAATATTTTTGCCTCCATTGAGAAAATTAAGATTTTGGCTCCATTAAAATTGGGTGCATTAAAAAAATTAGGATTTTGCCTCCATTGAAATTTTTTTGGCTTACACTGAGTAAAAATTTGTACAAAATTATTTTCGCAAATAATTAAGATTTTGACTGCTTTAAAAATATTAATTTTTAAATTTTGATGTCTATAGCCACAAAATTAATTGTGTAACTATAACAATTAGTAACAAATTTATGTCACTGATGGTATAAGACACCTATACCAACAATAAATAGTTTATTTGTGGGTATAGCTTATCTATACCTACAATTTGAATTTTGTTACTATAAACTACTGTTGGTATATGTCTATTTTCTTGTAGTGCACCATGATTTCCACGTAACTAGAATAAACAAATTATGTGTTAGAGATCACAATCACAATTTAAATACCTTGAACCTATTATGCAAAGTGATGAAAAGATAGAGAGATGAACAAATCCAAACAAAGTGGATGATATAGTAAAATATTTTACTAACAATATTGTAATAATGAGAAATTCCACAAGATATTTATTAAATATAACGTTGAAATGACCTCCATTGTAGAGAGATTGTAAAATTTATTAACAAATTTTAACAGATATGGATGCACTAATAATTAGAGTTGTAATTGGAGGACGTAGGTCTTAAATTTTCTTGAACTGATTTGCTTGACAAATGTAATCCCCTAACTTGAATTGGAAAACAGTGTCTACGAGAGAAACCGCAAAATGGAAACATAATAACCAAGCAACATGTACTATACTATACAACAACACAGGTAGCAGAGAGACAAGTCCCAGTAGCCTGGTCATTTTTCATCCATGTTAGTTTTGTATGCAATCTAGCTAAACAAGATTTGTGACAAACTGACAATGAAAGACAATAAATTTTCATCGTACCTATAGACTATAGTCAACAGGAGAGAAACTAAAACTCATAAAAAGCTACTTATTTCCTTTTAAGCAATAGTTTCACAATCAACTGCAACCAATTACAGGCTCAATAAGCTAAATAACTTTCTTCGCACATCCACCCATGTCCTCTTCACTTCTGAAATCAACGACCAAATAAAACTGCACCACTTAAGTGATTTTTTTTCCTTTGAATTTAATAACTAATAATATAAATTATTATTATTGGTAAATGACTAATAATATTATAAAATAATTTATAAATTTATTATAAATAATTTTAAAATAATTTTATAATTTTATAAGTAATATTTCATGTATTATAAATATAATTATCTTATAATATTACTTTATTGATTTGTAACAATTGAATATGATTAGAAAAATTACAATGAGGGAAAATCATGTTTATCACAATCATCTAATTCAATTTTTAAAATATTTTGTAAAATTCTTACAATAGCTTATGATATAGGATAATTGTTTGACTAGTTGTACTTTGATTGTCAATTAATTTTTCAACATATAATGGTACCCGTATTTATTTGATGAAATAAAATATAAAATACAAATCCAAAAATAAGATGTAAAAATTTAAAAAT
>JBBPBT010000888.1:284612-297200 GCA_037974875.1 Cicer bijugum | reverse complement strand
CCTGTAGGCATTGTCTATGTAAATCTGTAGGCGTGAAACATTGAGGTGAATTATTTTATGTTTAGTTTAATTTCATGTGACATTTAAAATTAATTTTTTGACTAAAATTAATAAACATAATTTAAAACAAATTATCTTTTTTAAAAAACATTCTATTTTTTTAGTGGTATATTAATCGGTATAAAACAAATAATTATTAAAAACATTTTTTTTTGCACTATAATGAAAGTGATGTGATTTTTTATGACTTAACAAATCTAAAAATATAAATTTTCTAAAAAGAAATAAAAATGGTAAAATAGAAAAGAGAATATAAAATGGTTTGAAAATAATATCGTTGGTCCGACGAAAGAAGAAAAAAGATATTGAATACAAAAGTATTTTAGATGAATTTAGAAATAGTTGCACACAAGTTAAGTATATGTTACCCTCACTTGATTTGCTATGATAAAACTCTTCCTTGTCTCTAAATGAAAATAAGGCCCTTCTTTGTTTGATTTTTTTCTTCAATTTATAGACTAAAATGATGAATCTTTATATTCACAAGATAAAATTGAACTCTAGATTATTGTTTGTTTTTTGCAGAAAAATTGCATTTGCTAAGGTAAATCTTATAATTAGAAGACACTCTTTTTAATTGTTTGTATACATGTTAAAAATTAAAAATTGTAGCCGTATTAGAAGATAAAAAAGGAGAAAGGCAAAAGAAGCTAAAAAGATGTTGAAAAGATGACTGGAGAGAGGATGTACTTTTTTAATTATGTGTATACAAGAAAAATGGAACCAGAAACCAGAACCAAAACCAAAACTAGATGTAGAGGGAACCAAGAACCAGGAACCAGAACTTGAGAGAATCATGAAACAAAACTAGAGGGAATCAGAGGCAACAAGGAATCAGAACCAAAAGAAACTACAAACTGGAAACACGAGACAGTCAGAACCAGAGGCAACGACAAGAATGAACTAGATGGATCCAGAACCAGAGGCGACGAGGAATTAGAGGTAACCAAAAACCATGAACCACAATCAAAGGCAGCCAGAACCACAGGTAAACTAGAACCAGATACAACTAGAGGCAACTAGCTAGAATCAGAGACTACTTGAACCAAAGTTAACAAATAACTCTTTTTATGGAAAATATTAAAATTATGCCAAATATTAAAATCAAACATATGACTTATTTCTAGAATTTTTAATTGACTAAACAAAATTGAGGTACTACATTGAGTAAATCTAAATATTTGAAGGTTTTCTATATATCTAATAGAACCCCTCAAATCGAGAGTGCACTTAGGTATCACGTTGTGAGTGTAGAGTAGTATGCGTGTACATGAACACCAATAAATCAAATGCTCTAATCACAAGTGACTTTGACACTATATCTCAACCAAAAACCTTAAAACATCAGATATCAAAGTCGTTTTTTTATATATCCAATATTTCATCAATTCCTAATTGATGTGAGACTAACTCATAGAATAGTCGGTCGTCTTAAAACTCATGGAGATGGAGTTGTGATAAACTTTGGGGCTAAGGAAGCTTCTAGCGGAGTGGTATGTAACTATAATGGAAATTTTATTTTTGGATATGCTTGTTCACTTTGTTTGTGCACAATTATGATGACTGAAATGTGAGTTATCCTAAAAGGCTTGAAATTGGCATTTGAGATGGGCTTCATATAGATTGATATTGAGTCAGATTCTAAAGCATTGGTGGGTCTAATGTTGAATGGTTGCAATTCTAGACATTCTTGTTCTTTGCAAGTTCGTCAAATAGATGGTTTTTTTGCATCAACTTAATCAATTCATTGCGAAACTAATCAAGCGACATACACATTTTCTAAGCATAGTTTACGTATGTTAGTTTAAGATAGAACTTTTTAAAGTAATCACGATTTTTTCTTGTTCCTTGTGTTTGTTGATAGGAGTTATATGGCCTTTCCTAGAAACTTTTAGCTGTATTTTTTTTTTTTTTGTCTTTTTGTTGCTCATGGTTTAGATTTTGTATCATAGTCTACAATAATTTATAGTTTCAGGAAAACTAACCCATGTTTTCCAATTTCCACGATTTCTTCACCCACTAAGGACTTATCTAGCTAGTTAAATATTAACAGTTAGATTTCTTCTATGGCCTTGATTTGAAAGTAAATTGAGGGGTTTATTTATAAGTAGACCAGATAGTTTTGTTGCATCACGTTTTTTTTGAAAAAGTGAATTTTGATTGAATTGATTTTGTTGAATTGATTTTGAATATAGGTAAGTTGAAGATAAAGTGATTTATGTTTGGATAAATCCACGTGGATGTGAATTAAATGATAGATTCAAAGCTAAAAATCAATTCTTGAATAAAAAGTTATAAAAGGTTCAAATGTGCATAGTTTTTCTTTTGATTACTTACCTATGTTGGTTTAATGTGAAAATTTCAGGGTATGCACTTTTGGGATATTGCAATTTGGTTTTTTTTTGTTGAATCTTGTGCTATGAACATACATGAAATTAATATCTATCGTACATAATCTGATTTTGAAAAAGTGTGAAAAATATGGAACAGGATTTGAAGGGAGGGGTAAGAGAGAATGTTGAATTGGCTACAAAATTTGGAATCAAATTTTCGAAAGGGAAAATTGAGGTCTCTAGTGATCCATCATATGTGAGAGCTGCATGTGAGGATAGCTTGAAGAGACTTGATATTGATTGCAGTGATCTCTATTATCAGCATCGTATTGATAGTCTGTACCAATTGAAATCACAGTTTGATCCTTTTAATTTCATTCTAATTTGATTTTAATTAACATTCACTAGCATTTAATTCGATTTTTCTCTAACCCTTAGGGCTGTTAGGATTGACTTATTTGAGTTTATCTACTAGCACAAGTACTTGTGAGCTCTGTTTGGGAGAGCTAATGGAAACCTATAATTAATTGTGCAAAATTATATAAAGTTAAACATATTTATTTCTCTTTATTATTAAATATGAATAAAATTATTTTTTATAAATGTTATTTTTTAAGATAAAAGCGTGTTAAAAAAGAGTGAAAAAATGTTTTTATTATTGTACTTGACAAGAGTGTGATCTTGCTCCTACGTATCGCCCGGTGCGATGGAGAAATCAAAGTTACGTAGTTCTCTGATAGAAAATGCAGATGTGTTGATTGCTTTTAAAGAAATTGTGTTTTGTTGTTGATAAAAAATGAGTTGTTTTGACTGGAAAATAAAAAAGTAAGAGTTTGTTTGATTTGCATAATTATTTTAAAAAAATGAGTTTTAAGACTATCAAGTTGTACAACTTGTGTCTCAAAAACTCAAGGAATTAAAAAATGTCTCATCTAATTAATCCGTTTAAGAATATCTTTTATTATTTTTTATTCTAAAATTCAGTTTTAAAGTCACCAAGTGGTACAACTTGTGTTTTAACAACTCAAAAATTAAAAAGATGTCACATCTAATTAATCTAATATTTATTTATTGTAATTTTTTTTTAAAAGGTAAACAAACACACATAAAGAGAAATAAGTTTCATTATTAAGAAAGAGAGAGAGAGAGAGAAACATAACAAACTCACAAAAAACGACACGAAAGGGGAGTTGCTCGGGGTGGTGGTTCGTCTACGGTCAAAGTTGACGGTGGTGGCGTAGTAAACGCTTTAGCGATAGCACCAGTGGTGGTGGTTCGTCGGAGGTCAAAGTTGACGTAGGTGGTTGTGTGGACTCTTGGACGATAGTGCTCGTGGTAGTGATTTGTGGAGGTCGATTTGATGATGGTTTCCTAAGGGATTGCAAAGGATGATTAAGATGGTGATGTGTGGCTCATGCTCTCTCTAACTCTATACATTTTAAGAAGATTGTGTCTTTCTTTGTTGATCTTAGAAGCAAAAATGAACTTTATTTTCTCTATTCTAATTTTTTAGGAAAGTCAAAACCCTCTCCCGAACTAAATTTTGATTCTTAATTTATAGGCTACAAGAGTGAATCTTTGCGTCTAGTAGATAAATTGAGATCTGATTTTTCTGTTGTTTTGCATAAATTATGGAGTGACAATTGAAGATGAGACTTTTTCTTTTTGGTGGAGTGCTAAGTTGGTGAAGATGAGACTTCTGTTGTTTGACGGAATGCAAAGTTTGATGGAGTTCAAAGTTTTATGAAGATTGAACTTCTATTTTTTGATGGAATGCAAAATTTGATTGAGTGCAAAGTTTGATAGAGTGCAATGTTTGATGGAGTGAAAAGTTTGAAGAAGATGAGACTTCTATTTCTTGATGGAATGCAAAGTTTGATTCAGTGCAAAGTTTGATGGAGTGCAAAGTTGGTGAATATTCCAAAGGAGGGAAACATGGAAGCTAAAAATGTGGAGGAGGAAAACTTGTACTATTTCTTCCAAAAACAATATTTTGATTTGTTTGTTAGTTATTGTTGCTTTTTTTTATTTTTTTATTTTATAATTTTATGATTTAAATTGGACACTTTGTTAAAACATCAATGATAATGTAAGCTCAATTATTGGAGTAGATTTAAGAGTTTAATTTTGATTTGAAATTTTTTAGTACAATAAAATGTGATTGTAAATATATAAAATTAAGGACATTATTATGACGTATTATTTTTTGAATTTTTTTTTAAATGGTCGGACAAAATTGGGGTACTACAGCTGCCCCTATTTAATTATATCTTACTAGAAAATATGAATAACGATGTTTTCATATTATCATTGTAAAAGATAAGTAAATATAAGGATCCAAATTTTGTCCGTCAAATTGTGAATGTGAAAGTTGTAAAATGAGAAGACAAATACAATGTAGGCACAAGGAAATTAAAAGCTATGAGAGTAATGCAAAGGCGAGTATAATGTGAAAACTCATAAATTGTTGGTTCATAGATCAATAAGAATGAAAATGATTGCTTCGAGTTCGTTGCTAATATGTAGATCAATAAGAATGAAAATGATCGTCTTCAGGTTGGTTACGAATGCGTAAATCAAACTAAAGCATAAATGATTCTCTCTAGATTGGTTACTTGTGTGTAGATCTACAAAAATATAGATGATCGTTTTCGGATTGGTTACCGATGCGTAGATCGACAAGAATGTAAATGATTGTCATCAGATTGGTTATTGACGCGTAGATCGACAAGAAGGTAAATGATCGTCATGGGTTTGGTTACTGATGTGTAGATCGACAAAAATATAAATGATCGTCTCTAGATTGGTCATTGGTGCGTATATCGACAAAAATATAGATGATCGTATGCACATTGGTTATCAATGCGTAGATTGACAAAAATGTAAATGATTGTCTCTAGATTGGTTACTGGTGCGTAGATCGACAAAAATGTAGATGATCGTCTTTGAATGGGTTATCGATACGTAGATCGCTAAAAATGTAAATGATTGTCTCCAGATTGGTTACTGGTGCGTAGATAAAAAAAAATGTAGATGATCGTCTTTGGATTGGTTACTGATGTGTAGATCGACAAAAAGGGAAATGATCGTCTTCAGATTGGTGTCCGAGGCGTAGATTTGACAAAAATGTAAATGATCGCCTTCAGTTTGGTTAATGATGCGTAGATTGAAGAGTAGGTAAATGATCATCATCGATTTTTTTACCGATGCGTAGATCAACAAAAATATAAATGATTGTCTTTGTATTGGTTACTAGTGCGTAGGTCGACAAAAATGTAGATGATCGTTACCTAATAGGTAATGAGATTAGGATGCCAATAGATATTGGAATTTTTGGCTTGGTGGTGAATCCTGGACTTTTGTAATGCCGATGGATAGTGAAAATTAGGTTGTAGTGGCAATAAAAGTTCGACTTTGGATTGCCAATGAACATTGGACTTTTGGGTGCCAACAAATATTGGCCTTATGCAGTGCTTTGTAGATCCATGGTGTTGGGTGTCAATGGATAATGAAAAACGATATTTCGGTGTCAATGAATATAGAAGTTTTGGTTTCCAATTGTTGTTGGTCTTTTGGTTGGTGTGCTAATGATTATTAGACTTTTGAGACGTAAATGGATGCATGCTGACATGTTTCCAATAAAGATTTGACCTTTATGTTACTAATGGAATGTTGGGCTTGGTTGAGGTGTCAATTATGGTTGGGCAATAACTTGTGTGTCATTCGAGCGTTGGGCTTGGTGCGGCCATGCGACATGCCATATAATTAGAAGATTGTGAGACCTTTAAACATTAGCATGATGTAAGGTGCGTGAATTGTGTCAAGTTATGTCTAGATGCATGAGGTGAAATGCATGAGGTGAAATGCATGATAGGACGCTAGAATGATGCATACATGATTAGCGCAAGATGCATGGATCTACACTCTATGATTGTATATACTCAAGCAAAAACTCAAGATACATACCTAATCTTTAGCTTTTTATTTGATATCGTTATTCATTTTTTAGTACAATAGGATGGAATGACCTTGTTTGGGGAGAAAAGTGTTTTTTGTGTAAGAAATGAATTTCTTGACTTGATCACTTCATTGAAAAACTTCAATATGTAAAACAAGATTTGAACTCAAACTCAAGCAAAATCAAGCCTGTCATGTTTATGTTTATCGTTATTTTCACTCAACTGTTACAAATTAGTGTATCTTAATTATTGTTGTCTCCATCAATGATTGAATGATGCCCTCTTGGAAAAAATATGATCAATTATAGTTTTTTTATTATAGTCGTCGAATAATTTTCACCTCCTTAGCCTTTTCTTTTGACTATGACACCTTAGAAAAACTCAACTTTTTTTGGTCAAAGATGTTAATTGAAGATTTTCCAAAGAATTGTTAGATCATGTCAATACATTTATATTCTCTTTCTTTGAAACATTATTTAATTAAGCAGGCATGATAGCGAAAATAAGATTAAAAGAGTTGGTTAAGATGTGCCTCAAAAGGAGGATGAAATATTTGGGTGATAGATGGAAAAACATAAGCTTTGAAAACGAAGGTAATTGCCTCATTCGCAAAAGGATTACATTGCTTTAATTTAGATCTGAACAAAAATTTGTCGTAGTCTAAAGAAAGTGGAGTTACCTAACTATTCTCTACGAGCTAAGCAAGAAGGAAGATAAAAGTGCCCCATTATGGAAAGATAGTGATAGGATGTTGAGGTGAAATGAGTGATTGGAAAAACAACATCAAAATTAGTGTTGGAGGAATACAAAAACGAAAGATGGGGGAGGTGCCCTATTTGTGCGGTATGTGGATAATGAAAACAATTCATATGATATATGGAGAATCAAAGATAATGAGTTTTCTTAAATTTGAAATTCATAGATACTCAATCCTTAAATGAATGACAAAGAAAATGCCCTTATTTTGGAATATACAAAATATTGTGTATGTGATTAGGAAAAATGGTGAAAGGATGTGCCCAAGTTATACTTTTGGAAGGCACGATGTTTGAATGGAACAACGGTGGTGTTGCCCCCACTTTAGAGTATCAAGTTGAAAGATTTATCTCATATTACGGGAGTTTTAATGAGTGTGGATAAAATGGGTTAAATGAATGAGCAATTGCTTTATAGAATATATGAATATGAATGAAACATAGGAGTATTATATCGGTTGAATATTGAATGCTCAATTTTGGTACATCATTTGAAAGATTTCCCTCATTGATAAGTATGCAAATTTTCATTTGTTTATGTACAAAGAATTTGATCTCGTTGATGATCTCCACAATCTTGTCAAAGTGTTCTCTTTCTTTGACAGAATCCTGAGTGTATAAGTCCTTAAGGACTATTTTAGTATATTGTAAATGAGATTTGTAATTTTGTCCCAAAATTAAAAAATTCAGATAATGAACAATCAATCATTTATCAAAATGAACCTTTTAGACATGTAGTGTGGTGAGTGACTAAGAGGGTTTTGAAGGAGAAAAAATGATGTATCGGGCTCAAATAATTATTCCAAGGTCAATTAAGACATTTTAGATCAACGACTTACTTCATGGGGTATCAATCTAAAATTTGTATTGCACCTACTCATGTTTTTTTTTAATCTGTCTTCAATCTCCTTTATCTATGGACTTCGATTGATAGACTATTTATTTATTTATTTATTTTTTGATATCGAGTAATGCCAAAGGTGATGAGGTATCAAATAAAATCCTAGTATAGAAATAATCTTTATCTATAATATTTGAAAAGTGAAAAAAAAGTTCCACTTTTTTGGCTCAAAAAGGGGAAGCAAGGGATACTTTTTTGTTTATGTTTTTGGATGTTCAAAGAGAAATTGTAAGATTCATTTCAAATTATGATTGTTTAAAAAAAGTTTAATTTCAAGACAAAACTTGATAGATCTATTCAATTGCTTTTTTTTTTCTCTCTAACTTTTCTTTAGGATGTGTAATATCCCGATTTTTAACAGCGCGATTGCATTTTTTTTTAAACAAAGAAAATACTTTTGGATGAAATATTTAAGTCGTAACATAACGACAAAAGCCAACAATTTACAAGCAGCAGAAATAGTTTTGGAAATACAAACCCAAAGTATTTAAACGACAAAATACATAAGGGCTATTAGACTTATCAGACATAGGTCATACTCATGGAGTATTCTCGACAGACACCTGTACAAAAGCACTGCCCCAGGAATTTTAACTTCCCCACGTCGCATAAAAAAAGTACAACGACCCATCAAAATAAAAGTCAAGCTGACAATATGAGGTATAGGTACAATGTTTCAAATTGAAATAAATACATCCACAACAGAAAGACAACTAAACCCTATACAACCCTCTAATTTGATCATCCTACAAAAAGCTATACAACTTGGGTGATCTCCACGCGCCCCGCAAAATTCTTCTGACATAGCTTCGATCAAGTATGACTAACTATTTTCCCATCTCCAGGGTACTAACCGGTAGGATGATCCTGATTCTCATCTGAGAGCAAAGCCTAGATTTCCACAATAATTGTAAAGGTCACCAACCGAAATTAACAAATATCACATAGCAAAATTCTTATACTTTCAAATGCACAAAAGAACCTTTTGACTTAGCATACTCCTCGAAAGGGTTTTCATATGACCAAAAGATGCATAAACAATGTTTTAAAATGAAGTTTTAGCAAATTGCACTATCGTAGCCGAATATAACTGAGAAAATGCACATTTTCAGTTCTAAAATTGCCCTGAATCAATCAACACTTCAAACATTAATATTATCAATTATGAACACATAATTAACACCAAATTAATCTCCACAAATTCACACCTCAATTACACATCGAATATTCATAACATCAATTATGAACACATAAGTACATCAAAACTTAATCAACCCAACTTCAAACCTCTAAGCAACTACGGCAAATTACAATAACAACCGAATATGTATGTACAATCATCATAGTATAACAAACATGACTCGCGTGCCAAGCACTCTAATGCAATGCGTATATCCCAAAAATGCATGATTTCCGAAATTCCAACTAAAACCCTCCTTGAAGGGGCGTAAATCATAATTGTACCGCCCATCACAAACGAGTACTAATTACCGAGGTGCAATCTCTCACGGATCAACACGATTTACTAGCGTGCAGTCGCTTACATATCAGCACGACATACAAGAGTGCAATCGCTCATAGACCACCACAATTTTCTAGAGTGCAATTGCTTACAGATCAACACATTCTAGAGAGCAATCTCTCACAGATCAGCACGACATACAAGAGTGCAGTCACTCACAGATGAACACAATTTTCTAGAGTGTAATCACTCATAGATCAACACATTCTAGAGTGCAATCAATCACGGATCAGCACAACATACAAGAGTGCAGTCGCTCACAAACCAACATGATTTTCTAGAGTGCAATTGCTCACAGATAAACACATTGTAGAGTGCAATCTCTCACAAATCAGCACGATGCGACAATCGCCGCAAGAATAAGCTGAACCAACAATTCACATGGCATCATCTCGTGGCCTATCACGGTCACCACTATCACCATGGCCCCATCGCGGCTACCATGAGCATACTTTGACTCTTTTAACCACAATCATTAAGTAAATGCAGCTATTAAAAGATTTCTCATTTTTAATACTCATTTAGCACTAATGATTTTTTAGATACAACACAGAGCATAATCAAACATAATTATTCACACTAATTTTAATTTCCACAAACACACATAAATCACATCACCAAATTCAATTCACACATAAATTGAATGAAATTCATTTTCTATCAATTCACACATAAACTTCTTCAAAAAAATCATAATATTAATTATGAACACATCAATTTCACCAAACATGAATCACCACAATTTTCAAACATTAATCACCCATATTCAATCTCCAATATTTTCAACCATAAATCACCACAACAACATTAATATATCAGAGTTCTCCCCACCGCTAACTCGGTGCCAATGGTCTCGATTCCTTTTCGAGCCTCAAGGAGTTAACTACATAAACATAAATATTTATAACAATTTGTTCACAATAAAATTAATCCAACCACAATGAAATTTCCAAAATTAAATCTTTCTCGCACATCAAACTTTTAAAACCAAATAATCTCTATTATTTACTTAAAACTAAATAAAACAAATATTGTCCAAAATTCACATACACACACTCGACTATTAAAGCACCGAAATTTTGGAGTTAATAAAATACTCTAAACTTTTTTTTTCTTTTTAAACTCAGTCCAAGAGTAATTAAAAGAGTAACATTTTACACTCTAACCATTTTTAATTTCAATCTATCTTTTTGCTCAAACTCTTTTACTTAGTTAGAATTTGAACTTTTTCACAACTTTCACAACTCTAATTTTTTTTTTATAAAATTTCAATTTCAGTTGAAACTCATTTATTTGAAAATAACTCATTACGTAACTCAAACTCATCAAATTTAATTACCGCCAATTCACACCAACAACATTCAATTCAATTCCACAACACACATATAGCACTTCAATTAAATTTCAATAATTCAAACATAAATCACCCAATTTCAAAACTCCACATTTTTACACATAAACCACCAAATTTCATCAATTCACTTTTCACAAAATCCGCAAATATATCACATCTCAAAAACTCATAATAATAATTATGAACATATAACTCACATCAAATATGGATCACCATAAACCACACCTCAAAACACAACAAAAACCAATTTCACTAATTCACACATAAACAAACTAAATTCATTTTCTACAAATTCACACATCAAATTTCTTTTCCACAAAATCACAAATAATATCCTAAATGCAAACTAAAACTTTGGAAAGAGCCCTTACCTTAATGGTAGCTTCAACAAGCGATTACGTCACCATGATTAATTCCGGCAAAATTTATGCTCACGTTGTTGCTTTCAAAGTTGGCTCACTAGCATTGTAGTAGAGAGATGAACAACTTTCCCTTTTGTCACTTCTCGAAATAAAGCTCATAAGTCAAAGAAATGTGAGGGTTTGTATTTGAGTTTTTTGAACAAAACCAAAGCTTTGGTTTTGGTAACAAAGAGAAAAGGAAGAAGAAGATGGAGTAGGCGTGAAACAAGGAAGAATATTTTTTTTTAAATGCTTATATATATATATATATAATAAATAAAATAAAATATCTAGATATTTCATAAAACTCATCATTTCACCCATCACCTCTCACCACTTCTCAAACCATTTTTTCAGAAGAAAAAAATATCTTCTCTCGCCGTAATTCAATTGACAGATTAATTTTTTTGAAAAATGCTGCATCTCAGAAAAATTTTCTTTCGACAAAATATTCACTGTAATTAATCTAAATTATTTATCAACAAATAATTTTAATCGGGTCTCCAAAAATATATTTTTGACATTTAACTCACAAAATGCCATAAAATTGGCTAAAAATCCTCAGAAATTCAATACAAAATTCCCCAAAATGCATAAATTTAAATTTAAAATTAAGGGACTTACAGGATGCCACTACAGTTTTTTAATCCTAACAAACTTTTCCTTTATTCAATTTTTTAAAAGGACTTGCACCAATTTGGAGCTTTCAAAGTATAACTTTATGAGATTTGATTATTGGAAATCAATTAGGTGTTCCTTTAAAATTCAACTTGTGAGACCAATTTTTTCGAAGAGATTGAGACAAGATCAGAAAGGAAAGAATAATGAATGAATGTGTACAAACAAGGATATTAACGGGGTGATGAAAGAGTAGAAACACATGACATGCATGTTTATTAAATGAATGGTTCAAATAAAGGTAACATTAGTTTTTGACTTGAATTTTTTTTAATTATGTCAATCACACAAGTTAACAAATTTGACCATTATATATAGATGTTTTTTGTCAATAAAAGACTATGAGGTGTGTTTTAAAGAGTATTAATTAATTTTGAGTTCATTTATAATTTGACAAATCTTATTTTTCAAAGAACAATGACCACTTCAACATTTTTTTGCAAATAAGTATCATTTCAAAAACACACAACACTCAAGAAAAAAAAAAACTTTACATGAATGCAACACTATTTCTAGTTTTTTATTTTTTACTCCTCATTAGAGAGAATAAAAAATGACTTGCATGAATGAAAATATGATCATATAAGACTATGGTGCAAATGTGTAGCAATGTTTCATAATTATG
>JBBPBT010000888.1:256151-284190 GCA_037974875.1 Cicer bijugum | reverse complement strand
TTTTTTTTAATTTTGGCTATTTATAATGAGCTTTTCATGTACTATTAGGATTGTTAGAATTATATGATGGTTTAATGACATATGCAATGTGAACTTTATGATAATGTCACTAAGACCTTCATGTAAGACTAATTTTGAGTGTATTATGTGAAACGATCAATTCATTCAATATGAAATTAAAAATTATGCACTTTTTTTTTTTAAATGTGATTCATGGATGAAAATGACAATAAATTTTAAGGATAATTTATCAGTAAATTTGTATTTCACAAACAAAATTGAAGAATTAAAATTTGGCTCACAATAAATTTTTTTAAATTTTTGTACATGCATAAGAATGTCATAATAGTATATTGACATAATAGACTATATGCAAACATGATGCTAGATCTCCATGTGAGACTATTTTTTTTTAGAAATGAATATCATGACTTAAATATGCATTTAGTTTGCACTCTTTTTAAGAGTGAATTTTCTTGTGACAAGTATACTGTTGATTTGATTTTGGAAAAGAAAAATGCTCTCATTGTGACTTACATAAGTTTTGCTTACATTTAAAAGATTTGCGAGTTTTCTTAGTTAGTGACCCTCTACCAAGATGGCTCTATGATTTTGACTATGGTTCCTAGAGTCATGGGTTTCATTTGGGAATATTATCAATAACAATATGTAAACTATTAGAAGTGACAATAATTCTCAAAAGAAGTGAATCTCTATTGAAGTCTTCATGCTAACCAAATAGGATGTACATCCAGAAAGCTAACACTATGCAACTTCAAACGAATCTTAAATTTTACTCAAATCATATATTAAGATCTCACCCAAGTGTGTGCAAATGTGTTAGTGTAGTGTGTGAAGAGAAGCATAATCAAATAAAAGGATGTGTAACACCCCTATTTTTAACATCGTGAGTGTATTTTTTTTTTTTAAAAAACAAAGAAACAAACAAAGAAATAAATAAGGAAATATCTTTGGATAAATATTTAAGTCATAACACAACGACAAATAAGTCAACATAATTTACAAGCAGCGGAATAGTTTTTGAAATATGAATCCAAAGTATTTACACATCAAAAGTGGTACATGGAACCCATCGAAAATAAAATGTCAAGCTGACAATATTGGTATAGGTACAATCTTCCAAATTAAAATAAACACATCCCAAAAGAAAGACATCTAGTCCCTATACGTCAACCTAATTTGATCATTCAACAAAACTAAACATCTGAGTGATCTTCACGCGCCCTGCAAGACCCTCCTAACACAGCTCCAGTCAAGTGTGTCCAACTACATTCCCATTCACAAGATACTAACCGGTGGGAATATCCTGATTCTCATCAGAGGGCAAACCAAGATTTCCATAATAATTGTAAAGGGTCACCAACCGAAATTAACAAATACCACATAACATTTTTATATTTTCAAATGCTCAAAAGAACCTTTCGTCTTAGCATAATCCTCGAAAGGGTTTTCATATGTCCAAAAATGCATAAACAATATTGAATAACAAAGTTTTAACAAATTGCAATGTCGTAGCCGAATACCATTGAGAAAATGCATATTTTCAATTCTAAAATGGTTCTTAATTAATCAACGCTTCAAACATTAATATTATCAATTATGAACACATAATTAACACCAAATTAATCTCCACAAATTCACACCTCAATCACACATCGAATATTCATTAAATCAATTATGAACACATAAATACATCAAAACTTAACAACCCAACTTCACACCTCAAAGCAATTACGACAAATCACAACAACAACCGAATATGTATATACAATCGTCAAAGTATAATAAACCTAACTCGCGTGCCAAGCATCCTAATGCAATGCGTATATGCCAAAATGCATGATTCCAGAATTCCAAACCAAAACCCTCCTCGAAGGGCGTAAATCATAATTGTACAGCCTCTCACAGACCAGTACTAATTAACGAGGTGCCACCTATCACGGGTCAGCACGATTTACTAAAAAGCTTAAATCGTAAATGTACCGCCTATCACAGACCAATATTGTTTACCGAGGTGTCACCTATAAACAGGTCAACACAATTTACTAAAAACCGTAAATCGTAAACGTACCGCCTATCACAGACCAGTACTGTTTACCGAGGTGTCACCTATCACGGGTCAACACAATTTACTAAAAAGCGTAAATCGTAAATGTACCGTCTATCACAGACCAGTATTGTTTACCGAGGTGCCACCTATCACGGGTCAGCACGATTTACTAAAAATGTGTAGTCTATCACAGACCTACACGACGCGAAAATCCCCGCAAGGATAAGATGAACCAACAGATCACATGGCATCATCTCGTGGCCCATCACGGTCACCACTATCACCATGGCCCCATCGCAGTTACCAACGGTCTCGATTCCTTTTTGAGACTCAAGGAGCTAACTACATAAACATGTATATTTATAACAATTTGTTCATAATAAAATTAATCCAAACACAACAAAATTTCTAAAATTAAATCTTTCTCACACACCAAACTCTTAAAATTAAATAATCTATATTATTTACTTAAAACAAATATTGTCCATATTTAACATTCACATACTCGACTATTAAAGCACCGAAATATTTTGAGTTAATAAAATACTATAAACTTTTTTTTTCTTTTTAAATTGAATCAAAGAGTAATTAAAAGGGTAACATTTTAAACTCTAATCATTTTTAATTTCAATCTGTCTTTTTGCTTAAACTCTTTAACTCTTTAACTTATTTCAATCTGTCTTTTTCGTAAAAATTTCAACTTCAGTTCAAACTTATTTATTTGAAAATAACTCACTACGTAACTCAAACTCATCAAATTTAATTACCCCCAATTCACACCAAATTCAATCAATTCAATTTTACAACACACATATAGCACCTCAATTAAATTTTCAATAATTCAAACATAACTCACCCAATTTCAAAATTCCACATTTTTACACATAAGCCACCAAATTTCATCAATTCATTTTTTTACAAAATCCACAAATAAATCACATCTCAAAAATTCATAATAATAATTGTGAACATATAAATCACACCAAACTTGAATCACCACAAACCACTCCTCAAATTTAAATTCTACTAAATTACACATAATCACATTAAATTAATTTTTCACAAAATCACACCTCAAATACATCAAATTTCTTTTCCACAAAATCACAAATAATGTCCTAAATGAAAACTAAAACTTTGGAAGGAGCCCTTACCTCCGTTGTAGTTTTAACAATCGATTACGGCATCGCTATTAGTTCCGGTAAAATTTAAGTTTGTGACGTCGCTTCCAAAGTTGGCTCACTAGCACCATAGCATGGAGATGAACAATTTTCCCTTCTGTGACTTCTCGAATGGAAGCTTAGATCTAGTAGATTAATGGAGGTTTATTCTTTGGTTTTGTTGAAAAAAACACTAGCAATTGGCTTTCTATTTGAAAATGAGAAAGTGGAAGATGGCTTTCTTTTTGAAACAGAGAAAGAAAAATAGCTAGCGCAGGAGAACGTGTGTTTCCAGCTCTTTCTTCCTTCCTTTCTTATATATATATATATATATATATATATATATATATATATATATATATATAACATATATTAAAATAATAATAATATGTTATAATAATAATAAATTTCTAAACAAATATCTAGATATTTTTATAAAAATCATCATTGCGCCTGTCACCCCACATCACATCACAAACCACTTTTTCAGAATAATATCTACTATCGCCGTAATTCGATGGGCAAATGAATTTTTCTGAAAAATGCTGCATCTCAGAAATTTTTTCTTCGACAAAATATTCACCGTAATTAAATAAAATTATTCATCGATGAATAATTTTTAATCGAGTCTCTGAAAATATATTTTTGGCATTTAACTCACAAAATGCCATAAAATTGGCTAAAAAGCCTCACAAATTCAGCACAAAATTCCCCAAAATACATAAATTAGAATTTAAAATTAAGGGCCTTACATTACTACCCCCCCTAAAATAGTTTCGTCCTCGACACTACGCATCGATAAACAACTCAGGATGTTGTTCCCTCATCTTGCTCTCCAATTCCCAAGTCGCATCTCTAGTAGTTTGGTTCCAAATTACCTTGACCAAGGAAACATCCTTGTTCCTTAATCGCTTAATCTTCCTATCATCAATTCTTACAGGTAATAATTCGAATGACAAGTTATCCTTCAGTTGAATTGTGTCCAGTTCGATCACATGTGACGGATCTGTAAGGAATTTCCTTAACTGCAACACATGAAATACATCGTGAATTTCAGACAGTATTGGAGGCAATGCAATCCGATAAGCAATAGGTCCAATTCATGCAGAAATCGGATATGGTCCAATGAATTTCGGAGTCAATTTCTTCGATTTTATAGCTCTGCCAACTCCAGTAGTAGGTGTGACTCTCAGAAACACATGATCCCCTTGCTCGAATTCCAAAGGTCTGCGTCGCTTGTCCGCATAACTCCTCTGACGATCCTGTGATATCTTCAGTTTCTCTATTATCTTCTTGACCTTATCTGTAGTCTGTTTCACCATCTCAGGTCCTAGAATCATACTTTCACCGTCCTTATACCAACACAAAGGCGTTTGACACTTGCGTCCATACAGAGCCTCATATGGTGCCATTCCAATACTTGTGTGGAAACTATTGTTGTAGGTAAACTCAACCATATAGAATCATTTTTTCTCCTTGTTTTCGGCAATCCAGTTATAAAGTCCATGGAAATGCTGTCCCACTTCCACTCAGGTATGTCTAAAGGTTGCAACATTCTAGCAGGTCGCTGATGTTCCACTTTCGCTTTCTGACAAGTTAAACAAGTTGATACATACTCCGCTACATGTCTCTTTATTCCTGGCCACCAATAATTCTGCCTCAAATCCTGATACATCTTTGTTGCTCCAGGATGAATACTCAATTTACTCTTATGAGCCTCTCCTAAAATTGTTTTTCTCATATCTGCAATTTCTGGTACACAAATCCTACCATAACATCTTAAAATATTATCTAGTCCGATCATAAAATCAGTTGTCTTTCCTTGCACTATTAGATTCCTCTTTTCTTGAATTAATGTGTCATCTTGAAAATTCGCAATGTCTTCAAGTAGTCCACTCGAAATCTTAATCATTCCGAATTTCAAAATTCCTGGTGCAAACTCTACATTCAATTGTAGGTCCCTAAAAGCTTCCCACAACTCTTGTTGTCTAGGCATCACTGTTGAAGATACCGATACACTTCTTCTACTCAGCGCATCAGCCACTACATTGGCCTTCCCAAGGTGGTACTGTAGTGTGAAATCAAAATCCTTGAGAGTCTCCATCCATCTCCTCTGACGCATGTTCAATTCCTTCTGATCAAACAAATATTTCAAACTTTTATGGTCACTGAACACTATGAACGTGCATCCATATAAATAGTGCCTCCAGATCTTCAATGCAAAAACTACAGCAGCAAGCTCTAAATCATGAGTAGGATAGTTCCTTTCATGAATGTTCAATTGTCTTGAGGCGTAAGCTACAACTTTCTTGTGTTGCATCAGAACACATCCCAAACCTTGGTGAGATGCATCACAGTAAACTTCATATGGTTCTTCTGGTTGTGGTAATAACAATACTGGTGAGGTTGTCAACTTTGTCTTCAGTAACTGAAAATTTTGCTCACACTTCTCCGTCCATGCAAACGGTTGATCTTTTCTAGTAAGTTGTGTCAACGGAGCTACAATCTTCGCAAAACCTTCAATAAACCTCCTATAGTATCCTGCCAGTCCTACAAAACATCGTATATTAGTGACGGTTTGAGAATGTTTCCAATCAAGAACTGTTTCAATCTTTGTCGGATCCACAGCGATTCCTTCCTTGGTTATCACATATCCTAAGAAATTTACTTTCTCTAGCCAAAACTCACACTTCGATAAATTGGCATACAATTGCTTCTCGCGTAAAATTTCAAGAACTTGGCGCAAATGTTCTCCATGTTCTTCCTCAGTCCTTGAATAAATCAAAATATCGTCAATGAACACCACAACAAATTTATCTAGAAATGGACTAAAAATTCTGTTCATGTAGTCCATAAAAATTTCTGGTGCATTGGTAACTCCAAATGGCATAACTAGATATTCATAATGTCCATAACGAGTTCTGAAAGCAGATTTCTGAATATCTCCTTCTCTTACTCGAATTTGATGGTAACCCGACTTCAAGTCAATCTTCAAAAATATTGCGGCTCCTTTCAATTGATCCATCAAATCATCGATACGTGGTAAAGGATAACGATTCTTAATAGTCGCCTTATTAAGCTGCCGATAATCCACACACAAGTGTGAGCTTCCGTCCTTCTTCTTAACTAGCAACACAGGAGCTCCCCATGGTGATACACTTGGCCTAATAAATTTCTTCTCCAATAAATCTTCAATTTGGCCTTTGAGCTCATTTAATTCCAATGGTGACATTCGATACGGCGCAATTGAAATTGGTCTGATTCCTGGGTGCAAATCATTGAAGAACTCCACTTCTCTTACTGGAGGTAACCCTGGAATTTCCGTGGGAAATACGTCCTGGTATTCCTTTACAAGTACTACGTCTTCTATGTTCACATTTGCCATTGCATCCACGTTGGCCGAAGACAGAAACTCATGAGTTCCTTCTCTTAATGACACTCCGAGTTTGTTAGCAGCTAGATACTTAACAACTCCTGGTTCGGGGAAAAGAACCAGTTTGCGAGCATAATCCAAGATCACGTAATGATACGACATCCAATCCATACCAAGAATGACCTCGAGTGATTGTAGAGGAAAACAAATTAAATTAACCAAGAAATCCCTATTATGGATAGTTATTTGGCAATGTAAACATGAAGAATTTACTGTCAAAGTCTTAGCAGGTGTGGAAACAACCAAATCAAAAGGCAAAGCAGACACAGATAACTTCAAAAGATTCACACAATCCCTACTAATGAAGGAATGGGTTGCCCCCAAATTATAATGTGCAGTTAGAGTGTTACCTGCAATCTCACAGTCACGTTGAATCAGATTGCCAGATGGACTTCCAGCTTCAGCACTCACGCAATAAACGCGTCCTCTAGCAGTAGGACGAGTAGCCCTAGTTACATTCACAACTGGTTCCACCTTCGGAGCCGTGCAATCCCTTGCCATGTGCCCTGGCTTCTGACAATTGTAGCAGGTGAGAATATTAGAGGTACAAGCACCAGCATAATGTCCCTCTCCCCCACATCGGAAACATCGAATCACATGTCCCAATTGTCTTCTAAAATTCTAGTTCCCCGGGCGATTATGCACGTCGTTGTTATTTTATGGTTGATTATAAGGCTTAGCAACTTGTTTTCCCTTGTTGTTCTGATGATTCACCCGACTAGGCCCTCCTGAATTAAAATTCCCTCTTCGGCTAGCCCTCTTATTCTTCATATCCTCAACTTATCTACATTTTTCCACAAGAACTTGGAATCGTTGAATTCCCAAGGGTAAGACAGAGTCTTGAATCTCATACTTTAGTCGGTCTTGGAAACGATGACACGTGAATGGTTCATCAATCTCTTCACGGAAAAACCTGAAATGCCTTGACAATGATTCAAACTTAGCGGCATATTCACCCATGGTCATGTTCCCCTGATGAAGTTTTAGAAACTCATCACCCAGTTTAGTCCTGGTACTCAACGGGAAGTATTTGTCTAAAAACTTCCTTTTGAATGATTCCCAGTTCACCTCCTTGTGAGTTGATCCCATCAACAAGCTTGTACTCCTCCACCAATACTCAGCATCCCCTATTAGCATATAAGTGGCATAGTTGACCTTCACTCCCGCCTGACAGTTAATCATTTCGAAGATCATTTCCACTTCTTGGATCCACTGATCCGCTTTCTCTGAATTCTCATCACCCTTAAACTTGGGAGGATTGTAATGACGAAAATCTTCCAATCCTCTTGACTCAGCAGCACGGATTTCTCTTCCCCTCTTTTCTAGATCCCGCAGAGTCTTGGTAGAAGTCTGTGCAACAACAGAAGCAGCCATGTTATTCATAGCTTCTGCCATTTGATCATTCCTATAAACGTTGGCTCTTGGAGCGTCATTCCTTCTCAGCGGCATGATTTTCCTATAAGACCATCATCAAGGAGAGTCTTAACACCACTTCAAATAATTCCAAAATTAAATTTCGGCTACATCAATACATAACAAATACACCACTAAGACCACTTAACCCGACGCATAATCAGATAATAACTCCCAACCTACAGGTTGACCTACAACCTAAACCAAAGACTCCATAACCCCAAAGAAATCCAAACCAAAAGCTCTGATACCACAACGTAACACCCCAATTTTTAACAGCGTTTGTGTATTTTTTTTTTTAAAACAAAGAAATAAATGAATAAGAAAATACCTTTGGATAAATATTTAAGTCATAACACAACGAAAAATAAGTCAACATAATTTACAAGGAGCGAAATAGTTTCTGAAATATGAATCCAAAGTATTTACACATCAAAAGTGGTACATGGAACCCATCGAAAATAAAATGTCAAGTTGACAATATTGGTATAGGTACAGTCTTCCAAATTAAAATAAACACATCCCAAAAGAAAGACTTCTAGTCCCTATACGTCAACCTAATCTGATCATTCCACAAAACTAAACATCTGAGTGATCTCCACGCGCCCCACGAGACCCTCCTAACACAACTCCAGTCAAGTGTGTCCAACTACATTCCCATTCACAGGATACTAACCGATGGGAAGATCCTGATTCTCATCTGAGGGCAGAGCCCAGATTTCCACAATAATTGTAAAGGGTTACCAACCGAAATTAACAAATAACACATAACATTTTTATATTTTCAAATGCTCAAAAGAACCTTTCATCTTAGCATACTCGTCGAAAGGGTTTTCATATGTCCAAAATTGCATAAACAATATTGAATAACAAAGTTTTAACAAACTGCATTGTCGTAGCCGAATACCATTGAGAAAATGCATATTTTCAATTCTAAAATGGTTCTGAATTAATCAACGCTTCAAACATTAATATTATCAATTATGAACACATAATTAACACCAAATTAATCTCCACAAATTCACACCTCAATCACACATCGAATATTCATTAAATCAATTATGAACACATAAATACATCAAAACTTAACAACCCAACTTCACACCTCAAAGCAATTACGACAAATCACAACAACAACTGAATATGTATATACAATCTTCAAAGTATAACAAACCTGACTCGCGTGCCAAGCCTCCTAATGCAATGCGTATATGCCAAAATGCATGATTCCAGAATTCCAAACCATAACCCTCCTCGAAGGGCGTAAATCATAATTGTACAGCCTCTCACAGACCAGTACTAATTAACGAGGTGCCACCTATCACGGGTCAGCACGATTTACTAAAAAGCGTAAATCGGAAACGTACCGCCTATCACAAACCATTACTGTTTACCGAGGTGTCACCTATCACGGGTCTACACAATTTACTAAAAACCGTAAATCGTAAACGTACCGCCTATCACAGACCAGTTCTGTTTACCGAGGTGTCACCTATCACGGGTCAACACAATTTACTAAAAAGCGTAAATCATAAACGTACCATCTATCACAGACCAGTAATGTTTACCGAGGTGCCACCTATCACGGGTCAGCATGATTTACTAAAAATGTGTAGTCTATCACAGACCTACACGACACGAAAATCCCCGCAAGGATAAGATGAACCAACAGATCACATGGCATCATCTCGTGGCCCATCACGGTCACCACTATCACCATGTCCCCATCGTGGTTACCATTTACTATGAAATGCATGAGCATACTCTGCATCTTTTCACCACAATCATTAAGTAAATGCAGCTATTAAAAGATTCCCCATTTTTAATACTCATTTAACACTAATGATTTTTCAAACACAACACAGAGCATACTCAAACATATTTATTCACACCAATTAAAATTTCCACAACCACACATAAATCACATCTCCAAATTCCATTCACACCTAAATTGAATTAAATTCATTTTCAACCAAGTCACACATAAATTTCATCTCAAAAATACATAATATTAATTATGAACACATCAATTTCATCTAACATACATCACAAAAATTTCCAAACATTAATCACCATATTCAATCTCTAAAATTTTCAACCATAAATCACCACAACAACATTAATATATCAGAGTTCTCCTCACCGCTAATTCGGTGCCAACTGTCTCGATTCCTTTTCGAGACTCAAGGAGCTAACTACATAAACATGAATATTTATAACAATTTGTTCATAATAAAACTAATCCAAATACAACAAAATTTCTAAAATTAAATCTTTCTCACACACCAAACTCTTAAAATTAAATAATCTATATTATTTACTTAAAACAAAAATTGTCCAAATTTAACATTCACATACTCGACTATTAAAGCACCGAAATATTTGAGTTAATAAAATACTATAAACTTTTTTTTTTCTTTTTAAACTGAATCAAAGAGTAATTTAAAGGGTAACATTTTAAACTCTAATCATTTTTAATTTCAATCTGTCTTTTTGCTCAAACTCTTTAACTTAGTTAAAATTTGAACTTTTTCACAACTTTAACAACTCTAAATTTTTCGTAAAATTTCAACTTCAGTTCAAACTCATTTATTTGAAAATAAATCACTACGTAACTCAAACTCATCAAATTTAATTACCCCCAATTCACACCAAATTCAATCAATTCAATTTTACAACACACATATAGCACCTCAATTAAATTTTCAATAATTCAAACACAACTCACCCAATTTCAAAATTCCACATTTTTACACATAAGCCACCAAATTTCATCATTTCATTTTTTTACAAAATCCACAAATAAATCACATCTCAAAAATTCATAATAATAATTGTGAACATATAAATCACACCAAACTTGAATCACCACAAACCACTCCTCAAATTTAAATTCTACTAAATTACACATAATCACATTAAATTAATTTTTCACAAAATCACACCTCAAATACATCAAATTTCTTTTCCACAAAATCACAAATAATGTCCTAAATGCAAACTAAAACTTTGGAAGGAGCCCTTACCTCCGTTGTAGTTTTAACAATCGATTACAGCATCGCTATTAGTTCCGGTAAAATTTAAGTTTGTGACGTCGCTTCCAAAGTTGGCTCACTAGCACCATAGCATGGAGATGAACAATTTTCCCTTCTGTGACTTCTCGAATGGATGCTTAGATCTAGTAGATTAATGGAGGTTTATTCTTTGGTTTTGTTGAAAAAAACACTAGCAATTGGCTTTCTATTTGAAAATGAGAAAGTGGAAGATGGCTTTCTTTTTGAAACAGAGAAAGAAAAATAGCTAGCGCAGGAGAACATGTGTTTCCAGCTTTTTATGTTCTCTTTCTTCCTTCCTTCCTTTCTTTCATATATATATATATATATATATATATATATATATATATATATATATATTAAAATAATAATAATAATAATATATTATAATAATAATAATAATAAATATCTAAACATATGTCTAGATATTTACAAATATCTAGATATTTTTATAAAAATCATCATTGCGCCTGTCACCTCCCATCACTTCACAAACCACTTTTTCAGAATAATATCTACTACCGCCGTAATTCGATGGGCAGAAGAATTTTTCTGAAAAAATGCTGCATCTCAGAAATTTTTTCTTCGACAAAATATTCACCGTAATTAAATAAAATTATTCATCGACGAATAATTTTTAATCGAGTCTCCGAAAAGATATTTTTGGCCTTTAACTCACAAATTGCCATAAAATTGGCTAAAAAGCCTCACAAATTCAGCACAAAATTCCCCAAAATACATAAATTAGAATTTAAAATTAAGGGTCTTACAAGATGCAAAGTAGGCAAACATACATATAAAAAATATAATGTTCACAAGAAAACAACTAATAAATAATAAACACATAAAAGTATGTTGGGTTTGACTCTCTAATAGTCCCTAGTGAAGTCGTCAGCTGTCGCGGCCTAAAATTTCAAGTGTTTCTCAAATTCAATGAAGTCGCCACCAAAATTTATTTTAAAATAGGAAAAATATTGGAAAATCCTTAAAAATAAAAAATATAAAAAAGTGGCCTTTGTTACCAGATTTTTGTGTTCAAGAGTCGATTATGCATAAGGAAGGTATTAGCACCCTACGACATCCGTAAAAATACAGTTTCCTATAATTAATTGTGCAAAATTATATCAACATAAATATATTTATTTCTCTTTATTATAAATATGAATATAAATTATTTTTTATAAATGTGATTTTTTGAGATAAAAGCGTGTTAAATAAGAGTGAAAAAAGTTTTTATTGTTGTGCTTGACAAGAGTGTGATCTTGCTCCTACGTATCTCTCAGTGCAATGGAGAAATCAAAGCTACGTAGTTCTTGGATAAAAAATGCAGATGTGTTGATTGCTTTTAAAGAAATTGTGTTTTGTTGTTGATAAAAAATGAGTTGTTTTGATTGGAAAAAAAGTAACAGTTTGTTTGATTTGAATAATTATTTTTAAAAAATGAGTTTTAAGAATATAAAGTTATGCAACCTGTGTCTCAAGAATTCATGGAAGAGGAAGAGGTTATAATCATAGTCAAAGTGAAAGGAGATATGACAAATATAAAGTTGAATGTTATAACTGTCATGAATTTGACCATTTTTCTTGAGAATGTTGTAATGCTCCTAATCAAGAGAAAGAATAAGCTAATTTTGTTGATAAATATGAAGTGTCAACTTTGTTGCTAACACTCAAGGAATAAGAGAGAGATTATAAAAATTTATGGTACTTGGACAATGGTGCAAGTAACCATATGTGTGGATGCAAAGAGAAATTTGTGAAGCTTAATGACATGGTGAATGGAAATGTTTCCTTTGAAGACTCGTCAAAAGTTCAAATTGAAGGGAAAAGTACCATTCTAATTTCTTCTAAAGATGGGAGCCCTAAGTTGATTAGTGATGTTTACTATGTGATTAAATTGAAGAGTAATATTTTGAATTTGTGTCAACTTCTGGAAAAATGTTATGATATTCTCATGCAAAACAAACATTTTAGGCTTAGAGATGAAAATAACATTTTAATTGCTAAGGTTCTTATATAGAAAAATATAATGTTTATCTTGAACCTAAGAACTATGGAAGCAAAATGTTTGAAGATGAGTGTCCAAGATGAAGCATGGTGTTGGCATTAAGGTATGACCACTTAAACTTTGGTGCACTTAAAATTATGGGAGAAAAGAATATGGTGAAGGAGATGTCCTTAATCAATCATCTAAATCAGTTGTGTGTGATGTAGCTAAATATCACTAGAAGGGGGGTTGAATAGGGATTTTGCTGTTTAAAAATAATTTGTAGTGTTTTTAAAACTATCCTCTCGCTGAGGATGGTAAGTCCGAGGACGGCCTTTTAAACCTTTAGTTTTGAGTTCAGCAAAAGAGTGAAATAAAAATATGAAAGAGATACACACAATGTTATACTGGTTCACCCAAAGATGGCTACGTCCAGTCCTCACACCCTTGTGAGATTTTACTAAAGTTCAAACTGATCAACCTCACCCTGAGGATGATCACAAAATGTGTATTCTTTAGCTTCACCAAGCTTAAAATCAGTTTTCAAATATTTCCAAGTGTATCTCACAAGGAAATCACAAAGTTATATGATAGTGATTGATACTTAATACTTTCTCAAAGGATTTACAAAGATATATTGTAGGATCAAAGAAAGTATGAAGTGAGGATGGGTATTGCTCTTGACAGCTTTAAGATGCTTGATCTTTTTGTGCAATTGTGTTGTGTGCCTTATGATGGAGAGCTTGTTGCATTTTATAGACCTCCAAGCTCTTTGATGACCGTTGGAACTCATTTCAAAAGATCCAAGGTTTTTCATCATAATTACAGAACTACCATCCAGCTTTTCTAGGCCAGGCAGAAGCCATCCTCGTGCATGCACAACTTCCTTGTAACTTGATCTTGAGATGTCCTTGTCTATTTTCTTTTATCAAAGAGTGCAAAGTTGTTTCTTTGACCATATGAGTTGCAACCTTTTCAAAAACTTTAAGGACTAGGTTGATTTGAACTTTTAAGGTGATTTTGACAAGAGAGAGAAAGCTACCCTCTTACCTAGGACTGTCAACTTCTAGTCCAAGGATCAGATCTGCTAGCAACATGTGATCTTCAATTTTTGGCTTGTTTGGTGTTGCCTTTCTTTAACTTGACTTCTTTATGTATTCATTCATGCAAGCATAATAAATGGTCTGATTTTATCCTTTGCACATGCTTGATGGGTTGCTTTCAACTTTGCTGAACCATCATCTGCCTAGTTTGTCATCCTCTAGACTTTAGAGCTGGCTATACGGCTATACTCGTCCTTTTCCTTTTGACCTTCTAACTTCTTTATTTCAAATACTTTTATTTATTCATTCTTTGACATTGTTGTGCATTCCTTTAACGAATAAAAGCATTTATTCTGGTGATGACACATACTGTGCAGATTTGAAGATTCGGCCATCCTCGCCGTTTTCCATCCTCAGATTTGATCAGATTTATCTTCTTTTTGCCTTAATGATTAATAACCTATTTTCTTATATGAATACACTCAAAAGCACATTATAGTCACTAACCACAATCATAATCTCTTAAGTAATTTTTTTGTCATTAAAATCATTTGATAGATTTGGTCTCAACAATCTCCCCCTTTTTGATGATGACAAAATTCTTTAGATTATGATTTTAAATAAGACAAGTTCATAAGATAAAATGTTTATGCTCCCTCTCAAACATATGTGTAATAATTTTTAAAACTAAAGATCATTACTCCCCCTAAATGTATGCCACGGTGTTGAGATAACATGATTTTAACCATAAATAAAACTTCATAAAAATAAGACAATATTCCCAAGTTTTGTTCAACACATCATAAACATCAAACACGATACATAGGCAACACAACAGATTAATAAACATAGGCAACACCACAATTCAACTAAACAAACAATTTTACACAAAACAGCTACTGGATAAGCATAATCGTTCTCCCCCTGAATTTGGCAGCATCAAAAACAAGAAATAACCACAGATTTAGTCAGATAAGGATGGCTCGTCTGATGAGGATGAGGGAGATGGAATAGCAGAGGAAGACTAGGCTGGTAGCTCAAGATGATGATCTCCAGGAGCGATAGTAGGAGTCAAGTGTTTGGTAACCCATTCAAGAATGAGACCAAACTGAACCAAGGAGTTTTGAAAGTGAGTGATGTTGTGAAGGATTTTCTTCTGATCCTTCCTAATTAATTTGAGTAGTTTCATTTGCTTCTGTTCCTTGATATACTCAGTCCTTGTGCTAGGAACCGAGTCCTTAGGTTGATCATCTACACTGGAACTCTTATTCTGAGAGCTCCCAGCTTTGTCCTTTGAACAATTATGAGTTGTGGCAGTAAAAAAAGAGTCAAGGGAGCTGAACAAACTTGTGACCTTAGGGAGAGATTGGGCAGGTTCTTCATGAGTTGCAGTAGAAGGAATAGGAATTTGTTGCAAAAAATATGGTTGTGGGATCACATCCTCTTCCATTGGCACAGTTGGAGGAGAGGATCAAAGTGTAACTCCTCGCTATCTTCCATATTTTGAAGAGGAGTTAGTGTGAATGTATCCTTAGGTAGATGATCTACTTCATGAGGAGGAGTCAGATTTTGGATTGGTGAAGATTGAGGTTGGACAAGTGAGTTAGGTGTAGGAGAGTCGTGGAAAGAAGATGGAGTACGATCAGGAGAGTTACACAGTGGAGAGGTGGGTTCTTGAATGAGGGGTGATGGTGTATCCTCAGGTGGTGGTAAAATGGTGTCTTTTTTGGATTTCTGAGAGGGAGAAGAGGAATCTCGTGCTTTCCTTTTCTTGGAGGCGGGAAGGTTTTCATGCTTAAACTTCATTTGTTTAATGTTCTTGATGGAGAAGGTCTTATTGAATTGGATGAAGGGTTCATCTTCAAGTGGGAGTTTGATGAATTTGAAAATCTTGGTAAGTAACATTCCATAAGGAGCAGATCTTCCCATCAAAACAACATTCAACATAAAGAAAAAATCACATAACCTAAGTGAAGAGGAAAGCCAGTCATCAAATGATGGATGATCATGATATCAAGCTTTGTGACTTTCTCAAAGCTGCCAGCGCGGGGGGCAATGGAATGAACACAGATGTTGTGGAGGATACGACATATTGGACGGAGATTGGAGGCCACTAAGGGTTTTGGAGGTTTAATGGGAATGTTTTCAAGGACAGATGTCCTAGTGATGAGACTTGTGAATACCACTTTTCAAACAAGTGGTAGGCTCATTCATCACGTATGTCAAGAATTTGACATAGTGTAGTGGGATTTATCTCCGTATGTACTCCTTTTAGTACCATACTAAAACTGGTGGAGTACTTTGAGCCATTTGAAACAGCATAGAATGCCCTTACAAGTCGAGGATATTGGGGCTCATTGATTTTGAAAAATGATGTCCATCTGAGTTGCTCAAACATTTCTTCCACATTAAATCCTCCTTGTTTAATATCAGCAAGATAAATGATTTTACCATTGACTACAGATTTGTTTTTCCATTTAGAGACATAATTAGTTGCAAAATCTGCTGAATCAAATAGTGAGGTAATATTAGAAATTTTTGGCGATGAGGATGGGGGTTTTAGTGAAAAAGGTTTAACCTTTTCTAGAGTTGAAGCTTTGGATGTGGATTTCTCAAGAGGAGGTTGTTGTGAAGGTTCTAAAGGAAAAGTAGCCTCTGAATCATCAAAGTGAATGACATGCACCGTATTGTCCTGAGAGAGCGCCCTTTTTGATGAAACGGATCCAGGCATGATTCTGGAGGAGCACCTAATGGGAGCTAAGGACGATGAGTTGTTTGAAGGTTTTGGAGTGAAAGAGGGAGAAGAGGAACTTTTTGAAGGTTGAGAAGAAGGAACGGTGTTCAAATAGGTTCCTTCAGATTGGGTTTCTTCATGATAATCTGAATTAGTGCTTGAATAAACATCTTGATTCTCTTCTGGTTCTTGATTGGTGATTTTTCATTTTGCAGTGACTTTGGTTCGAGCCATTGAGAAAAACAGTGTAGTGGAAAGCAACTGATGAGTAAACAATGGTTTTTGAACAAATGGTTGATGAGTGAGAATGATAGAGGACGAGAAAAAATAGAAGAGGATGGAAGATGTACAGGATGAGCGTGGGAGAAAACGCGTGAGAAAAAGATAAAAATTAATGTGTTGGTTGCCTAGGAACCTAGCGTAATGATGAAAGAGACAGCTGGGGACACGTAGCCATTAATGCATTAAATAGAACAACAAATATTTTTTTTTTTGGATTTTTATTTAATAAATTTATAATAATATAATAAAGGAACATAACCAAGATAAATCAATTAATTTTAGACAAATTAAGAATTGAAAGTTCCTCCAAGATCTTTTTGAACCTATCCTCTTGAAGAGGTTTGGTAAAAATATCTGCTAATTAATTTTCAGTGTTAATAAAAATCAATTCTAAATCCCCTCTTTGCACATGATCTCTTATAAAATGATGTTTAATTTCAATGTGCTTAGATCTAGAATGTTGAATCGGATTTTTTGACAGATTTATTGTACTTGCATTATCACAGAGGATGGGAATTTTTACGTACCTTAGTAAGTAATCCTCAAGTTGATTTTTCTTTCAAATTTGTCTCTCGCGTAGTCGACATCACAATAAGCTAAGAGGTCAAGATTGGAACATTTCTTGTACCAAATTCCCAGATTTATAGTGCCAACAAGGTATCTAAAAATCCTTTTTACTGTAGTGAGATGGGATTCTTTAGGAGAGGATTGAAATCTTGCACAAAGACCAACTACAAAGACTATGCCCATTCTGCTGGCTGTTAAATACAACAATGATCCTATCATCCCTCCGTACTCCTTTTTAGATATTGAAGTTCCTTCATCATCTTTGTGGAGTATGGAGGATGGGTGCATATGAGTTCCCATACTCTTGGCTGAACTCATGTTATATTTTTTGAGCAAATCCTTGGTGTATTTTTCTTGTGATATAAAAATACCATCCTCTGGTTGTTTGATTTGCAACCCAAGGAAGAATTTTAACTCCCTCATCATACTCATCTCAAACTCACTTTGCATGAGGTTTGAGAAATCTTTACACATCGTTTCATTTGTGGATCCAAAGATTATGTCATCGACATATATTTTAACAATCAATAAATCCTTCTCAAGTGTCTTCTTGAAAGGAGTAGTATCAATATGTCCTTTAATGAATCCATTTTCTTTTAAAAGAGAGCTTAACCTCTCATACCAAGCTCGAGGAGCTTGTTTTAAACCATAAAGAGCTTTTGAGAGTTTAAACACATGGTTCGGCCGCTTCTCATCCTCAAACCCAAGAGGTTGACAAACATACACTTCCTCATTTAAGAACCCATTCAAAAAGGCACTTTCCACATCTATTTGAAATAGTTTTATACCTTTATGAGTAGCATAAGCTAAGAGGATTCTTATTGCTTCAAGTCTTTCTACGGGTGCAAATGTTTCATCATAACCAATTCCTTCTGGTTGATTGTACCCTTGTGCCTCTAGTCTTGCTTTATTTCTAATGACTTCTCCATCCTCATTTAGTTTGTTTCTAAATATCCAGTTAGTCCCAATAATAGATTTGTCCAGAGGATGGGGTACAAGATTCCATACCTTATTTATTTCGAACTATGAGAGTTCTTCCATCATAGCTTCAACCCATGATTTTTCACTAATAGCTTGATCAATCGTTTTGGGTTCAACTTGTGATATCATGGACATGTTGGTAGTGTTTTCCCTTAGAGAATTTCTGGTTCTAACGCCATCTTCAGTATTCCTAATGATCAGATTTAGAGGATGATGTGTGACTGTTTTCCATCCTTTTGGAAGTTGCTGAAAGGTTGGGGCAGACTTATCCTCTTCGTGAGGAACGGGTACTTGAGAGGATGATTGTTCATCTTCTTCATTTTTATCCAATTTTTCTAAACACAAGTCATCAAACTCATCAAAAATAACATGCATGGATCCCTCCACTGTTTGAGTCCTAAGATTACATATTCTATAACCTTTTGACATTGTGGAGTATCCTAGAAAAACTCCTTTATCAGATTTTGGATCAAACTTTCCCAAATTTTCTTTATTGTTTAGAATGTAGCAATGACACCCAAATATATGAAAATAGGAAATATTTGGTTTTCTCCCTTTCCAAAATTCATATGGAGTTTTGTTTAAAAATTTTCTAATAGATGCACGATTAGAATCATAACAACCAGTGTTGATGGCTTCGGCCCAAAAGTATTTTTCAATATTGGCTTCATTTAAAATAGTTCTAGCCATTTCTTGTAAAGTTCTATTTTTCCTTTCAACAACCCCATTTTGTTGGGGAGTTCTTGGACAAGAAAAGTTGTGAGAAATACCATTTTCTTCACAAAGATTTTTAAAAGATTCATTTTCAAATTCACCTCCATGGTCACTTCTCACCGAGACAATTTTTGATCCTTTTTCGTTTGGAATATTTTTGCAAAAATGGTGGAATGCCTCAAAGGTGGACTTTAGATCTGGCCATATGGCAATACTCGTCCTTTTCCTTTTGACTTTCTTACTTCTTTATTTCAAATACTTTTATTTATTCATTCTTTGACATTGTTGTGCATTCCTTTAATGAATAAAAGCATTTATTCTGGTGATGACACATATTGTGCAGATTTGAAGATTTGGCCATCCTCGCCATTTTGCATCCTCAGCATTTTCCATCTTCAGATTTTATTAGATTTATCTTCTTTTTGCCTTAATGATTAATAACCTATTTTATTATATGAATACACTTCAAAGCACATATTAGTCATTAACCACAATCATAATCTCTTAAGTAATTTAGTTATCATTAAAATCATTTGAGAGATTTTGTCTCAACAGTGTGAAACTTGTCTTCTTTGAAAGCAAGCTAGAAAAAGTTTCACTAAAGGAGCCACATCAAAAGCAACTAAGCCACTACAACTTGTGCATACTAAATTGGGTGGGCCAATCAATCCATCTTCATCTGGTAATAGTAAATATTTTATTCTTTTTATTGATGATTTTTAGTAGAAAAACTTTGAATTTTTTCTTAAAGCAAAAATTTGAAGCTTTTGTTGCTTTCAAGAACTTCAAAGCTCTTGTATAGAAGGAGAGCGATCATGAAATCAAAGCTTTGTGATATGATCGAGAAGGTGAATTCACTTCAAATGAGTTTAATGAATTATGTGTTACTCATGGAATTCTCCGTTCATTGACAGTTCCAAGATCTCCGCAACAGAATGAAGTAGCTGAGAGAAAGAATATAACTATTTTGAACATGGCAAGATGTATGCTAAAATACAAAATGATGCAAAAGGAGTTTTGGGCTCAAGCAGATTCTTGTGTTGTCTATTTGCCAAATCGCTCTCCAACTTCAAATGTCAAAGACCAAAGTCCTTTATAAACATGTAATGGAAGAACCCCTAGTGTTAACCACTTGAATGTCTATGGGAGCATAACGTATGTACATATGCCACGACAAGGAAGATCCAAGCTTGAAGAGCAAAGCATCAAATATGTCTTTGTTGGCTATGATCTGCATTCTAAAGGTTACAAATTGTAAAACCCATGCAGCAATAAGGTAGTGATGAGTCATGATGTTGAATTTGATGAAGATGATACATGGAATTTGGAGCGTCAAGAGAAACAAAGCCAATTCAATATGCAACTCCACGTTCTTCACCTTCTCCTTCACTTGTTTCTCTAGATGAAAGTTCAATTGAAAGACTAAGTAAGATGAAAGTTATAGAAGACATTTATGAAATGTCAACTGAAGTTACTCTTGACCTTGAAAAGTTGTATTGTCTCTTGGCGGATAGTGAGCCATTAAGTTACGGCGAAGTAGTGAAAGATAAAAGGTGGAGATATACCATGGATGAGGATATCAAATCAATTGTGAAGAAAAATACATGGAATTAGTAACTCTTCCAAATCGCCATGAAGTAGTTGAAGTCAAATGGGTGTACAATGCTAATGGAGAAGTTGAAAAACACAAATCAAAACTTTTTACCAAAGGCTACAAACAAAAATATGGAGTTGACTATGAAGAAGTTTTTGTACCACTTGTTTGCATTGACATTAATCGTTTGCTAATCTCTGTAGCAGCTCAAAATAAGTGGAAACCTTATCAACTTGATGTAAAATCGACATTTCTAAATGTCTATTTTGAAGAAGAGGTCTATGTTGAGCAACCAATGGGGTACGCAAATAAATGACATGAAGATAAAGTTTTGAGATTGATAAGAGCGTTGTATAGATTAAAGCAAGCACCAAGAGCATTGAATAGTTGTGTCGACAAATACTTCCAAGGCAATGGGTTTGCTCGTTGTCTTAATAATATGCTATTTAAATCAAAGTTTAGGATAATGGAGATATTTTGATTGTTTGTCTCTATGTGAATGATCTTATATTCATTGGGAACAATCTATGTTTATTTGAAGAGTTCAAAAAGGTCATGGCGCTTGAGTTTGAGATGACTGATATTGGGCTCATTTCATACTACTTAGGCTCAGAAGTAAAGCAATTGGAAAAAGGTATATTTATTTCTCAAGAAAACTATGCAAAGGAAGTTTGGAAGAAATTTAAAATGTTTGATTGCTATCTAGTGAACACACCAATGGAGAGCGGATTGAAGTTGTCAAAGTTTGAAGATGGACAAAAGAAAGACCCTTCCTTTTTTCAAAAGTCTCGTTGGAAGCCTAAGATACTTAACATGCACAAGGTCTGATATTCTATATGTGATTGGAGTAGTGAGTCATTTCATGGAAGCTTCTACTACTCACACATGAAAGTTACTAAGAGGATACTCCGCTACCTTATAGGTACGTTTGATTATAGACTATTTTACTTTTCTTCTAATGATTTTAAACTCTTTGTATTTTTTGAATTTTTTGATAGCGACTTGGCGGAAGATATTGATAGAAAGAGTACTAGTGAAATTATATTTTTCATAGGGGATTCTACTTTTTTGATGGAGTTCAAAGAAGCAACCTATTGTCACACTTTCAACATATGAGTCAGAGTATGTAGCAACAACATCTTGCACTTGTCATGTCATTTGGCTAAGGAGATTATTGAAGGAACTTCACATGCCACAAAAGGAAGCTACTAATATTTGTATAGACACAAGAATTTGCAAAGAATTCATTGTTTCACGATTGCACCAAACACATAGACACAAGGTACCATTTCATTAGAGAATGCATTGTCAAGAAAGAAGTTGAGCTTAAATATGTGAAGACTCAAGCTCAAGTTGTAGATATTTTTACAAAGCCGTTAAAATTTGAAGACTTTTAAAGGCTAAGAATAAGACTTGAAATGAAGAAGAAAACTTCAAATTAAGGGAGAGCAATGTTGTTAATAATTTAAAATTAGATAAGTATAGAACAATACATAATTTCTATGTAAGAACATAGAAGGGGTTTAGTTATAGAAAAATGTTTGATGTATCTAGAAGTGTGTATTAATTTGGAAATTTTTAATAATGTGTATAGAGTTATCTATTTGTACCTATAAATATCTCATTGTACTTAACATTATACATCTAGCGAATTGTGATTTTTCTATTAAAAATATTTAGCTTCCTCTAAAATACTATGTTTATTTTTTCCCAATCATTTTAGTAAATTGAAGTTATATATATATATATATATATATATATATATATATATATATATAAACTAGATAATTTTTATACACAACTATAAATATTAATCCTTCCAACTTTATGAAAGTTAAATTAACGATAAAGTCTTCCTAATGATTTAACCTCCTACAAGTGACATGTCCAAGCTTAGGTAAAAAATGCCAGCAATAAAGTTTTAACATTGTGACAGATATTCGTAAAGCGACATAATTAAAATCTTAAAATTCATAACTTTTGTTGATGTGTACATTTAAAGGAAGTTAAGTCCATGTTTGATATTTTGGTGGAGTTGTCGGTATCACAACGAGCTACTGTAATTTTATAAAAACTACGACTTATAGCTTTTGAAAATCACGCCAATTTATTGTGATTCTAGCAACTCTACCATGATACCAAATGTGCAAGGAAATCATCTGCATGTGGCAAAAACAGAGTCCAGTATAACAATATATAAATGAAATGTGTCTATTCGAATATACTTCAATATTTTTCTAAGGTTATTATGAACATATTTTTTAAGGGAAGGGACATTTCGATCTCTCACAAAAACAAACGTGGCATGTTAGTCTATGACAAAAAATGATTTTGTTTTTAGTTTATGGCAAAAGTAAATTGAGATATTTGAACTCTAACTAAATTATGATAGTCCACATGTTAAATTATAGTCCACGAAAAGAAAACGAATTCATCGCGAAAAAGAATAAAACCACAATTTAAAAAAAAAAACACGAAAAGAAAATAAATATAGGTTAAATTTTGAAAAACCACATTTTGAGAAAGTCTCTTGATCCATGTTGGTTTGACTACAATAAAAGAAAATGAATATAGTTTAATATTTTGAAATACCATATTTTAACCATCTACTTAGAATTGGCAGAGCATAAATATAAGCCACAAAATTTGAAATTTGCATATTTTAACCGTAAAATTTTTTTCAGGCAACAATCATTTCTAGAGAGAAGAGGAATAAGATTGTCAAATTGTTGTGCAAGGATCAAGTGGAGGTAAACACTCAAGCATTTTCTTATGGTGGGAGAACATTAACAAGCATGAAGACATCTATTTTTTTTTTTTATTAAAAAATTAAGAGTGAGTGGAAAATGTTCCAATCCAAGGTAGAGAAGACCTCATGACTTACTAAGGTGTAAGCTCAAAGGTAATACTGATGCCTTGTAATCTCGCGAGATGGGGTTTAAATCAGTTGGAAATAATTGTAAAACGATCATCAGTACTAGTTTAATTAACCTAAAAATTCCCTTAAACATGTAGCCAATTATATGGACTTGTCTTCAATAGAGTTCAAACCACTTAAAAGAAGCCACATCAAATTCTATTAATTATAAAGGTTTATACAGACAAATTCATTCAAAAGGGAAGGCTTCTCATACTGAATTTTCATAAGGTAGCATCAAATACAAAAGGCGGCAACTAGTATGAGCATTAATCAAGTAAAATCACATAATTATGCAGCTTTCCAAGAAGAGAGTGGTGGAGTATCATATTCCTACCATGTTCTTACACCCTGCATATATTTATCACCCTTCACAGAATCTGCTAAGGACTCAATTTCTGTCATTTCTTCGGGTGTTAGTTTGATAGATAAAGCCCCGATGTTTTGATTAAAGTTCTCGATTTTAGTCGTGTCTGGTATCGGACACACGTCGTTTCCTTGGTGATGAAGCCAAGCCAGTGCATTTCTTTGCAGCCAATTCATTTACCTTGTCAAATAGAGTCTGATTCTGCTGCAGGTTTTCAGGTTGAAATCTAGGCAAACTCTGCAACATATTTACACGCATGCTTAAAAGACATAATATGGAAACTCCCCTAAGTTACATAATATAATATGGACTCAATTTACAACAACTATCTATTTTGAACTATAATCAACTCAATACAATAACCACACACATTTCACAAATTTAAATAAGTAAATGTATTGTGATTCAGTCAGTAAACACTATTATTGTGTAATGAATATCACTATAGAAAAAAAGCATTCATAATTTAAAAGATATTAATATGATCATCAGTAATGTAAGAATAACTAAATTAATCCATGGTTCTGAAGCAATGCTACTAGGTAGGTTAATTAACAAAATGAACAAGTACTTGACATGAATTTGTGTAAAATACTGCTTTCCACAAACCTTCCAGTAGTCATCTGGTGTTAAGTTCTCAAGCAACTTTGTTCCTGATGAAAAGAATCCTCTCCCAAGAGGACTATATGCAACAATTCCAATTCCAAGTTCCCTAAGAAACAAAATTATAATAACTTAAAAAGGTAGACTTCAAATCATTGCAATTTTATCAATATACACAAAAGAAAAATGCTAGACAATAAAATTAAGATAATGTTTGTGAAGATTTGTCAGTAGCCATGGATATGAGATGATTTAAAGAATACAATTTTTATTTTATTTTATAGTATAAAATACTAACCTTGAATCTAGATAATATATATCATACGATTTTGATCGAATGACAACAAATGTTTTGACTAGGTGAATACAAATGATTATGACCGTAGGGAGTTTGGGTTGGCTAAATTATACCTGCAAGATGGAATTAATTCTTCTTCAACATCTCTTGACCAAGGTGACCACTCCAACTACACAGCAGTTATTGGATGAATAGCATGTGCTCTTCTGATTGTTGAAGCTGAGGCCTCCGATAAACCAATATATTTTATCTTTCCCTCTTCCACAAGGTTTTTTAGCTCCCCAATCTTACAGACAATACCAAAAAATGTTGAAGTCACAAATTGTCCTTTTAGATTGATAACATTATATGTTGTTGTAAAGCACATGATTAGTTCAGTTATCCCAATCAAAGCATTTTGAAGCAACTAGTCACATATTTCAGCCATGTCAATAATATTATAAAACAAATGCTAGTTGAGATAAATAACTTAATTAAGCAGTTATAGCATAAACCCTTATTATATAAATGCTTAAGTAGAAGCACTTTCTATAACAAAAACTAAAATAAAGTCAAACTATTTTCGTATAAGTTATTTTCATAAGTTATTCTAGTGAGCTTATTGAAATTAGCTGAAAACAACTGATGCATATGTTATAATTGGTTTCCATTAGCTCTCTTAAATAGAGTTCACAAGTGTTTATTGTAGTAAATAAACTCAAATAAGCCAATTCTAACAGCCCTAAGAGTTAGAAAAAAATCTAATTAAATGCTAGTGAATGTTAATAAAATCAAATCAGATAGAAATTAAAAGGATCAAACCGAGATTTCAATTGGTAGACGACTATCAATAAGGTGCTGATAATAGAGATCAATGGAATCAATATTAAGTCTACTCAAGCAATCCTCACATGCAGCTCTCACATGTGATGAATCACCAGAGACCTCAACTTTCCCTTTGGTGGCTAATTCAACATTATCTCTTACCCCTCCCTTCAAAGCCTGTTCCATAATTTTCACACTTTTTCAAAATCAGATTATATACAATAGATATTAATTTCATGTATATTCATAGCACAAGATTCAACAAAAAACCAAATTGCAATATCACATAAGAGCATACCCTGAAATTTTCACATTAAATCAACACAGGTAAGTAATCAAAAGAAAAACTATGCCCATATGAACCTCTTAGAATTATGTTTGGGTTATTCAAACATAATTTGACCACAAATTTATTATATTTTCCCTCTAACTTTCAAAATTTATTTTAGTCCCAAAGTCATTCTACCTAAAAAGAAAAACTAAAAGGGTAATAGAAAGTGTGAACCTTTCCAAGAAGTAGTTCATTGGTGTGAGGACCATAGATATCAGAGGTATCAAGAAAAGTGACACCAGATTGAATGGCATGATGGATGAGAGAAATCATGTCAATTTCAGGGTTAGGAGGACCATAGAAAGCAGACATGCTCATACAACCAAGTCCTTGCAATGACACTTCCATTCCTTGTGAACCCAACTTCATTCTTCCTACTTTTGACATTTCTCTTACTATACAACAATCATCAAATTTTCTATCAAGAATCTGAGGATCAAACTTGGTTCTACAAAGAGGACAAAACCGGTGTTTGGAAAGCCACGTGTCAGCACATTGAAGATGAAATGCATGATTACAACCGGGAACCAGACGAGCCGGTTGTTCATCAACGATTTCATCGAGGCAAACAGCGCATTCGGTGGAAGCAACCAATTCTTTACCGGTAATTTTGGGAAGGTTTTGAAGTTCCAAAGGAGAAAGACCTTGTTCGGTGACAGGTTTCAACCGTGGATTTAAATCAGGACGGTGACGTGAAGTAGCGTAGTATAGAAGGCATATATAGATAGCTAAGAAAACACTCATGCCTATACAAGGAAGAAAAAGCGCCAAAAGAATGGAAACAATCATTTCTTGAAAGAGTGTTGATTAATTTTGTGAGAGTGATGAATTTGTTTAATGTGGTGGTGATGGTTGGTGAAGTAGCGACGTAGGAGGTGAGTGGCGAAGAAGGACGTACAGATGTTTTTGTGTGTTGTGGTGTGCTGGGTAACAGTAATGGTTAATAATATTTTGGGAGTTTTAATTTGAAAATTTTGATATAATCAGTTTCACTTCCACTCGTTTATTGTCCAACAAATTTGAATCCAAACAATATTTCACAGCTGTGTTTCTAACTAAAACTAAACAATTTACAGCTGTATTTCAGTAAATATATGGAAACCGGTAAGACATACTAATGCTGTGTTAAATTATACTTTCTCGTCTTCTTCGTTAGTTATTAATAAAAACATAACTTATTTTTGAGAGTTGTGTATTCAATTTTTTTAAATATTCAAAATGTGATATTTTTTTATATTAAATTTTTATTTTTAACAAGTGTTTTAAAAATATAATTAAATTTAAATTTATAATATTTGTCTGTCTACTACTTATGGTCAATTTCTATCAAAATATAAGAAAATAGGCTTAGACAAATTGTACATCTTAATATGAATTGTTTGTGAGTTGAGTTTGATGAAGATATTAAATTATTGGTCTGAGTTATTAAATTATTTGTTATTCTGTTGATTGAACCAAATTAAATAAAATAAATCAATTGTTTAATTGGACCTCTCTAAAAATATATTTGAATTAATTATATCAAAATAAATTATATATTTGAATTCATGAAGGGAATATGGTGTTGGTTAAGGTGAGAAGTACTTCTATGTATTAGGAATTGGTTTAGTGTGATGGGTTATAGTAGTAAAAGCATATTGTTTAGTTATGGTGAGGCTCTATATATATTTATATATCTTGTTTTGGT